>OX328126.1:42373298-42923298 GCA_946811695.1 Gonocerus acuteangulatus
ACTATTTCCCTAAGAGCATAGGATTCTTGAATTTTCCAAGGGTAAGTATTAAATGTTATGTGGACACAAGCTATGATGAAGCAGTTCTTACGAGTCGACCGAGTTTATTTTTTTTTTAAGTTCGTGAAAAGGGAATTACTGGGAATATTTAAGTATTTTTTTTAAGCAAGTCATCCTTATTAATAATGGTTAAGAGACTATACAAACAATTATTGTATTATAATGAAAATACAAGCAATTCCACTGAACATGGAGTTTATAAATCATGTTTGTACTAACAACATCCCTTCCTTGAAATAATATTATTCTCTGAGAGATTCTATAAACAAAACGTATAAACAGATGCATTCGAGATAAATTTCCTCTTGGCAAAGCTGTTTGTATCCAATTTGCTTTCCATTGTAATTTATATGTCTTTTAATGGAATATAATTTAGGACTCTCCGAAATGGATGGCATAATTCTTCCAAGAAGTCATTTTGGCATTATAATTGTCGTTTCCGAATCGTAAAACTTCAAGCTACATCATTCAGGAGTTTTTGATCCGACGTGGAGGATTTGGTTATTAACAAAAAAAAAAAAAAAAAAAAATGTTTAGTTATAGCCTTAAATGATTTACATTCATAGAATATTTGTTGTTTTGTTCTGTCCTATGAGAAATATATTTTTTAATATGAAAAATAATAATTTCGTGGAGGAAACGAAGCCACAACCTTAGTTATATATAAAATATTTTATAATAACAATATTTAATTACAATAATTTAAAAATGATACTAGAACGATGTTACTTAGCACATTCCAAATTATTCTACATAGCTACTGAAGTTGAAGCAAACATAAGAGAGTTTTTCAATAGGAACATTCATCAAATATCCATTGATCGTCTGAAAAAAACCCACCGATAATGACACTCTTAAGAATTTATATATTTAAATATATATATTTATGTCTATTCTGCTTGAGGTTTCTATGCTGGGGAATACGTTCGGCATTGATACGGCTATCTCTAGCAGTTGGTTTCTTTAACTTAATATTTTGCTGACATCCCATTCAACTTCAACAGACGGTAGTCAATTTTCTATAACTTTTATTTTTTTATTTTTTCTTAAATAGACAACAGTCTAATGAAGCACAATAGGATAGAAGTATTTTTGTATGATATACCATGTAGCGGAGTTATATGTATATATATATATATATATATATATATATACATATATATATATATACATATATATATATATATATATATACATATATATATATACATATATATATATATATATATATATATATATATATATATATATATATAACAGTACTAGAGAGACAGTATGTTAAGCAGGTACCCAAATTAATGGCCTGGAATAACTGTCTGAGACCCCAACGACGACACTAGAAGATACAATCTTTAAAGTAAGGCCTGAGTTCCGATCTCGGGCCCTCCAAAACGTGGGTCTAGTGTTTTAATACTGAGCCAAAGTCACCCCAAATATATATATATATATATATATATATATATATATATATATATATATATATGTCTGTTAACACGATACTGATCATAATTATCGAGCTCGTTTAGCAGCAAAATTGATCCATTTTTATTAGGGGTTTTCTGTTTTAGAAGATTATTAATTGCTACTTCCTTGTAACAAAGGCTCTTGCTTTCTTGGGACGAAATGGGTAGGTATTTGTCATTTCAGACTGATGAGAATAGTGTAAAATTAAGCCAGATCAGGGCAATAGAAGTAGGATTGTAATGTTTTTGTTCACTTTTGCGAAACTATCTTTATACCATTTAAAACTAATAACACTGTTCTGCAAAAAAAAACTTTTCTCCCCTCCCTTGAACAATTTTGCCTGTTTCTCATGTTTTCAAGTGTGCTGAGTCCGAATCTGAACTCAGAAAAATTCTATCACCCTCTGATTTTGAGAGAAAAGAGGAGAAACTTGGAAAAAATGAAAAATTGTATTTGAAAATTATTGTCTTTATTATAACAGATTTTTTTTTCTTTTTCAACGGTAAAATATAATTAATTGAATCCTGCATGCTATCAGGTATAATACTAGATATGACACAACTCAAAAAATATACACACATCGTCAATGAGTATTTTTTTTTCTTTTGTACTCTTCCTCCTCTGTCTCTCGCTGCAGTGTCCAGCAGTAATCCGCCAGCATCTTCTCATTCCATTTGCCAGTATATCTTTTTTCCATTCTGGATATGTCTTGGTGGAATCGTTCTCCATGTTCGTCCGAAACTGCACCCAAATTTGGGGCGAAAAAGTCTTGGTGACTATGCAGGAAATGTATTTTTAAGGACATATTGCATCCCAAGGTTTTATATGATGTAAGCTGTTCTTGGACTATTTTTCGGTAGTCCCTAGATTTTTTGTTTCCCAAAAACTTAGCACATACCTCTCGAAAAGCAATCCAAGCCTTTTTCTCAGTAGTATTTAACTTTGCTTCAAAAGTGAGCTCCTTGAGTAGATGTCGAATTTGGGGTTCTACGAAAATTCCCTCCTTTGTCTTAGCATCGCTGAGATGCGGAAATTTTTGTTTTAAGTACATGAAACCTTCTCCTTCCTTGTCCATCGCTTTTACGAAGTTTTTATTAGCCCCAATTTTATGTGGTGTGGGGGTAAAATTATTTGGTTTTTGTCCACTAGTGGAGGATTGGTAATGTTTTTTTCACTTACTTTTTCCTTACGCTCTGGCCATTTTTTTACGACATAATGGTCTCCTCTTTTTCTGCTGTCCCACTCGCACAAAAAAACAACAAAATTTAGTGTAACCTCCTTGGAGTCCTGTAAGCATGGCTACCACTTTAAGATCTGCACAAATGCGCCATTTGTACGCATGGTACTTGATTTTTTGTAGAAGTATCTTCATGTTGTCATAGGTTTCTTTCATGTGGACCGAATGAGCTACTGGGATAGATGGATGTTTGTTTTCATTATGAAGGAGTACTCCTTTTAAACTAAACTTGGAGCTGTCAATGAATAGTCTCCATTCCTCTGGATTGGTTGGCAGATCAAGTTCCTGGAGCAAATGAAATACATCATTGCAAAATACAAGATTTTCTTCCATCGAGAAAAAGCAGAGCACTCCTGATTCCCGTTTTCTGAAGAAAGATATATTCACGCCTCCTTCCAAGAGATTCCATTGTTGCAACCTTGACCCAAGCAGCTGAGCTTTTGATTTTGGGAGATCTAAATCACGAACAAGATCATTCAATCGCCTCTGATTTATGAGCTGTGGCGGAGTTTCAGAGGGGCTGGACGAACTTGAAATTTCTTCTTGTTGACTTGTTCCAGGTTGAGGTGAAACGCTTTCAGAATCGCTGCACTCCTCAGAACTAAGACGGAACTTACTCGGATTTGGTGGGATGGGCATGGAGGCATCATGTGGAGCTGGTCTCATGGCAGAGGGGATGTTGGGATAAACAATTTTCTTTTGGTCTTGAACGAGAAACCTTTGATTGTGGTCATGCAAAAATAGCAATCGGTCACGTGATTTGTAGGTTCTCGCCATATCATGGGAACTGCAAATGGCATTGACTTATGTGTCCCATTTAGCCAACCAGTCAGAGAACGTGAGCATGAACTACAGCATATTTTAGGAGCCCAGGATTTGTCCTGATCACTTACTTTACATCCAAAGTATAACTCGTATGCCTTCTTCACCAGCGGAGTCAGAGGTTTCTGAGTGGACTTGAATGTGACTTCACCACAAACATAGCAAAAGGAATCAGGCTTATTTATACACTGTCGTGACATTACAGAGAAAAAGTGAACTGTTCCCAGAACAATGATAGCACAACTGAATATCCAAATAAGTGCGTTTAGCGAAAGACTCGAGAGTACTGATCAAATCCTAGAAGATAATAGTGACAAGAGAGGGGCTGAGTGAGAGGGGGGAGTTGGGGTATTGAGGGTGAAAGGGGACAGGTAAGGATTTGAATGAAAAGGATACCACCATAAAAGAGAAAGGAAGGTCATTCCCCTAAAGATCCAGGTAGAGACCAAATCCCTGCCTCAAGATCAAAAACTGAAAAAGCACTTTTAGCCATATTTCTTCAACCACTTGTAATATTCCCATCAAATTTTTTTTCGTTCAAATATACTTCATTGCGCTCAAAATCATCAGGCTTTTGAATTTTTTTCACTATGTTTTGATGCCAAAAAAAATTCGTCAAATTTACAAAAAAAACTCACGTTTTTGGATAAAAAACTAGAATTTCTCAAGAAACTGTGCTTGACAGACAGAATCTGACTTCAAATTCGCGTTCAGCAAATTTGAAAACAGTAAGAAAGCATGTTTTGGTTTGAAGGAGGATTTTCGTGCAGAACAGTGTAATTATAAGTAAGTATTTAGGCCCTTTTCCCTCCACCTAAACCATCTATTTGAACAGCCTATAGCTTACGTTGTTTTTAGCCTCTGCTTTGGCTAATCTATTTATATATAAAAATCACGTGTCTGTCTGTTTGTCCTTATGTCTGTCTGTTCCTTATACAAATCTACACCGTTTGACCGATTTTGACCAAACTTGACACACAGGTAGGTCTTGATACGGGAAATCTCCTAGGCTAGGTCAAATTTCACAATATGGTCAAAAGTTTTGTTCAAGAAAAATTGGCTATACTGAACCATTCAGATTCTGACGGCCATTTTGAATCGACACCCATTTTGAAGAATGTCTCAAGTTTATTTGTTGATGTTCTTGATAATTATAATAACTCGAACTCATTGATGTGATGACTTAACTTCATTCTATAATCATGTAATGCAGTTTATTTCAATTTTATACCAACAGTCACTGTCTAAGGAGCGCTGGCCTTTCTTTGATAAGAGCTATCTACTCGCAGGCTATGGTACTGGCCTCTGTCGGCTGTAATATGAATTGCTGTGGTGCTGGCCTCTGTTGGCTGTTTTACGAGACAGCACTAGACAGATATAAACAAATTCACACCGTTTGACCGATTTTGACGTAACTGGGTATACAGGTAGATCTTGATACGGGGAGAGTCATAGGCAGAAATTGGGTGTAGCATGGCACACTGGGTAACAGCTAGTTATTGATAAATATTAAACACTCTCTCCATGCCAGATCTCTCAAAGCCTTCCCTGGTCCTACACGAGATATGATCAGTTTTCATTGAGTTTAACGTAGCGAGTTGTTCATTGTAATGATATGCAAATGGCGGAACCGTCGGGGATATTTTCCTCATAATTTCGCGCATGTTCTTATAACTATGCCATCTAACTGAACGGGCTATAATATGTTTGGGCTATTTAGCACATTCCTCAAGCACTTACTAACTACTAACTATGTACTTTTCTGGGGGATGTGCTTAGTTTAAGCAGCTGATGCGTGATGTACTTTTCCGGGGGATGTGCTTAGTTTAAGCAGCTGATGCGTCATGTACTTTTTGATTGATAATTTTCTACTTTACACTATTTTATTTAATTAATAAACAAAATAATTGCTTGTATGATATTCTGTCTCCAGAGTAATCATGGAAATCGAAAAACACTTTAACATATGAATCCTGTGTCATAAAGAATTAGAATTCACTATAAAATTATATAATCGATAGAAAGTACATAGTCAAACAGTTTCCTACTTAGTGCAATCGGTTCGGAAAGTACCGACAGTAAAACCAGCTGACGCTTTACATAAACCAATTCCACTCCGGTTGAAAAGAGCTTTTCAACCGCGTCGGCAGAATAAATAACTTCAAAGGAGCACTACTTCTGGATTACCTTCCATTGGAACTGGGACGGGGAGTTAAAGGGACGCGGCAATCTTCAAACAGCTCTTTAAATTCACTCCTAAAGTTGGGGAAATCAAAATCAACTACTTCATTCATTTATTTACGGTTTGCCTCAAACAAATACAAGGATTCCTTTTTTTAATTAATTTATTAGTTGAGGCAGGATTTAGTCAATCAAATAAAGTAAATATTTTAACTTCTTTGCTTTTACTAATACCTTAAATGTTAAACTTGTAGGAAGTGCAAGATCTTGACTTGCTTCCACAATATCAGTATATTTTGGTCTTTTGAGGGTTCTGAACGACAAATAAGTTGATGCTTCTACGAATACTACCGAGTTTCGTTGAAATATAACAAAAATTACGGTTCGACTGATCAAATGAGTGTTTTGAGTCGGATTTTGGTGTTTAACGAACTTGTTCAATCGTTTGCTAAGTGAACGTTATGTAACAAATTTCGCGACGAAAAAAAAACGAAAACCCTGCCGGCTATCGTGTTAACAGACACACACAAACACACACACGCACACGGTGTCTACTAGGTACGATCGATAAAGATTTGAAGAAAATTTTCAAATATTCTGTCATGAGTGCAACCTCAATTGCTACTTTCCTTCAGAGGAAAGTGCTAAAAGAAACTGCCCAAAAAAAAATAATAAATAAATACAAAAAAAAAATGTATCAATTTTTTTGTTGAGTTGCTTAAACAATGCAATAAAACTATTATTATTCTTACTTTGTAGAGGTATAATTTACAAATACATGAATTGGGGTTTCCACATACATCCGCTGTGGATAGTGCGTATGCCTTCCTGTCGGATGACTTTTTTAGTAACATAAATCATACTTTTAATAATAATGCTATTATGAATGGAGTATGTATTAAAAGGGAAGAATTTCTCGGCATCTAAAGGGTTACAAATTAAAGATACAACCCTGTACTGTGTTATTTTTGCTAGAATCGGTCTCTGAATTGAGTGCCTGCCAGACAAGTTATTAGACCGGCCAGACTACTCAATCAACTGTTCTCTGTTTGTTTCTCTCAATTGGATTTCTTCTCAGTTTGATTTGCCAATAATTTAGCTCTATTCCTGGAAAAGCTGTAAAACCTGTTGGTAATATTGAATTTCCAATAATAAATTGTCGCGTTAGACTTATCACTAACAGGTAACATAAACCACAAACTGGCAGTGGAACACCTCTAGAAAGACTTTTTCACGTGCTGGGAAGTGAACGATGGTTTGGTTTTTTTTTTTAAGAAAAATTCACAATAGAGGACGCAGACAAGATGAATAATAACAGTTAAAAATAAAAGGCGTAATTTGATCCAGTAGGCAACTTGATTAGATGTAGTTGAGGAATGCCAAAGAACAGCCAAAACACCCCGTGCCATCAACTGGAGAGGTTTGCACCTCAGAACTGGAAAGGTGTAAGGAACCTCAGAACAGAAAAGGGGTTCTTGCATTACCAATTTTTGCATTCTTAGGCTTATTAGCACTTTCCTCCGAAGGAAAGTAGCTATTGAGGTTGGACTCATGACGGAATTTTTGAAAAATTTCTTCAAATCTTTATCGATCCTACCTAGTAGACAGCGAAAATGACCCCCGTTAAAATTTATATATATCTATATATATATATATATATATATATATGCATATATATATATGTGTCTGTTAACACGATAGCGGCCAGAGTTTTTGTTTTTTCGCCACGAAACTTGGTATATAGCATTCAATTAGCAAACGATTGAACGAGTTCGTTAACCACCAAAATCGGTCCACCGGAAGGGGGGGTTTACCCCGAGCCCAGAACACTAATTTGACCATTTCAGCCGTAATATTTGTTATATTTCAACGAAACTTGGTATTCGTAGTAGTAATATAGAGAGAAAAGTGAGATATAAAAATGAACTAAATCAGTTCATAAGGAGGGGGGGTTTACTCCGGACCGACAATACCAATTCGCCACTACCAGCCATGATTTTTGGTATATTTCGACGAAACTCGGTATTCATAGTTGTAATCTACAGGTAAATATGTGTTGTAAAAATAAACTAAATCGGTTCATTAGGAGGGGGGGGTTTACTCCAGACCCACAATACCAATTCGCCACTACCAACCGTGATTTTTGGTATATTTCGACGAAACTCTTTATTCGTAGTGGTAATCTACAGGTAAATATGTGTTGTAAAAATAAACTAAATCGGTTCTTTAGGAGGGGGGGTTTACTCCGGACCCAAATTACTAATATACTCATACTGGTCGTAATTTCTGCTTTATTGTAACGAAACGCGGTATACGTCGTGGGTAACTCATGAGAAAGAAGTGTTGTAAAAATGAGATGAATCGGGGGGTTTACTTTGTAATATATTTCAATAGTTAAGGCAGCCAGACATAGGTTCACAAAGGCGCCGCAAGGAGCGCTAGAGGGACTGTATCCGGTTCCTGCGTTAGATCAAAATACGATAATATGAGGTTTTTTGTATTTATTACGTAGTGCAGTAGGTACTATGTGTAAACATAACTCTGGAAGCAAATTAATATTTTATCTTTACTCATTACAAAATTAAAAGAGAACTATTCATGTTTTTATTTTATTTATGTAGGATATTTTAAGCAAATTGTTCTGGAAAGCAGTCTACACTACCCAAATTCTGAGGAAAGTGCTTAGTTATGCAGCTCCTGCGTGACGGACTTTTATATTTTCTAATGTCATATTGGTGATTGTTTTTTTAAAATTATTTTTTAAAAAAAGTTCGCTGTTTCAAAATACTCTTGTCTCAGACTGGTTATTCCATAATATTAGGAAAATTTATCGTAATTTATTATTATAAAAATACATAACATTATCAAACCCAGAAGTAGATGTTTTCTAACAATAGTATTAACAGTAGTAGTATCGACAGTAATAATTTATTTTTTATGTGAATGCAGACCACTTGTTGAGATCCTTTGAGCTAAAATACATGTATGCACACTGCCCATAAATTCCACTGCCTAAGTAATTATTAGGAAAGAGAATGAGATGTGACTTGAAAAATTTCAGAAAAAAAAATTAAATTGGCGGTCACACTATTTACAGATATATATATATATATATATATATATACTCCATTAAAAAAATGTCTTTCTTGCTTAAATGAAGTTACTTTCCAAGAAGCTCTCGAATTTTAACGATATGCTATATAATAGAGGAGTGTACGGAATATGAAACAATGTCCAGGTTACTTAGTATTCCTCTGAATGCAGCAGAGGATCTTAAAATTGCTAGCAATCTATAGACAAACTGATGCAACTCCTAAAAATCTGCGTTTTATATAAAATGATATAAATGATCGAGAATACATTAAAAAAATATAAAGAAAAACGATAAAAATAAGAAAGAAGAATAATTAAGTAAAAAAAAAGCTATCTATGTTAGCGAAAAGGGATTTTACATATGCATTGTGTTGTGGTAGGTATGAGAAACTAATGAACAATATATAAAAACACAAACACATATATGGAACATATATAAATATTTTAGGGCGTAATAACCGTGTAGTTACTCACCCAAATGAATGTACACCCTACCCTACGATCCAAGCCGTGGCGGTTAAAACAGGTAATTATACGATAGAAGAGTCGATTAAGTTCGCTCAATGATGATTTTTTTTATGGTGTCAATTGGTGTTAACAACATCGAAAATTGCCACACCTTAAAACTGAATAAAGTTGGCTTACCTGAAAAGTGTTGATCCAGTCGACCTCCCTCCGAACTTGCCAAGGTGCTTGTTGATGTTACAAAGCAGACCCCCAGTCTCCTGCTCAGCTGGTACAGCCTGCTCCTCGTCCGGAGTCACTGCCAGTTTGACAGCGACCGCCGTCGTGGGGGTCATCGTGCTGCTGATCAGCTGTTCCCACTGAGTACTCATCCTAGACAGGGAGGGTAGCACATGAATATATAGGTCATTGCTGGTAGATTTGTTTGGTAGAATTGGGATCGAGAGTTTACTTAACTTTAATATTTTCTGGACGGAGGCTTCGATAACCATGACTGATGTTAATCGCCTACTTGGACGTTAGCAATTACACTAAAATATAGCTACCATGATATGATGAATTTACTATTATTAAATCGACAAAACATACGCACAAGGCACACAAAAAAAGGTGGTTTTTTCCAAAGACACCGTACATATATTCATATGTATTTCGGTCCACTTCATCGCGTCAGGTTTAAGACCATTTGAAGGTGAAATTTCGTATGAAATCGTATGAAATAAATAGAGCTTGCGTGGTTTTGAGGGTCGCTGAGTTCGAATCCGGGGTCTGTTTCATCCCACCGGCACAAAATCAAGGTCTTTTCAAGGAAAAATAGGTCTATTTTGCAAAAAAGGCATTTTGACTGCAGATCCATTTCTTGCAAAATAAACATATTTGTCCTTGAAATTACCTTGGTTTTTGCGCCGATATGCTGAAACAGACCTCGGATTCGAATTCAGCGACCCTAAAAACCATGGAAGCTGTAGTTATTTCTTCTTTAACGGCTTCATACGTAATTTGACCTTCAAATGCTCTTAAACCTGACGTGATGGGGTAAAACGGACTCCGGGGATTCGGATTCAGCGTGTCGAAATACATAAGAGTATATGGTATATAGTATGGCATCTTTGGAAAAGACCACTTTTTTACTTTTTTTGTGTGCCTGTGCTATTATGTTTCTTTGTTGATTGAAATTTTTGAGGCGCAATATCTCTCCCTATCTAAACAGCATCCCATGATTGTTGAAAACTTATTTTAATTTTATGAATTAATATATTAAGCCTTCATTTTAACTTCTATTCAATGCTTATCATAAAACCACTTCATTTTGTTACCTCATATGTTTTATTGTACTTTCAACTGTTGATGAGTGCTCTTGTGAAACGTAAGAGCATATCGCTAAGTTACTTCAATAGAATAATCAAGTCTACAAAGGACATCATTACAAGATAATATGATTAGGTGCATTCAAATAGGGTCGTCTAATCCAATATTGTGTAATTAACATAGAATTTGGACGTAAAACCCGGATTCATATTCCAGCAATCAGATTGAAAATGTATTTACTGACGACTTATACCGTCCTGTGCATTACACGGTGGCTTAAGATATAATGAACCAAGTTATGTTTGTGTTTTAAATTACTACTGATATAAATTCTTATACAAACTGCAGAAGAAGTAGTCTAAAATGACTCCAAATTAACCGTTTATATTTTATAAGGAGTAATAGTAGTTACGTATGACCATTTTGTCAAATAAATAATTCGGGTAGCTATTTTAACTAGATTCTGAGAAATTCCTGTGGATACTGTTTAATTGCCCCTAACTAGTTAGTACAGATATAAACTTTAGTTGTATGTCAAATGAATTTGTGATTTAACGGCTCTCAAACATAAAAGCACTGCAAATATAACATCGTTACTGTAGTTCTTAGAAAGATTGACGGGTCATAAGTTGTCGGAATCTGTTCTTTCTATTATTATCAACATTCTTGGTAACATTATCTACAGCATTTTATTTTCAGTTTTAAGAAATATTGTGCAAACTTAATTATTTAAACGGACATCTCAAGGAAAACACTAAAATATCAAGATTCACACAGTGCGACGACTACCTTGGACACCTATAGCCCGTTCGGTTAGATGGAATAGTTCTAATCCCGCATGCGCAGATGTCTGATGGAAATATCCCCGACGGTTTCACCATTTGCGTTTCCATTACAATAAACTGGAGTGTGGTTGTATGGCGTAAGGTAAACTCCAGGTCATCCTAGAATCCTTCCTAAACAAGGAAGGTATTCGGACGACAACTGGGGACACCTCAGGCGTGGGCAAGTAACCTGAATCAAATTACATAATGTAATTGAATTGTAGATTGTAATATTTCTGAAAAAAAAACTGATTATATCTCGTTTAGGACCACCAAAGGCTTTGAAAGATCAGGCAAAGGAGATAGTGTGTTTAGTGGCAAAGGATAGTGTGGCTAATAGTGGAGATAGTGTGGCTAATTATAATTAGCCAAAACTTAGGCTAAAAACAATTTGAGCTATAGCCTGTTCAAATAGATGGTTAAGTTGAAGGGAAAAGGGCGTGACCTATTTTCCCTGTGCAGGAAATTGGAGGTTAAAAATCTCTCTGTTATTTATTTATTTATTTAAATTTTAACGTCCATTTATTATTAACTACGAATTTTAGGACGGGTTATCTATAGGTTACCTGTTTTCTAGCCAGGATAGGGGTGATGCCTTTTCTTTTTTTCGAAAGAAAAGCCACCACCCCTAGTGGGAATCGAACCCACGACCTTTGGCACGGAGTGTTAAGTGCTCACGCCTTAACCCTCACGGCCATCGGGTCTCCGAAAAAAATCTCTCTGTAAAAACCTTATCTAGGATGTTTAATACGTTATTTTAGCTTTGGTTAAGTATAGTTAAATATTAGACACTATTTCCTTTGACTGACCTGTCAAAGCCTTCCCTAGTCTTGAACGAGACATAATCACTTTTTATGTTGTTTCACGTATGGTGTTGTTCCTTGAAATGGGAGTTTGCAGATAGTGTAACCTTCGGGAATATTTCACTCAAAATATTCTGTTTATTTTGAATTTATATAGATTATTTTAAACGCATTATTCGGGAATGGAGCGTAAACTACCACCTTTCTTAGGACTTTGCTTAGTAATATAGATCCTCCGCGAAAGACGTTTTTTCTAGAATCATTCTATTTTCTGATAATTAATTGACTTGACGTAACAGTTCTGAAACATAACCATGCCAAAAATACTTGTTGGCATTCCCAGATTTTACCATTGGATTTTTGACATCTTAAGGGGGTTTACGCTCAATGACCAAACACATTTTAAAGCAGTGATTCATATTATGGAGGGTACCACGACTGTTATACCTTACTTCATATCATGAGGTAACACAAGAGAAAGAAAAAAAAAACACTAACAGTCATGTGGATCGAGAAAATCGAGGAAGAGCGTTATTCATATATACGTATTTTCGGCAGTTAAAGGTCTAAGGAAACGCCGACATTTGGAGCCAGGAACTAATATTCACGTATTGTGGTAAACGTCAGAAAATCATTTCCTTCTATTTATATATTTATTTTGGAAGGCGTTTGCATGCCGTGTCTAAGATCGTTGGTTCGTTTCCCACAAGGGGAATGGGTGTTCTTTCGAAAAAAGAAAAAAGAAAAAAGCATCGCTTATATTCTGGCTAAAAAGGAGGGTGATAACCAGTAGAAAACTCGCTCAAGGGGGATCAACGTTTTCAATAATTAGAACTATCTTATTTATTTTAATTATTTGAGAAAGAATCGTTTCTAAACGAGCTGTAATTTTTAGACATAATATAACTTCAAGAATTGAATGATTACAAAATACTCCACCAGCTGAACATTCTTATGCTAAATTACCTATTCGAACTAATTTCTAATATGGCAGAATAGTGCAATGAATTTAAGCTTCATATGTAATGATGAATCTTTTATTGGAAGTGGCAACATGAGGTAATTTAGGTTTACAAGATGCAATTAATTTTCTTTCATGATCATACTCTAATAATTTTATTAATAATTACAGAAATCTGTTAATTGGTAACAATTTGAATATATACAAAAATTTACTTTATTTAATTTATTTTAGAACCCGGTATGGCAGGATTTATAAAAGAATTGAACAAGTATTAAAATCAATATACGCTATTTTTAAAAATAAACGTAAGCAAGCATTGTGTATATATATATATATATATATATATATATATATATATATATATATACTGAACACGCATGATTTATTTACATTTTTCTGTTGAGGGGGAAAATCCAATCAGAAGAATAAGGTATTTACTTCTCTCATGAACAATATGTGCATGTATTCAAAGTTCTGAATTCGTACTTTTTTTATTATTTTTCGTTAAATACGTGTATCTCTAATTTAATATAAAAATTAACACATTTTGAATAGCTTAGTTAACATAAGAAAAATTAGGCATTACGATTTTAGGGACTTAAGTTCGCGAAAGATTATTTTGCATCATGGTTCAATTCAAGTTACATGGCGATTTGATGTAATCAGAAAAAAAAACATAGAATTTTGAAAGGAACCGTTTCTTCACAAGAAAAGATTTTGTCGTAATAGGAACGAAATGAGTCTACAGAAGTATAATAATATAATAAGCATTTCCTTATATATTAAAAATAAAACTGTTTATTTTTGGATTAACTTGAAAGATCCGTAGATGGATGTTCTAATATGTTTTCTAAATGTAGAGTACCTTCAATCAGTAAGTCATGAATGCAACTTGTTTGCAATCTCCAAGTAGCCCCTTACCTTGCAATCCGTTAGTTTGGATTTGATTTTTAGTCGAGTATCTCAATATTAAAAAACAATTTCTTTATTACAACAACATTTAACTGATTGAATTTATATTTTCATAAGTTTTATATTGGATAGAAAATTATGATTAAACAGTAGCTCGTTGGAAATAAAAAGTGTTCTGCAATTTTAACTTTTTCAATTCCATTTTCAAGTTTTCTTTGAAGGTAAATTGCAGTTTGATATTTCTTCTTTTTTCAATGAGGGGGAATTTCTTCATCTCTGCCGACCCAAAGAGAAAACTCCAGACTTAATTGCATAACATTGTCTAGTCTAATGGTCTACGGTTTTGTAAGACACAAAAAATAATTTCGTTTAGAGCCTTCTGCTCAAATTCAGGAACATAAATATGCTTTAGGTCCACCCGACAAACCTATGTAATGTACTGTATAATATACAGTCTCCTTTTCCGTACATGGCCACCGCGCATGCGGACACTTTTTTGTAACGATTTTTTGTAAAGTGTTTTCAGTTTAGTCATCGCTAAAGCATATTTATGCTAAAATTTTCCCTGGATAGTCGAACGTTTGTATCATGAAATAACTATATACAGGTATTTTCCGATTGCATCGGATATTTTCTAAATACATAAATCTTTTTGTATTCAAGTCTGATTAAGCCTTACTAAGTCCTAATTATTCTTTTGGATCGTATATTTTGAAGAAGAATATAGCTTTTCCATTTCCATTATCAAGACAATTAGAATAGATGTTCCTTGCCAAGGCGTGTGTCTTTTCTATTTCTAATATAAATATCTCAGGGCTTTGTATATTTCTTGAGGGGGGAGATAAATTTAGCCAGTCTATTTATGTGATACGTGTAGAAGATAAGACATATTTGCAGTTTTACAATGGGACAAATATAAATTCGATTCATTCGATTTAGCCTTTGAAGAAATATACAGCCACCGGAATCATCAAGGTTACGATGTTCGGTAAGAGATTTTTGTAAAACCGCCAAAAGTTGTTACGAAAACTAAACGAATTTCTCTACTTTTCGCATTTAAAATGTTGACGCACAGCATTTAGATTCTTACTCTCTGAGCATGAGGTACGCAAGTTTGAATATTTTACCAGTGTTTGTTGTCCTTTGCAAGCGATATACCCGCTGAAAGAGGTTCTTTTAGTGCGATTCCATAGTTTTTACCGAAAATGACCCACGTGAAAAATCATATACCTATAGTGTGTGCGTGTGATTGTTAACACGAAAACAGCCATCGTTTTTTTATTGTTGTTTTTTTCGCCATGAAACTTGATATATATCATTCTCGTGGAAAAGGATTGAACGAGTTCTTTATCCACCAAAAAGGGTCCATCTGGAGAGAGAGGAGGGAATTTACTCCGGACCCAAATTACTAATTTTCCAATCTGTCCGTAATCCTGTGTAGACTTCCCACGTTTTGATCAGTGTTCTCTTGTGTGACAGACGCAAGAGCATGATTTTGCACCCTTTAATAATGCCAAGGGCACGGAGTTTTCCATCTAAATACTCGCCACACCCGACGTTGCTTAAGGTTGGGGGCACCATTATATTTAACGTGGCCGTTGGCCGTAAGCTGTATTACTATCAAATATTTATTAGTTTTATTATTTTGTTGTTGTTGTTTTTTTTTAGAGAAATTTGTGATAACAGTTTTGCGTTAAAAGTATTCCAAATGCTCTCTATATTAGTGCTTGACCCGGAGAAAAAAGCTACTCCAAGGCAGTAAAAACCGCGAATATTTACACCTTCTAAAAATGCAATTGAGCTTTCATATGAATACTTAATTATGTAATGTAATGTTATAAGGTGAATTTCTTCTTATACTCAGCTTTTACATGTTTTCTAGTATATTTCTCCGAAGGGAACAACGAGTCTCCTTCGGAGAAAATCGTTGGCATTGGTAAAATTATCTGAGCTTTGAAATACGATCTTTAATCATTCTTATTACTTACAGACTTTCCTTTAGAAAAAGCACTTTTCTTGAGGATTTACAAGTCTTTTAAGACATTCGAAGCGTTCTTTTAAAGTATATACGGAGATCTTAAGTTGTACACGAAGAATCTGGCCTAAGGCATAGCAATGTATTTCCTACACTCACTATTTTTGGAGCACGGTTCCATCTACCTTAGTCTAACGCAAAGAAAAATTCCATATATTAAAATTAAATGAGTAACTATCTACTTCTTAAGGAACGGAGAATTTTCTTTTACCACACATGATTATACTTCTCGATACATTTAATTAACGAATTTAGGTTAAGTCTAAATTCTAGGTTTTTTTGTTTTTTTTTTCATTTTTTTTTAAACGGAACTTATGGAAGATCCAAATCAAGAAAAAAATGAAGCTGCTGAAGTCCCCCTGGAAGAACAAAGCGCTTCTGAACCACACACAGCTGAACCTAGCACTACTCAAGTACCTGGAGCTGAGCCAAGTGCTACCGAGGTACCTGCAGATGAGCCAAGTGCTACCCAAGTACCCGCAGCTGAACCAAGTGCTACCGAGTTCCCTGCAGATGAGCTAAGCGCTACTCAAGTAACCGTAGACGGGCCAAGCGCTACCCGAGTACCCGAAGATGAGCTAATCACTACCCAAATACCCACGGCTGAACCGAGCGCTGTTGAAGCACCATCAGCTGAGCCAAGTGCCGTTCAAGCACCATCAGCTGAGAAAAGTGCTGTTCAGGCACCATCAGCTGAGAAAAGTGCGGTTCAGGCACCATCAGCTGGGACAAGTACGATTCATGCACCAACAGCTGAACCAAGCGCTCTTGAAGCACCAACAGATAAGCCAACAATTGATCTAGAAACGACTAAAGAACCACTAGCATTGGAAGATAAACTAATAAACTCTTCTGCAGTCCTACTGGAAGATGAGGACGATGGTGGTGAAGAAATGGACAAGGAATTGTCAGAATCCTTGGCCAAAGAAGAGCAGAGGGTTTTCACAGAATTGGAGAAAGAGTTTTTGGGCGGACTGAGAATGAGTGATTCGGAGTACAGAGAGTTCTTAAACCCATATCTAGACAGACGGGGTTCTCTCACTTCCTGGTCTAACGAACTCCGTGGGTTGGTAGCAAATAGATTACGAGATGACCGAATGCTTGACTTAATTATAATTGCGTTCCTGGAGGAAAGAAATTTCATTATTGTTTACAACGAGGGGACGAAGGAGCACGAGAAAATGATGAATTTGTTGTCAGCTTTGCAAGAACCATTCCGATTGATAAGCGAAAGAGTACTGATGTCCAGTAAGGACAACGCAGAATTCTGGAAAGCGCTGATCGAATATTATCCGCCGCCTTTCGTATTGTATGGTCCTAAAATATACTCTACCTTCGAGGAGCTGGAGGAATTACTTTACCAAAAGCTGATACGACAACCGCCCACCCCTCCTGAAGCAAAGGATATGGCAGAGAACGAATTCCATGTGGTCATCATTGGAGGCAGTTCGGCTGGATTCGCTGCAGCCATCAGATCGTCCAAATATCGAGATCGCGTGGCCCTCATTGATGTGCCGTCTCAAAACTATGCTAAAGGTATTAAAACTGCTAAGAAAGTCATGCACAGTTGTGCCAGAACACTAGATTATATCAGGCTTGGATGTAGATATGGATATGAACGGACTGCCGAAAAGAGAATTTCCTGGTCTGATCTTGTAGAACAATGCACAGACCTCAAGAAGAGAAACGATTTCAAAATAAAAGTGGCGCTAAGAAAAGCAGGTGTCACATTTATCACTGCAAAAGCTAAATTCACTTCGGAACTAGATTTAGATCTAATTCCTATACCTGGCACACCGAAATTAAGCAATTGGGAATCGAGCTGGCTTACTGGTGAGTGTTATATTATCGCTACAGGTTCCCGCCTTAAGATTCCCACGGACATCATCGGAGCTTCTGAACACTGCGCCACCATTTCTGATTTGTTAGATAGGAAAACTCCTCCCGGTAAGAGCTTGATAATTGGAAATTCAAGCGAAGCTCTCGAGTGGGCTGGAATTCTAGTGGCATGTGATTTCGAGGTCACAATTATCACGAATGGCGATATGATTAATTCACTCCAGTATGAGGACGAATTCGTGATGAGAATCCGGAAACACATGGAAGTGGAAGGAATAAGATTTATTGACGGGTGTAGAGTGCTGAGAGTCTCTCCTTCAGGAAGTGGCAGTGGCTTCAGGCGCACAGTTGAAGGTCTTTACGACGATGGGACGGCATACGTGGAAGACTTTGACACCGTAATTCTTGACGGTATAATGGTACCTTGTACTAGTCACATGGGCCTTACCAGAGCGGGCATCCGAGTGAACAAAGATCGGTACATCAAAGCGGACTGGAGCGACAGAACGTCCCGGAAGAACGTATATGCTCTAGGAGACGTTGCAGAAGGAAGACCACTGTCAATAGAAGTTGCAGAAAAATCGGCAAAATATTTAATTGACAGGTTATTCAAATTCGGCAACAAAAAACTCCTTCATGGGATGGTCCCAAGAGTTATCCTTACGCCGCTAGAATATGGTTATATTGGCTTTTCTGAAGATTTAGCAAAAACATTCATAAAATTGAAAATCAGGTCCTTTAGGAAAATATACGTTTATGAAACCCGCTTTGATCCTACTGAAGACTTATTTTATTCAGATTCAAACCATTTGAAACTTTTGGTCAGAGACGACGAACAAGGTTTTAGAAAAATCATCGGCTTTCATCTGCTAGGTGACAATATTGGAGAAACTCTACAAGGAATCTATACATTGATGCAAAATTATAATTATGTTGAGAGGTTCGACAAGGTCTTGAGCACTTTTATGGATCTCAGAATTCTCAAAAACGTTGTATTAACAAAGACATATTCGTGGCCGTATAATGTGGAAGCTCCTCTTTCAGTGAAAGATGTAGACAACGCAAGTAAAGAGAGGCCAGAATTCATACAGGCGACTCATGATGCTTCTGAAACGAGAAGCGAACCCGGAAAAGGTCAAATAGACGAGTATATGGAAGATAAGGCATCTGCTAAAAACAATTCAGAATTGAAGGCAGAAGAAACTACTCAATCTAGCTCAAAGTCTATAATTTCAAAAGCAATACCAGAGGATGAATTATACAGCTTCAGTGAATCCTCTAGTTGCGAAAGCCTCCATTCTGATTTCGAAACTCTAAAGGATAAATCAGAATTTTTGGAGATGTCTTTTGAAAACGAAAAAATTGCCCAAGACTCATTGCAAAATAGCGACAGTTCTTCTGAGAGCTCTACAAGCTAATATTTTGGATATTAAAAATAAACAATAAAAAACACTTGACAGAACTATAATTTCAGTAATAATTCCTAATGACTAATAGAGAGAAATTTATTTAAAAAAACATAATAAAATGGGCTGCCCAATTACATTGGGCTGTTAATACACAGCGTGCTTAGCATCCTGAATCGGTTACTAGCTCTATTCGGAAATGGAGTTAATTTACATACCGAAGATGGAAGGAGTTGAAAACCAGGATTAGAGAATAAAGAAGATGCAGACAAAAGAACGCTATAGTGAAAGCAGAAAATTAATTGATAGAATTGAATTAAAATGTTAGTCTAAAGTATATATAGGAGACCCGGTAGCCGAGAGCGTTAAGGCGTGAGCTCTTAACACTCCGTGCCAAAGGTCGTGGGTTCGATTCCCACTAGAGGCGGTGGCCTTTCTTTCGAAAAAAGAAAAGGCATCACCCCTATCCTGGCTATAAAAGGGTGGAAACCTATAGATAACCCGTCCTAAAATTCGTAGTTAATTATAAATAGAGGTTAAAATTTAAATAAATAAACGAAAGTATATAACAGTGTGAATGGATGATAAGGACTCAGTGGCCATGTGATTAGCGATTATTCTCAATGTATCCACTAATATGGAATCAGCTAATGCTGACAGGTGGTCTTTAGTTTATCCCAGTCCTTCAAGGAAGGTGGATGTGGTCTTCGGAATAGTCCCTCTTGATCCGAACCACAGTCCCTTCACCATATATTTCCTATTCCCAAATTCTTCCTAAAACTTATCTTCGTATTATGCCATGCAATTCAAATATATATATTTCTTTTCAAATCTATTTTTTTTTAGCCTCTTTGGTGTCGTTAGTTTCGAAGCTTATTGAGGGATCGAGAATATGTGCCGTTTTTTTTCGTTTTGGGGGAACGCTATGTCTTAATAATAATAAAATGTCAGCAAACCTGCAGGTTAGAAAATAAACAAAATCAATGCCGGGGTTGTTTCTTCCAAGTACTAAATATTAAAGTTAAAAGGGACCTTCTTGATGCTAACAAAGAACCAGAAATTTGCAAATAGACTAAATTGAATTTCACTGCCTCATCGAATTGACCTTCAGCAGAGGTCAACTGAAGGAAGAGTAAATTAACACATTGATACTCAAAGGCAACAGATTTCAAAGATAATTCAAATTTTCATTGAAATGTCATTACTTGATTAAAAACTAACAGTTGCCTTATTCATACTCCTTGAACATATGAGGGTAACAACCGGCCCGCGGCCCGGTTCCCGTCCGCTGTAAGATTTGATTCTACCCGCGAAACATTTTTAAAAGCCCGATATATAAAAAATAATATTACGCTGTTTACTCACACTCACTCCAAATGAGGTGGATCCGGAAATGGAAAGGAATCTACTATATATTTGTCAAATAGCACTCACTCGTCTATCAACGCCCAGCCCAAACCGCTCGACAGAAAATTTT
Source organism: Gonocerus acuteangulatus (assembly GCA_946811695.1). NCBI lineage: Eukaryota > Metazoa > Arthropoda > Insecta > Hemiptera > Coreidae > Gonocerus > Gonocerus acuteangulatus. The sequence goes on from OX328126.1 coordinate 42,394,189, forward strand.
GAAATTTTGCATGGACTCTCCCTATATAACGTAGGCGCTCGCTTAGAAAGGATTTTTTGATATTCGTATTTTTAAGCATTTTTAGGGGAATTTAAAGTTTGAGTTGGTTAGAGAAGGCAAGCCTAGGCAGCCTGCGTTGCTAGGACGATAAAGAACAGCTGTTACCTTACATTATCGACTATATATTTGTCAAATACCACTCACTCACTCATCTATCAACGCCCAGCCCAAACCGCTCGACAGAAAATTTTGAAATTTTGCATGGACACTCCCTATACAACGTAGGCACTCGCTAAGAAAGGATTTTTTGATATTCGAATTTTTAAGCATTTTTAGGGGGGGTTTAAAGTTTGAGTTGGTTAGAGAAGGCAAGCCTAGGCAGCCTGCGTTGCTAGGACGATAACAGCTGTTACCTTACATTATCTACCTCATAGTATTATTTCTAATTGAGGTTAATTTCAACTATGATGGCAGACCTTGAATTACTAGAAATTAACTGTCCCTCATAGAGTTTTAATTGCGTTTCTTTTCTGCCTGCCCCGTCAGATTGGCTTGCCATATTTTTGGAGAGTTAAACCGAGACACATTAATATGGGATGGGCATACCAGTGGGGGGGGGGGGATAAAAAGAGTACAAATTATAAGCAAAATGGTCGGTGAGTTTTAAGCCTAGCAACTAACGGGAAGGGGGAATCCTAAACTGTTAGTCTACCCAAACCTTAAAAATAAGAACGGAACTTTTTTTGCTACTTGATTTTCTTAAAACAATCTCTCAGCCAGAAGTGTCTGGCAGCTGGCAGCGCTGTGCAGGTAGTTCCAGCGTTTTACAGTTAGATTACTTCTGATTTCTTTGACACTGTGAGCAGTAGTAAAAATGTTAATTGTAGAAAAGTAACCGATTTAAAAAAGATTCTTATAAACATGAATTCATTACTTTTTACATCTTACAGCCTTTTCCGGGACATTGATAAGACTGGGCGGGACACCGAAACAATTGCAAAATACCGGGACAGTCCCGGTCAAAGCGTGATGTATGGCATATCCTTAGGTTTTCCAGGCGAGGTAATAATATCCGGAACCCATGCACAGCCTCCTCGCCATGTTACCTTATGACTTCTTGGAAACATAAACATATAAATTTTAACTCCCAATGAATAAAATATAATATGACGGGAACCGTGCTGTAATAAACTGCACAGAATTGTATAGTAACGTAATTTTAATGAAACATTATTTAACGCAATAAAATAACTACTTATCTGCCGTGACGAAGCACGGGTATTCAGCTAGTACACATATAATTATTAAAAAATATGTATTTGTAATTATAAGAAATAAGAGTAAAACTATTTCTTACAGTTAAACCTGTGTAGCAGCCCTCTTCTAAAAAATACATTTCTTTCTTCGGCAACTCAAATGCATTCAAGACCTTTATATTCCAGGAGGAAAATGATAATTATATAGTAAGACAACCTACACAAATTTAAAAAAGAGGATGGAGTAATTTTTGCTTAAGATACAATCAATTTTCTACCATGGTGCTTAAAATCTTGTATTACTTTTCTTAGAGATTCCATTGTATATTTCTCACTAAAGATCAAAACCTACCAATAACTGCTTCTATTCCTTTACTAATGGAACTAGCGATATGAACGGAAACGTGCTAAGATGATGTAGTTCCTGTTTTTTTTAAATAATACGTTTGCCGTGAATGGTTAGTTCATAAACGGCAAACGACAACTACCACTCTTCTATTTTGTCTTAATTTCTAAGGCCATTCTCGGGATGTTAAAAAAAAGTCTCGCAGGAACTGCGTCATCTAAGCGCGGTTCAGTTTTTACCCCTAGTATCATTTGGGAAGATTGAAATAGAAACCGTTATTGTTTTGGTTCAACCTTTCCCCCGTAAACAAACGGCCCGTTACCAAGGGGCAGCGTACCCTTATACCTGGAATCCACCCACCACTGGTTGGCCAACCCCACTACTACAAATAGTTATTTCAAATATCAAAATGTTTCTAATCTTCTTGATTTCTTCTACAGTAATACTAATTCTATAAACAAATGCAATTAAAAAAACAACAACCCATTAAAATGTGAGCTAAACAACTACGAAAACTCGGTCAAAAGAACAAAACAAACAAATTTAAAGTTTTAAGCACTTATTTCTCCGATCGACAATGCCTAATCAAAACTTTCTTTAGAATATTTTTGTAGAGAATTTAGTAAGCTTTCGAATCGTAAACTTTCGCTTCGCAAGATTCTCAACCGTTTTAGAGATATTAAGGAAAATTTACAAAGTTACCAAAACTTTTCATGTCTGTTAATAAAATATTTTATTCCAATCCTTCCTTAACTCCAAACGTAACCAAAATTTCAACATATTAGTTTTGATGAAAGTTGAACATGCAGAAAATGTTTCAACTGAATCTCATGATTCTAAGTACCCAAACCAAAAACGGTATTCAACAACTTTGTTTTCCAATTTTCTCGAAAACGGTTAAAGCTATCGCCTTGTAAATGGTTTCATTCGTTTTCCTTGGCCAAGAAGCCTATAAAACAAGTACTTGCAAGCATATGAAGTAGGCGGAACGATTTTTTTTCGCGCGACATTCGCTCCGAAAACCATGTTACGGTGGGCGGATTCTGCTGGTTAACGAACTTGACCTTTCAAATTAGACGAAAGATTTTTGTACGGAATTTCATCAAAATCGGACCATTAGGGGGGCCGGAAATGAGCGAACAGACAAATATATATATATATATATATATATATATATATATATATATATATATATATATATATATATATATATATATATATAAATTTGAACCACCGTTATTGTCGGTCTCTAGGGGTTCTGAAACGCAAAATTTTCTAGTCGGTACTTCCGGATTGTTTCATGAGATCAACCTTATAAGCGGGGTGTTTCCTCCCTATGAAGGGAGGAAGGAACCGCGCTAAAAAGAGAGAGAGAGAGAGAGAGAGAGAGAGAGAGAGAGAGAGAGAGAGAGAGAGAGAAGAACTCGCCTTGTTGTAAAATCTCATTTATACCTACCTCTGGTATGGAGAAAATAATAATACATAATAACTCGCCAGCCACCCACTACTTACGGATCCATTGTAACTTTTCTCTGAAGTTGTTTTATTAAAGTGTAATTAGAAGCCGGAGGGGAGTAACTGGACCTGCTTTTAGCCATTGTTACAACAATATCCGTTCTTACAATGGTACCAAACAAAGAACAAGATAGAGACAATGACTCGAATAGATGCAGGACTGCCAGAAACACTAAGCTACGATATAGAAGTTCAGAAACAATTTCATTTACAACAAATTTGGTATGCAATGGAAGCACATGAAAAGTCAAAGTATTGGAGTTACAGTTAGGCTTGCCATAGGTCCCGGTTTGACCAGGACAGTCCCGGTTTTATCAATGTTTCAGAAACGGCTGTAAGATGTAAGAAGTAATAAATTTATGTTTTTAAGAATTTTTTATGAATCGGTTACTTTTCTGCAATCGACATTTTTGAAATGAGAAGTATTTTAACTCTAGTCTTTGAGCAAACGCTTGAGCTACTTGCACATGTAAATTCCTTTTTTATTTTAAAAAGGAAGGTACACTTACAATTTAGGGTTCCATATTCACCTCTCACGTTACTTAAGATGCTTAGAAAAGGCTTCAAACTCACCATATTGCTTCTAATGTTTTTTAAACTTTTATGGGGGAGCCCGACCCCAAGGTATGCCAAACCCAGATTAATGTGTTCTGGTTTCACTCATTAAGTATATTTATAGTTATTAATATTTTATCGCAACTGAGGCAATAAAATGGCTGCAATATTAAATATATCTAAGTAGTACAGATTCCGATGTTAACATAAATAGTAATAGTCGTAAGTTATGGCGGTGAAATAGTGTGAAGTCTGTAGAAATATCAGTGATTCGCTCATTAATATTTATTTTATCTGCTAAGCAAAAATTAAATATTATTAACCAGTACTTGTTCTTATCACTAATTTATCTCCTCCAAACAGCAGAGCTAATCAAATTGAGCTAATCATTTCTGGAAGGAGTGGAAACAATACTAAGGCAATGTGTTAAGGAATGTTGCGTCTGCCTGCGACCGTACACGCTTCACTACGATGCCGAGGCGCAGGGTTATTACGATGTCTTTGTGAAGGACCACTTTAACATTTATCGGAAGCTGGAACTTGTGTTTGATGAACAGTTCCAGCCAACGTTTAGCTACTCTAAAAATGTCCAGGATGTGCAAATAATGTGAAAATTAACATCGTCCGGCTTGGCGAGGATCATAATATTAAATAGATAAGGCGTAACCTTCGTGAAAATCATTCGAAGAATGGCCATACTCGAAGAGGCAAGGGATAGTAGTTAAACATTTTAGAGACTGTCCAAAATGTAACAAATTTATTTACCCTAATGCTTTGAAATTGAACACTAATAACGCGCCATTGAGAGGTGTACCCGGTGTTTCAGGAGCATCAAACATTTGACCCCTCAGTCGCATACAGGCCGAAACTCCAGCAAACTAGCTTGGAAAGTGTCCAAATATTATGCTTCTGGTCACACGGAGTTATCGTAATGTAAAGTACAAAATTAATCTCTTCTCCGAGAAAAATAATTGAAATGCCTTAAGGAGGTTTATTGCGTTGATGATGAAGGATTTTCAGAGAATCCCGACATAATGCCGAACAACAGTGTTATAGTGTTTCCAAGAGGGAACATTGAGACAGAGGGTGAAGTAATTTTTCGATGGTGTCAGTTTCATGTTGTTGCCTTAAATTTTCCTTCTCTTTGAGATATATATACGAAAGATCAAAACCCGTCAATAATTGCTTCCAGTCCTTTACTAATATCACTAAGCATATTAACTCAAACTCGCTAAAGTGACGCAGTTCCTTTGAGTTGGACTTTTTTCCCCCTACCAACAGTAACACCAGGCATAGACATTATTTTGTGGTTGCCTAATGAAGTTTATAATAATAATAAAATAAGTAAATCCTGAAGAAACGATAAGATAAATGATAGAAAGACTGCAATGTACAAACCACTTATAAATAAACGATAATAATGATATATATTTCTCTCTCTCTCTCTCTCTCTCTCTCTCTCTCTCTCTCTCTCTATATATATATATATATATATATATATATATATATATATATATATATATATATATATATATGCGGGAAAAATGCAGGCGTTCTCACCCGTATATATATAAAGTACCCGTGGAGAGTGCGAGAGACTAAATCTCGAAGCGTAAGCTTATTTATTAGAAGCCATCTGCGGAATGTTTTACCGCCAGTATTTTCGTAATTTATTTTTATTTTCGCTTTTAGCTAGCCTCAGTTCTGAGTTGGATTGCTTCTGCTTTCTCTAAAATCTTTGGTTTCTCTCTCCCTCATCTCGGCGGAGTTTCACCTCTACGTAAGGAGTTGCGGTTACTATAAACCAGGAATTCCACGAGTACGGATGTACAATCGCACTTTCTTAAGTGTTTCGGGCTGCTTTCATTTAAAATTAGGATCTCGTAAAATACAACTTCGAGAACTGAACGCAGTCGCCGGGTCGTAAGCTTTCAAGTACAACTGTGCAATCGTGATTTCACGTTGAAAGATAGGATAGGATATGGAGTTTGACGCTCAACTACTAAGTTATTTGCGGCTTCTAGTGTATCCGTTAAAAAAGGTTTGTGTTCTGTTTTAACAAATTTTTGACTTAACGTTGAAAGAGATTGCACCTCTTCGGACGGAAGTATGTGTCTGTTTGAATAATTGTGGATTCAGAAGAGGCAATCATGGTTTTCGTTGACTGGTATAAAAACAATTTTACATAACAAGGGTGCAGATTCTGTACAATTGTCTGAAGAATGAGTATACTGGAGACTGGAGTGGACCTTCTCCTTTCTTGATAGATACACATTTGAGAATGTGAGGATAATGCTTGAGCTGAGTGAAAGTTGGTTTACAAAATGAGATGGGTAGAATTAAAAGATGGGTCTTCAGCTTTCAGAATTATTTATAATCCAATTCAATGCAAAGTTTCGGACTTAATTGAATCGATCCATTCAAAAAGAACTTCAGTCCATTTTTCCCCAATATGAGTTCCGCTAATAGTTTCTTTAGTATGAGTGATGAGTTCTTTGTATCTAAAGGTAACTTCACATTTCTATGTTGCCATAGAAACATAGTCATAATTTTATTATTCCATGTAGAAAGGGTTTCAGTCTAGTTTTCTCAAAACTACTGATTTTGGACTGATGCTCTTTTTGCATGGATCGATTCAATTGTCCTTCTTGTGGCATAATAATTGAAGCAATTAATGGTAATTCTAAGGCCATGCCAACCATCATTTATAAATTACATATTGTATTTGTATAATGTGATAAGTTAGACAAGGTTTAGCTAAGGTTCGGAAACGTTCCATTAAACTGGATTTTTGGCTAGTTCTTTAATAAAGTGGTCTCACTCACTTTTAAGGTTGCACACAGAGTATTGAAGTCTATCTTAGCTAACATTTATTTTCATGTTTGCTGATTATTAAACCTCACAAAAACGTGTCTGCCATTTTGTAATTATTTTCAATTATGATTATTGAATACGGTGTATTAATCGAAGCGTGAAGAAAACACTTAATTTAATATTTTAAAAAACTTCGGGTGTTTTTATATTCTGTCCCGCTTAAAGTGTCTGCCTTATTTATTATTAAATTGCCTTGATTTTAAATTAAAGATTGTTGGTTTCTGATAAAGCACTTCTTTTGGGCCATATATTTCCCCTATGCTCCTGAACTATCTTTAAACAATTATTTTTGTACATCACAACGTAAATGTTCATAACTTACGTCTGGACATCTTGTATCCTCCGTAATTTATATATTTAAATTTTAACGTCCATTTATTATTAACTACGAATTTTAGGACGGGTTATCTATAGGTTACCACCCTATATCCTCCGTAATAATAACAATAATCGTTATCCTTTTGGAGCATTCGTTTCCTTATTGTAATAAACTCAATTAGAGGACTCCTATAGTTTTTAGAATGTTTCTATTTCTGAGGACTGCAAGGAAATGCTCGTGCATTGCGAACACCATTGATACCCCCCCCCTTTCCGAAATGTAAAGCTATTATCATGCTAATAGATTGTTTAGCCAGTTCGGTAGTTTAAGGGGCCAAGGACTCCTGAGAAGTCTATCTGGGTCAGAGATATCCAGGATTCCGGGCAGATTGCTGTCATATAGATTGTCCTTGGCTGGAGTATCCAAGTAACTACTAAATACAGGGAGGAAGATATTACTCTAAGCGAGGGTAGTATCTATATGTATAAACTAAGTCTAAAATAAAAAAAGTCCGACTCGCAGGAACTGCAGCATCTTAGCGCGGTTCCGTTTATATCCCTAGTGCCATTTGATAAGCTTAGAAAAGAAATAAACTTATTTTTTTACTTACTTATTTTTTTTTATATATCTCGTGAAAATTGTCAAAATCCTCTCGAACATCTCGAATAAAAGTGATATTAAGGCGTCAGGGACACCGACAGTAGCTAACTTTTACACAGAAGCGGAAATTACAGAATCTGGCTCTCATTTAAAGCAAAGCTCTATAAATCAATACAAAATATGCCTAATAAAGCCTTTCTAGAGGATACAGAAGCATGGGCGTATATGAGGGGGGGGGCTGAGGGGGCTGCAGCCCCTCCCGAAATTTTGAATTGATGATAAAAACTTCTCGTAAAACCCTTAAAAATAAATTAAATAAGATCACTTAGTTCATAAAACATATTTTATTTTACGTGTAATAGCGTTTTAGTTGCCTAAAACTATTCCAAGCTCTAAATATTTAGTATTCCATACCCTGGAAATGGTCTCAGCCCCCCCCCGAAATTGTTTTTATATACGCCCATGTACAGAAGGATCAAGAAGAAGTACACAAGATTGAGTAGAATACCCTGCCTAATATAGCCTATATAGAATAATATGTTGAATAAAACCTATCTAGTAAATACACAAGGACAAATAAAAGTCTTGACGAATAACAAATCAAGAAAAAAAACTTTATTTAACAAAATAAAACAAAGTTTAGTTGCCCAACTACAATAGAATAATATACCTAATTAAGTCTATGGAGTAGGCACAAATGGACCAAAAACAAGTCTTGTGGAATATTGTTTTTTTTTTCTAATTAAATACTTTTTATCAATATTTAGTATATAACCTTTGTTGAGAACTATTGATTGCTAATTGATGAATCGGTTTACAACTAAGTAGTCTTTATCAATATTTAGTATATAACCTTATGTTTGGATCTGAGTATTTGGGGTGCTCTCCGCCTAGGCTTTGTATTTGTGTCGGCAGATACCTGGGGTATATTTACAGCTCTTGAGGATTAACTCTTAGCAGGTAAATTTCCTGCGGACCCCTGGTTTCTACGGGCATTGAACTTTAGGAGGATTGGATTTAGGACTTAATATACGTATGTAGACTAAATCATAGCAAGAAGTAATCCTCCGTCGTCGGTTCTTAACTATGTAGACTCGCTAATGTTATCCAATCTTAGATACATCGTATTTAAAATCCACAGCAAAAACACGACATTTCATCAGAATCCCCTGCTGAATAAAACTTATATAGAATAATATGCAAAATAAAGCCTATCTAGTGGATAAAAATAGAGGAAAAAAGCCGTTCGTGGTGGTAGAAAATCTTAAAAGTATTTCGCTCAGAAATCTCCGAAATATTGTCACTAATTTTACGTATCCTGTTTTATAGCCAAATAGATTTATATTCTATAATCAATAAGAAAAACCTACTAACAATAAAAAACTATGGGTAACAGATGAAAATAGGGAATAACAAGAATAATTCTAAAGAACGAAATCAACACCAGTACTGTAATCTAGATATTCATACGGCATCTTCGAATTCTAACAAACAAAATATTGATTCTAATTATACGTATCCTGTTTTATTGACAAATACATTTGACTACTATAAGCAATTAAAAACACTAGGGAATATGCCAAAGAACTCGGAGTAGGAGCCTCGACAGTTTCAAGACATTTGAAGGAAATCGACAAATCCAAAACTGACATTTCATACGGTACAGCCTGATATATTTTTAACAATGAATTGTTTTTCTTATTTTAATTAATCTGTTTTATTGTCAAATACATTATCCAACTTTAAGCAATTAAAAAATAACAAGGAATAAAAACAAACAAAAAGAACCTTTCGAATAAACGAAATCAATTACTTCAAAGTTTAAGCACTTATTTCTCCGATTGACATAGCCTAATCAAAAATTGTTTTAGAATCTTTTTTGTAGCACATTTAGTAAGCTTTCGCATGGTAACCCTCCGTTTACCAATATTCCTAACCGTCTTCGAGATATTAGGGAATGTATACGAAGTTCCCAAAACATTTCATGTCTGTTAATAAAATATTTTATTCTAATCCTTCCTTAGCTCCAAACGTAACTAAAATTTTAACATATTAGTGTTGATGAAATTCAAACATGCAGAAAATGTTTCAACTGAATCCCATAATTTTAAGTATCAAAATCAAAGACAAAAAGAACAGTTCGAATAAGCGAAATCAATTACTTTAAAGTTTTAAGCACTTATTTCTCCGATTGACATCGCCTAATCAAAACTTTCATTAGAACCTTTTTTTTTTAGAGCATTTAATAAGCTTTCTAATGGTATTCTTCCGTTTCCCAAATTCTCAACCTTTTTCGAGATATTAAGGAAAGTATACAAAGTTACCAAAACTTTTTTATGTCTGTTAATAAAATATTTTATTCTAACCCTTCCTTAACTCCAAACGCAACAAAAATTTCAACATATTAGTTTTAATGAAAGTAGAACATGCAGTAAATGTTTCAACTGAATCCCATGATTCTAAGTACCCAAACCAAAAACGGCATTCAAAAATTATTTTTTCAGTTTTCTCGAAAACGGTTAAAGCTATCGCCTTGAAAATGGTTCCTTTCATTTTCCTAGCCCAAGAAGCCTATAAAAAGAGTTCTTACAAGCTTATGAACTATGATCTTTTTGCGCGAATTTCGCCCCAAACGCCATCTTCCAGTGGGCGGATTTTGCTGGTTAACGAACTTGACCTTTCAAATTGGACGACAGATTTTTGTACCAAATTTCATCAAAATCGGACCATCAGGGAAGCCAGAAATGAGCGAACAGACAAATATATATATATATATATATATATATATATATATATATATATATATAAATAAATATATACATATATATATATATATATATATATATATATATATATATACATATTTGAACCAACCGTTATTTTCGGTCTCTAGGGGTTCTGAAACGCGAAATTTTCTTGTCGGCACTTCCGGATTGTTTCATTGTATCAACCTTATAAGCGGGGTTCCTCCCTATGGGGGAGGGAGGAACCTCGCTAAAATCAGACTTGATGGACCTGAGTCCAGAGTGCACCTGTAAAAAGTCCGACTCGCAGGAACTGCAGCATCTTAGCGCGGTTCCGTTCATGTCCCTAGTGCCATTTGATAAGCTTAGAAAAAAAATAAACTTATTTTTTTTATATATCTCGTGAAAATTGTCAAAATCCTCTCGAACATCTCGAATAAAAGTGATATTAAGGCGTCAGGGACACCGACAGTAGCTAACTTTTACACAGAAGCGGAAATTACAGAATCTGGCTCTCATTTAAAGCAAAGCTCTATAAATCAATACAAAATATGCCTGATAAAGCCTTTCTAGAGGATACAGAAGCATGGGCGTATATGAGGGGGGGGCTGAGGGGGCTGCAGCCCCTCCCGAAATTTCGAATTGATGATAAAAACTTCTCGTAAAACCCTTAAAAATAAATTAAATAAGATCACTTAGTTCATAAAACATATTTTATTTTACGTGTAATAGCGTTTTAGTTGCCTAAAACTATTCCAAGCTCTAAATATTTAGTATTCCATACCCTGGAAATGGTCTCAGCCCCCCCCCCGAAATTGTTTTTATATACGCCCATGTACAGAAGGATCAAGAAGAAGTACACAAGATTGAGTAGAATACCCTGCCTAATATAGCCTATATAGAATAATATGTTGAATAAAACCTATCTAGTAAATACACAAGGACAAATAAAAGTCTTGACGAATAACAAATCAAGAAAAAAAACTTTATTTAACAAAATAAAACAAAGTTTAGTTGCCCAACTACAATAGAATAATATACCTAATTAAGTCTATGGAGTAGACACAAATGGACCAAAAACAAGTCTTGTGGAATATTGTTTTTTTTTTCTAATTAAATACTTTTTATCAATATTTAGTATATAACCTTTGTTGAGAACTATTGATTGCTAATTGATGAATCGGTTTACAACTAAGTAGTCTTTATCAATATTTAGTATATAACCTTATGTTTGGATCTGAGTATTTGGGGTGCTCTCCGCCTAGGCTTTGTATTTGTGTCGGCAGATACCTGGGGTATATTTACAGCTCTTGAGGATTAACTCTTAGCAGGTAAATTTCCTGCGGACCCCTGGTTTCTACGGGCATTGAACTTTAGGAGGATTGGATTTAGGACTTAATATACGTATGTAGACTAAATCATAGCAAGAAGTAATCCTCCGTCGTCGGTTCTTAACTATGTAGACTCGCTAATGTTATCCAATCTTAGATACATCGTATTTAAAATCCACAGCAAAAACACGACATTTCATCAGAATCCCCTGCTGAATAAAACTTATATAGAATAATATGCAAAATAAAGCCTATCTAGTGGATAAAAATAGAGGAAAAAAGCCGTTCGTGGTGGTAGAAAATCTTAAAAGTATTTCGCTCAGAAATCTCCGAAATATTGTCACTAATTTTACGTATCCTGTTTTATAGCCAAATAGATTTATATTCTATAATCAATAAGAAAAACCTACTAACAATAAAAAACTATGGGTAACAGATGAAAATAGGGAATAACAAGAATAATTCTAAAGAACGAAATCAACACCAGTACTGTAATCTAGATATTCATACGGCATCTTCGAATTCTAACAAACAAAATATTGATTCTAATTATACGTATCCTGTTTTATTGACAAATACATTTGACTACTATAAGCAATTAAAAACACTAGGGAATATGCCAAAGAACTCGGAGTAGGAGCCTCGACAGTTTCAAGACATTTGAAGGAAATCGACAAATCCAAAACTGACATTTCATACGGTACAGCCTGATATATTTTTAACAATGAATTGTTTTTCTTATTTTAATTAATCTGTTTTATTGTCAAATACATTATCCAACTTTAAGCAATTAAAAAATAACAAGGAATAAAAACAAACAAAAAGAACCTTTCGAATAAACGAAATCAATTACTTCAAAGTTTAAGCACTTATTTCTCCGATTGACATAGCCTAATCAAAAATTGTTTTAGAATCTTTTTTGTAGCACATTTAGTAAGCTTTCGCATGGTAACCCTCCGTTTACCAATATTCCTAACCGTCTTCGAGATATTAGGGAATGTATACGAAGTTCCCAAAACATTTCATGTCTGTTAATAAAATATTTTATTCTAATCCTTCCTTAGCTCCAAACGTAACTAAAATTTTAACATATTAGTGTTGATGAAATTCAAACATGCAGAAAATGTTTCAACTGAATCCCATAATTTTAAGTAACAAAATCAAAGACAAAAAGAACAGTTCGAATAAGCGAAATCAATCACTTTAACGTTTTAAGCACTTATTTCTCCGATTGACATCGCCTAATCAAAACTTTCATTAGAACCTTTTTTGTAGAGCATTTAGTAAGCTTTCGCATGGTAACCCTCCGTTTACCAATATTCCTAACCGTCTTCGAGATATTAAGGAAAGTATACAAAGTTACCAAAACTTTTTTACGCCTGTTAATAAAATATTTTATTCTAACCCTTCCTTAACTCCAAACGCAACCAAAATTTCAACATATTAGTTTTAATGAAAGTAGAACATGCAGTAAATGTTTCAACTGAATCCCTTGATTCTAAGTACCCAAACCAAAAACGGCATTCAAAAAGTATTTTTTCAGTTTTCTCGAAAACGGTTAAACCTATCGCCTTGAAAATGGTTCCATTCGTTTTCCTAGCCCAAGAAGCCTATAAAAAGAGTACTTACAAGCTTATGAACTCAAAAACGTAAGCGTTACGATTTTTTTTGCGCGAATTTCGCCCCAAACGCCATCTTCCAGTGGGCGGATTTTGCTGGTTAACGAACTTGACCTTTCAAATTGGACGGCAGATTTTTGTACCAAATTTCATCAAAATCGGACCATCAGGGAAGCCAGAAATGAGCGAACAGACAAATATATATATATATATATATATATATATATATAAATATATACAAATTTGAACCACCGTTATTTTCGGTCTCTAGGGGTTCTGAAACGCGAAATTTTCTTGTCGCACTTTCGGATTGTTTCATTGTATCAACCTTATAAGCGGGGTTCCTCCCTATGGGGGAGGGAGGAACCGCGCTAAAACATAGCTGTACTTGAATGTTGAGAGGGGCACGCTGATTTTTGTATGGTATATATATATATATATATATATATATATATATAAACAAACATCATTTTTCGAATTTGACTATAATATATATATATATATATATATATATATATATATATATATATATATATATATATATATATACAGGATGGCCATGATAAGATGTGCCGTGCACTAAAATAAAAGTTCAATGTTTTCTATTCAGTAGAACGAAAATGAAACCTAAGGTGGGTGAGGTGGTACTATCAACAATTACACATGAACTTTTTTTTTAGGCTACCTATCGAAAGGTACGATAAGATTTTTTTTTTTTTTTCCCCCTGCGCGATCAATCCAGAGTTGATTCGGCTTTTCAAGGTTTTGGTTAGAGATGGACGATCTGAAAAGATCTTTTAAAAAGTCATTTTATCACGATACTTCGATTTTTTTAATCGTTCTCCAATGGGGCCGACCTTATTCAAAAATCGATCTCCAAGGGCCGTTCTTTTTTAAAAAAAATGATCTCTAAGGGTCGAATTTTGTAAGAATCGATCTATTTAGCATCTTCATTTTTTCCGGTGCACCGACTGCTGAGGATTATGGTTTGATTTTTCCAAGTCATCGACTGTTATCTTCACGGAGTTGTGAAAGGAGGGGGGGGGATGTAAAAGGCGATATTGGATGGCCACATACCTCAAAAAGTTTTACTTTGTTTTTAATGGTTTAGTAATAAAATCATTTTAATTAGGAATAAGCATTGATCGCACGATGCCTACCTGTTGGGCGTTTGGAAGTACAAAAGCACAATCAAAGAAAGTCAGTAACATTCCGAAGTTAAGAAGATAGAAACTAATTATGCTGCTGATCGATTCGCAGTAGTGGTGGGCAATTTTCGAATGTGAATAGATTGGAATCGAAATAAAATACGAACTTCGTAGATGATTGTAAGTTTGTTATTTAAATTTTAACGTCCTTTATTATTAACTACGAATTTTAAGACGGCTTATCTGTAGTTTACCACCCTTTTCTAGCCAGGATAGGGGTGATGCCTTTTGTTACTAAACGTAAAATCGATCCATATAAAAGATCGATCTTCTAAGGTTAGAAGATCAATCTTTTTAATCAAACAGACGATCTTTTTTATGTCTTCATTTCGATTCCCTTAGATCGATTAAGGTTCAAGAATTGCGCAACAGTAAGTTCTGGTCTTTAAATATAAGTGTGTGTAACTGTTCCAGCTTCTCTGCTATTTGTCGATTTATTTTCCAATATTTGCAATTTTTAAGGTTAGTACGGCAAGTGTAGGAGCATATTGGACTGTGTGACACATAATAAAAATATAAATACAGTAGGTCTAACATATAAAAATATAAATACGTTTTTTATTTAGTAGATTTAATTTAGAGTTTCTGTTTAACAAGTGGAATAATGATTGTAATGCTCCAGGCTCCTCTGGCTTTGTTGACTTGACTATTGACAAGAGTACTTCATTTAGCATTTAAGTGGTCTCCAAGATATTTCACAGATTTTCGCCAGGATAATGTTCGGCTATTGAAATTAACAAAGTGATTTATTAAATGCCTGCGCTTAGAAAACAATATAACTTCATTCTTATGCTCATTCGGATTTATTTTCCGTTTATTAAAATACTTAACACATTTCTTCGGTGTTCTGGTTTAATTAAACTTTTCTTTTTTTTAGTTTAACATTTTTTTTAGTGTTGTAGTTTAATTGCAGAGGCTAAAGGCAGAGCTGCAGAGAGATCGACCGGTGGGGGTGGTTGGTCCAGACCTACCGCACTAACCATATCCTCGTTTCTCCCTGGATTGGTTGTGGGGGTTGAGGTATTCCAAAGATGGCTAAGAATACTATATATTTAATTAAAAATCCTTTATAAAAAAAAGTAAAAGAAGAATTTTATAGATTATTAAATTCTTAAAGTATGTATAAATAATATATATATATATATATATATATATATATATATAGAGAGAGAGAGAGAGAGAGAGAGAATAATAACACAGCCACATAAAAAAAAAAAAAAAAAAAAGTTTGGACTCAGAGCGCAGCCTATGTTTACTATATGTTTTTGGGGTCGCTGAATCCGAGGTCAGAAAAAAACCTGCACTTTTCATTTAAGCCCCACCCCCAAAAATCATAATTTAGCATATTTGTCACTATAATATTTTTATTCAAGTCGTTAACCAAAATAAACGACTATTGGGATTGTAGAAAATTTAGTGCTTAGATAATTTAAAATGTTAATAATTTGAAATAATGGAAATGATAGTTCGAACGAATGTTATCTATCTCATTTATAAAAGTTGATTTCCATATGTTATTAATTTATGTACGTATCTTGTAAATAATTCATTGATTGCAAACTATACACAAAGATTTGACTTGTGCTAAATTTCAGCATTACGATATTTTACTTTTCTACTGATACTATATTTCACTTTTACATTTTGGTGGAACGTTTTATTCTCAATGTATGCTTTAAAGTTGGCTAAATCATTTTCAGCTTTATTGATATTTTTTAATTTGATTTTATAAAAATAATGAATAACGAATTAATTCAATCTCCAACCAACGGGACAGCAACGCGGGCCTGGTCCATTTCCATTCATTAGTAATGGATTTATATGTATATATATATATATATATATATATATATATATATATATATATATATATATATATATATATATATATACATTTAGTAAAAAAAGTCTGCATGCACTTATGATTATTTTGTTTTAATCAAAAAAGAGGGTTAAAAGCGAAAAAGAAAAAAACATGAAACAAATTATTTATTTTTTCCTTTCAAATATAAGCTCTTTTGATGAATTTGGTACATTTTAAAAAAAATTATAAATCCAATAAAAAATAACATAGAAAAAGTAACGATAAATTTCGCGAAAAAAAGTCTGCATACGCGGAAAATAATATAATAATTATCAATACAAATATTTAACAAAAATTATCTAATGATCAATGGGACCTCCCTTATTTTTTATTACCTCACTCAGACGACTGTTCATTGTGCTAACTAGTTTTCTTGTAAAATTTGGATCGGTTTTCAGCCATCCTCCTTAAGGGCCTCTGAGAGTTGATGTTTATTTTGTGATGCCTCAGCCCCATTTTAAGATCCTGCCAGAGGTGCTCTATGGGGTTAAGGTCAGGAGATTGTGGTGGTGTTCTTAACTGACGTGAAGCATTGTACAGCAACCATTCTTCGACCCTCCTGGCACGATGTTTAGGATCGTTATCTTTTTGAAAAGTGAAATTTGATACTAAGCCTAACTTGGTGGCACTGGGTCGCAGATTTTCTTTTAGGACATCTACGTGTACATATTGATCCATTGTTCCCTCGATGATCTTCAATAAGTTTTTCAATTTCATGGCCTCGTTTTTTCTCCTCCACACATTAACATTGCCGTCAGCACCGAAAATATTAAATTTAGATTCATCCGTGAAAATCACTTTGTCCCAAAAACTGGTAGGCTCATCAAGGAAACTTTTCGAAAATGCCAACCGCTTTGCTCGGTTAACTTTGCTAATATGCGGCTTCTTGCGAGCCCGATTTGAGATTATTTTTTTCCAATAAATTACGTACCGTTTTAGGTGTTACTCCAATGTTGTAATCCCGCAATAAATCCTGCTAATGTAGGAGCAGTTATTTTAGGGTTTTCATGAACACTTCTTAAAATATCAAGCTCATGATGAGGCTCAAGCTTTTTTGGCCGTCCTGATCTAGGCCTACTTGCAGTACAACCTGTTGTATTATAATTTCTAATAACAGTCTGAACCGTCGAAACACTTTTATTAACAATTTTTGCAATTTCGCGTAACGATTTCCCCGCGGTTTTGTGATCAACAATTAACTGCCTAATCTCACGAGAAATTTCCATTTTGAGCTGTTGTTTTCACTTGACTTTGAATCTAACTGATTAGTTTAGGAAATAAAACCACAGAAAACCTTTATGAATGTAAACAAAATAATTCTTTGTTTTCATTCAAAGGATTACATTAAGGTGTATGTAGACTTATTTTTTGTAACAAGCAATGGCAGCCATTTATTATGAAACATTTTCTATGTATTCAGTTCTGAAATAATATTATAAGGATGATTTAATCTTCTACAGATCTTTATTTAATAGAAAAAAAAATAAAAACCTAACTTTAATTAATAAAAAACAATAAACATTACTTCATATATGAATTTATACTATGGTGTGTGTAGACTATTTTTACTAACTGTATATAAATAGAAATATACATGCGTATATATATATATATATATATATATATATATGTATATATATATACATAAATATACATGTGTATATTTTTTTTTCTTTTACCCTTCTAGGTCTAACAGCCTGTTTTTGTTTGATTACAAAGTCTTTTTATCTCATGTGACATGTTTGAGGCCTGTTCAGTAAAAGATAGCATGTTTGTAATATTTGAAATTCTTTTTTTCCTTTTTACGTATTACGCGAGTAAAAACACAGGAAATATAAAATATTACAAAATAATTGTAAAACAGCCAAAGAGGGGCTTGTACGCTTCAAGTGACAACACTTTTGTAGCCAAAGAAGAACAATTAATTTGGCCTAGAAGTCTATAAAAAGAAAATGTACATACATTATTGTATATATATATATATATATATATATATATATATATATATATATATATATTAGCCTATTTTACATTTTTTGTATGTTCCAAATAATAAACAATAATTAATTCATTCCGATTCTTAAATTATACGTTTCTTTATAACTATAATTTGTAGGCTTGAGAGTTTGCATTTTTATAGTAATGATGAACTGTCATAAATAAATTTTCCTTTTTTATTCACCTCGGTTAAATGAGTTACGATACAATTTCTTATAGATGGTGGGTAACATAGAGCCTTAAAGGCTAAAAATAGAAAAAATTGAGCTCATTACATCTAGATAAATATAATATAATGCATAATATAATTTTATTTAAAATTAAATATTTAATACAATGTTTTATAAATATCTTTGGTTTACATGAGTTGCAATTAATAGCAAGTACTACTAACAATTTGTCAACACAATAACAACGAGATTCTACTCTATGATCTTTATGTTGTTTGGTAGAAGAGGAACGGTGGGAGTGGGATTTTAGGTGCTTTTTCACTATTTCCAACAAAGGAAGAACTTTAGATTGAAATTATTTTTATAATATTAATAACTATTCGTCTTGAAAAAAAATACCTGCTAAACATACATATATTTTGCACACCGCTTATATCTATTGTTTAATAAACACATGAGGGGAATGTTACAAGGGCGAAGGTTCTAGATTTCCAACTAATAATGGATTTTTGGAGGTTAATCCTACCTGTTCGCGTTGTGCAACCTCAGATACAAGCCTCTATCCATTGAAAAACAAATCGGGCCGCATTTGTGACACTCCAAGAAAGATTTCTGCAATTAAAAATATCTATTACTTCCTACATTTTGATTTTTAAATTTTATTTGCTTTATTACATTTTTTATTCATTTTATTTGTATTTATGAAATGAAAAAAAAAAAAAAACAACAAAAAAACGTTCAAATCTAAGCCAAAGTTTTATCAACACACACACAGCGGCTCAATCATTCATTAGTCACAATATATCCTCATTTTTTTTATTGTTCTTCACAAATTGTAATTGATATGTTATATTTGATTGTATTACTTGCAAAAACTGTAGTATTAATTTGCAATATAAACCTATTTATTTCATATTCGGCTGAGCTGTATGCAATATTATTAGCTTTATGTACAACAATTGTTTTGTTTCAGACACTTTAAAGCATTATCTGATACAATAAACGCACGCCCTTTGACCACCAACATTTTAAATGGTATTATTCGACTCCAAAATTTACAAAAACTTCGCTATGGCTACCGGGACATTTCTCAAAGCGAAAACGTTGGCAGACAAAACAAATTAGCAACCAAACGCCAGATCATAGACTCAAATGAGTCAACTTACAACGATCTAATGACATTGCACGAAACAAATTCATCGGCACAGAATACGAAACAACATTATCGACAATAAACCACGACAAATTAAACAAACAGTGGTAGAATAGCTACCCAGTAAAAGAATAATCGGGAAGAAGAGGTAGTTTGATTGTTAAAGAGTTTAATAATTTTTTTTTTTTTTTTTTTTTTTTTTTTTTTTTTTTTTTTTTTTTACGGCGCATCGACATAAATCTTGGCCATTAGCGCCGACGTCCAGGGTGCAGCCAGGAATTTTGTCAGCGAGCCCTGAGATGAGAAAATTTCTGGCGCCGGTGGGGGTCGAACTCACCATCTCCCGCTTACGAATCTAGAGCGCTAGCCACTAGACCACGGGAGACCCCATTTAATAATGTTTGAATAATAAGAATGAAGTCGAGTAGCTGAGATATAATTATTGCTTATTTTTTAGTGGGGGGGGGGGCTGTGTCATAATTCGTTCAGAAAACAGCGTTGGCGAAACATTGTTTCTTCCTGCCATTTTAGCTCTTAGCATTTGAAGTAGAAAAACTGACTTTATTTCTTAGCTAATGGTTTACGTTTTCAGTTAGAGAGGATTCAATGTATGTTTTGGCCCGGAAATCGAAAAAAAAATAAAATAAAATAAAAACACTTTCCTTAATGTACATTTAATTTACGAAACAGAAAGTTTTCTTTAATTTTCCAAGTTCATAAATTGTAAACAAATATTTTTCCCTATTTCTGTCTGGATTAGCGGGACTCTACTCTATGCATATACGTATATGTGTATGCATAAATATAAACAAAATTCAAAAATACAAACAAACAAAGAACCTTTGTTGTTCCTTTTGTTGGGTCATAAACATTTGCGTTAATTAATTCTACTGTAGCATATTATATTTTCGTCTAGCTTATTGTTTTGTTCTAAGAATAAGTTATTACTATTTATTTTTAGTAATTTATATTTCTAGTCTACCCATGAAACTTTCTATCTTTAACTGAAAGATATCTTGTACAAATAAGTTATGTGTGCTGGGACGATGATAAACTTACGGCTTTCGTCTTGAAACCCAATAATTTATGCCGATCAGATGATCAAGGATAGATTCTAGATTAAGATAATGTAGAAGATCAATGAAAGGCTCTTGGATTTACAATTTTAATCCCGGACCTAACCATTTGAAGTAATAACGAAGAAGGGGGGATATTTTGACCTTTGATTATTTTTTATAAAACAGAGTTGTTTACTTGGTAAATTGGCTGATTACTGTTTTCTTAGAAAAATTGAGTTGGTAATTCTCAATATCGGCTTCGTGATGGGCGAAATATGATTTGAGAATCGTGTTGATTTTACTTAGCGATTAAAGCTATACATTTTTCAATCATCCTTGAGCTTCCCTTCGTGTGAATAATTAGGTGTATTTACTCCATAAACATTTAAATTTTCATATAAATTAGGAAGATTTGCTAATAATCTAGCATTCATAGAATGGCCATCTCTTTTATTCATTTTTTATTTAAGAATAATATATTTTTTCCTTTGTAGGCAGAAGGTCATTCAATAAAATTCAAAATTACCATACTGGTCAATTTATTAAAAATAGCTCTGCATGATCGCATCATCAGATAGCTCTTCAGGAGCCTAAAACTAGATACAGCCAAATGGAACGAATATCGTCCAAACATAAAATTCGATTACCCAGAGGAAGATTAGTCACTCAATTACTAACAGTCCTATTTTTATTATTTATAGAGATTGAAATTTTTATTCATTGCCAAGTAAATTAAAAGAATAGTTTATTTCGGTCTTCTTATTTGCCACTTAT
The DNA here is from genome assembly GCA_946811695.1 of Gonocerus acuteangulatus. Taxonomy (NCBI): domain Eukaryota; kingdom Metazoa; phylum Arthropoda; class Insecta; order Hemiptera; family Coreidae; genus Gonocerus; species Gonocerus acuteangulatus. The sequence goes on from OX328126.1 coordinate 42,415,573, forward strand.
TTTTTCTATTCTTTTATGATATGTAAATGTTTTCATTTATTTTATGATCTATCAAGTTTCCTTCTTTATGTATTCTCTTTACATTCGCGAAAGCAAACATATATGTATGGTTAGCAAGAGTCGTTTTCATCGACAGTTTTATCTTTTTTTCTTTTCTTTTTTACTTATAATAACGAAATAAAAAATAGCTTTACAAGGTTAAATGAAAAGATATCCCAAAAAGGGACCAAATATAATATATAAAAATGAATGAATATAAGAAATGTAATGTACTTTGTAATAAGGACTGCAAAAAATTGTGTATTGGAGAAGCATCAAAATTGCTGAAAACAAGAACTAAACAATACCTTAAAAACTTCGATGAAAAAGATAATAAACAGCTGACCAGAAACACAGCTTACTGTTACTATGCAGATCTTCAGTTGTGACGTGCACATTGTAGTGGAGGGTTCATTTTTAGGCTCCTGAAGAGGTTTTTGATATTGCAAAACACGTAGAGCCAATTTTAATAAATTGACGATTATGTTAATTTGATTTTTTTCATTGACCTTCTGCCTATACAAGAAAAATTGTTGAGATTTTGGTCACTATTTATTTTTTAATATTTTATGTTCATAAAAAATGGGAGGGTTGTTGGGGGAGGGTGTTGAATTGCGAAAATTAGGCCATTATGAAGAATTGGTTGTCAATTATTAAACTAAAAATAAATCTTGAGAAGAGGATATTGGTCGTAATAATAGTTCATAAAACTACATTTTAAAATAAAAATTTTTATGTGTTAAAATATTTGTTGTATTGTCGATTATGGCCAATCCTCAACTCTTCCCACCTTGGTAAAAATAAATCCAATTTACGTTATAAAGTTATGAATGATTGATAATTCCAGTATCAACTTTGAAGTTACAGTTTTAAAATGCAATTTTTACTAAATAAAATTAGACAAGTGTAGTGCGGATAGTTCGTCATTGCTGTAGAAAGTGCCACAATTTCAGCAATTGTAAATCTTTGTGACTTGTTAAAGAAAACCTCTCGGCATAACGTCCAACGCAAATATTGGATACTACTTTCAACAATATTTATGAAAAAAAAAAAAAAAAAAAAAAAAAAAACAGAAATACTCGGATTCGACAAACCGTTTGTCGCCAAATGGACTGGTTCCGACTTAAGAGTTAAAAAAATGAATGTTCTTTGTCTTGTTTGTACTTGTATTGACCAAAACAGTTATTTTGGTAACTCAAATTCATTAACCAAACGCTAATATTTCATAATATTTGAGTTTTCAGTATTATTTCTTTCAGGTTACACAATATTTTTAACTATAATTTGACTCTCATTGGCATTTATAATAATAAGTTCAGATAAGATTTTATTTATATCAAATTAGCTTAGCCTAAAATGAACTGTTATGAACTAACTTCATCTATTAATGCATACTTCATCCTAATTCTAATTCAGGCTTCTAATCTTTTCATCACAATAATACTAATAAACTATCACTATTTATATATATTTTTTTATATAATCATGCATTTCGTGCTTTATAGTTATGAGAATTAAAAGAATGAACAGTTGTTTGAGAAGATTTTAAGAAATAATAAAATTAATCAGTGGAGAACTACTAATATAATTAAAAGTGTATGTAACATGACGTGTAAAATCTAATGAAACCATTTTCAATGCCATATCTATAACCGTTGTCGACAAAAATGGGGAAAAAAAATTTCTTTTCTTGGGATTTTCGGATATATTATTTTATATCTAGAAACCGTTTGAGAAATCGGCGGAAATATAAATCATCGAATGTTTATTAAATTTCCTACAAATACGGTTCTTATGCGTTTTTGATGAGCGATATCATTCGAGGAAATCAATGTTTAAATAATAATTTCCGCCTTGGATACCGTGTTTCCTGTTTTTGCGCCTAAAATCTTGCTTCGCTTTGAAATGTCATATGACATTTGTTTTTTAAAAATAATTCTTCTTCTCTTAAGTAAACAAAATGTATATGAGGGCCCCAGAAGTCAAGGGGTCTAAATAACATTTTTGGAAAAAATGATATAGATACAGGAATGGGTTAGGAACACCGTTATCTTGTGGGTGGTAAAGAGATCCAAGTGATTTTCTTTATATTGCTGCCCCTTAGCTTGTGTGCTCTTGAGTATTGTCGCTATGCTCTATGTGTGGATTCTCCAATTCTTTTGCATATTAATTAAGTTTTTATTAATTTGTAACACGTGGAAATTATTTTATATAATAAAAATAAATGATCTTATTTATTTTATCCTCATGGGTTGCCCAAAAAACGAAGGAGGCCGAAAAAGGTTTGTAAAAATCCCCGCCTCAGCATATGTACTAGGTTTAAAAGGAAATTATAAATGTTTTGAAGCATTAGTTACCAAATAGTTTTTGTTAAAAATTCTTAATTATCTAATTTTATAAATAAAGTTATTCTTATTTAATTTACATTAAATTTCATTAATAGCATTTCGTTAAATCTTAATTTTTTTCTTTTAACTTTGAATTTGAAAATGAGATTATTTCCCATAATTAGTTAATTTTATTCAATTATTTATGTGTTTTTTAATTATGTCCCATAATTAGTTAATATAAACATAAACATATCTATTGTACGATTAATGAAATATTTATTTATTTAAATTTTAACGTCCATTAATATTAACTAAGAATTTTGGGACGTGTTGTCTATAGGTTACCACTCTTTTCTAGCCAGGATAAGGCAGATGCCTTTTCTTTTAATTAAATATGTAAATAAAATATGAATAATTAAAATTTTAACGCCATTTACACATAACACAGATCGTTTGGACCAGTTATTTACAGGTTACCACTATTTTCAAGTCGGTGTATGGTTGATGCCTATACTATTTTTCCCAAAAAAAAAACCACCACCCTTTGTGAGAATTGAACCCGCGACCTTAGGCACTGAGGTTTACACAGTCTGGAGAATTAATGATCCTTGCTAAGCATTAAATAGTATGTTCTTCCCGATCCATAACATCTTGTACTAATGAGAGACTGTGTTCAGTACAGCGGGTAAAAGGAAACACAAAGCATGTCGGCAGTGACACACTACCCACTTTAGCCGGTGTTGCTAATGTCCACAGTGACTGCTGAAGAGAAAGTGGTAAATACTTACGAGGGGAGAGGCACAGCTCCGGCACAGAATTCACATCCGTCTCTCGTGCCAATGTCACTTCCACTGTTGGCGTTTGGCACTATTTAGAGGATAGGAGAATGTTATATCGGGGAGTTTCTCTATACCTACAGCGCAATCTCTAGATACAGATTTGTTTAAGTGGACAAACATTAATTTCAAAACTTAAAGATCTATTAAAATCAAGCCGACCCTATACTTATTTTTTAGTGATAAAAGGAACTATCGGGAGATCCTGAATATGAATATTGACGAGGAGGCAATGAAGAAATTCTTCGGACTTACGGGAGTCATCAAAGACAAGATGGGCGTGACTAAAAGAATACAGTATCTTCAGGATTGCAGTTGGAAATTTATTATTCAAACAAAAAGATTGTACAGTATTTTTCAGAACCCTTTTTGTAAGTACAAACAATATCTTAATGCAATTTAGTCATTCGAACATAAATGCTAAATTTGGAAATATGCCGTAATCGCCAGCGACTTTGTACATTAGAGGTGAAAGAACCTGATTGTAAAAACAATCTATTAAAACAAATTACAGAGCCGAAAATGAAGTTAGTTTTAGAAACATGTTTGAAAATGTATTCTGAGAGAAATCAGAATTATAATACTGAAATTTATAAAAATAAAATTCAAAAATCTTTCAAAAAGGTAAGAAATAACATGGCAATTTAAATTTAGAAAATATTTTTAATAGGTGGTAAATTTATCGGATTCCATTAATTCTAAAGAAATATTAAAAATTTGATCTCTTAGAGACAAATTTAATATTTTAAGACCTTTAAAGTAATATGAAACAATAAATTATGAAAGGAGTATAGAATACATGCTAGAAAATACTGATATTGATGAGGACACTAAAAATAAAATTAGAAGAAAATTTTCAAATATGCTTACTGGAGTTAACAATAGTAAAAATTATGAAGTTATATCTGATGGTATTAATATAAAACAAACTTTTTTTGGTAAATAATTATTATCGGTTTGAAAATACCACAAGATGTTGAGGATTAGGAAGTAACAATAAGGCTTAAGATAAATAAGTGAAAATAAGTTGCATTTAAGGGTATATATTTTATCAGCTCCATGAAAGGGCCAAACTGCTATTTTAATTTACGAAATAATTATAAATTATATTTATTTTTAGCAAGTTTCGAAGGAATGTTCTGAAAATTAATGTCAGACTTACTGTATTCATTAAATTCCAATTAGGTCAAGAATGATGTAAATTTAATTCTGATAAGATCACAAAAATAAGTATAATATTAGTTGTATTTATCAATTTTTGCCCCGAAATTTTCAATTACAACATGACATAGATAATCTCACTTCTAAATATACCGTTGGAAAGGTTATTAAATTTTACAACTTTTCTGAGATTCGGCAGCATGCAGCATTTTTTTTTTTGGAAGACTAGCTTTTCGAAATTTTGTCGTTAATTAGATTTTTTTAATTAGTATCAACGTTTTGAATAGCGGCTTGAAAAAGACACTTTTGAACATTGAAAGTGCATTAGCCTTAAAGAGAATTGAATGCTGATCTCAAAAAAGTAATGTTACATTGATAAATAATGTTTAGTAGAGATAATTTGGAGTTTTATTTAAAAAAAAAAACACGGATTTTCCTAATTAACCTTTATATCCATTCAACATAAAAAGGTATAAACATATGGTTGACAGGATTTAACTACATTTTTGGACCAGTTTAATCCCCTTGAGTATTGCCATCTACCTCCGATTACCCTGTATTTGTCTATATAGAAACAGCACACAATTTATCTTTTCTCGAAACGGTATTTAACATACATTATTTCAATAACATCACCAAAACGGAAAAAATTGTTTCTTTTAAAAATTCGAGGGGGCTATCTGAAACCCTTATATGTTGACACGTTTTATATATTTTTTTTTTTTTGTTATTTCTATATTATTATTCATTGCAAGAAAAGAAACTTACAGTCACTTTGAGCACATCAATGATTTTGTCGGGAATGTGAAAGGGGGTCGGCTGCACCAATTTTTGTAATTAATGAATTTCATTATGAATGCAGTAGAATTGTCTGTGCAATCGTGCTATTAGACACTAGTAACATTTGTGCGTGGTTGTGTAAAATAAATATATTTATATAGCTATGAGAGTAATTTTCGGCACCTAGCATGTAGGAATGATGAAGATTTGAAGAAATAATCCATAAATTCGTTCATAGCTGTAAATTTTTCTTGAAATAAATTTGTTATCTGGAAAATTCTATAAATCTATCTACGACAATAATTACATACAACGTCCTCATTCAACTAATATTCATTCGCCCTAAGATTTCTTTACTATTCAGAACACTATTATCTAAGTATAATAAAAATATATATTATTGCAATTTCTAAATTATATATATATATAGATATATATATATATATATATATATATATATATATATATATATATATTATTGCAATTTCTAAATTATATATATATATATATATATATATTTATATATATATATATATATATATACACAATAAATAATAATAATTCATGCATATTAATGTGGATTTATTGTTAAATAATGCAAGTTATTTGGTGTGAGTGTTGACATGGTGTTAGTATTAAGTATTGTTGAGTGTAATGAATTTTGTAATCAAAGATTTTTCAGGTGGAAGGTAAAAGCGAATTAACAAAGTCAATTCAATTGATGTATATAAGCTCTACATAGGTATCCATCACTCCCTACAGGTATCTCTTCAGGAGAGGCTAGGTATCTCTTCAGGAGCTAAATAACTCACTAAACTATTAATACGAATTGTATTAAGGCGAGCTTTCCCTTACAAAGGCCACTTCCAAACTGAGGTTACTACTACGTAAACTACGTCAATCAGCTGCGTAAAATCGATAGGTTCCAAAAAACAAAAATCGATCATTCAGCAAAAGATAAGTCTACCCCGTTTTGTTACAATATGAATATTTTATTTTATTTTTCGCTTCGTGAAGTTACCTTCTTTTTCTATATTTCTACATTTGCGAAGTCGAATACGTGCTTATATTTTATCGATTGATTAGTCAAAGCAGTTTTATTTTCCTGATCATCTACATTTTTCACGTTTTGTTTTATCCTCTTTCTTAGTAATTGCGAAGACTCTCCAATATAAACCTTGTTACAATCTGTGCAATTAATTTTATAAATATTATGTTTGGTATCCTTTGGTGTTATCCGGTATTTTATTTTAGTGTAACAATTCTTTACTTTGGTGCTATAACATGTAATTTTTCCCACGTCTTTGCATGTAATTTTTCCCACGTCTTTGCATGTAATTTTTCCCACGTCATTGCATGTAATTTTTCCCACGTCTTTGCATGTAATTTTTCCCACGTCTTTGCATGTAATTTTTCCCACGTCTTTGCGTGTAATTTTTCCCACGTCTTTGCATGTAATTTTTCCCGAGTCTTTGCACATATCTTTTATTTTATTCGATAAAACTGGATTGTAGTTGAATGTATAAAATTTTGGTCCGTATAGTTAAAGCCTGAAAAATCTTGGATTAAAGAAGATTGGGTCCCTATAAAATATAAATATGAATTTTTTATGCGTCATCTGAGGGACCCGAAATTCTAATTTAAAAAAGATATAAGTATTTTGTATAAGGAAAGTTCTAATTATTAAGATGTTGGTACTCTGTCATTATGTTACAAGGCAAATTGCAATTAATTCCTGATTTATTGATCTTGCAGGATAGTATCGGCTGAAAATTCGATTTTTTGTTCATTACGAAATAATGTATTAAATGTATTAAATCTCTGATTTTTTTTTTATGGGAAGGTATAAAGGACTAATTTTAAAATCATTCTTTTTTAATAAATAATCGCTGATTATTTTATCTTACTGATTACTTTAGTTCCAGTAAGTCATAGTATGTTGAACTGTCAGATCTCACACACAAATTTGGTACGTCGGGTTTTCGGACTTCGTTATAAGGTATTCATGCGTTATACGAATGTTGCCTATCGTCAATCTGGCTAAAACAATTTCTTCTCGGGAACACAATTATATCTCGGGCCCCAGGCTATTATAGTCTGCATAATTTTCCTAAATTTGCTTTCATTTATATTCGTCCAGTTGCACATAGATTTAATAAGATATATCCAATAATTTCTACATAATATAGAGCCTTTAGAAAACTGGCTTCAAATGGCGTTTTGTCACATTTAGAAGAATTCAGTACCAAAGATTTGACATAAGGTCCACCAGCCCATTTTTTTAAGGTATGCAAGAATATTTCGGAGTAAGTGGGGTCGAATTCTCCCAAGTGGTCTTTTCTCAAGTCAAGGATTTCAAACTGGATTTTGAAACTTTTTGGAGGAAAAATCATGAGTGTAGACTGCCCGGTAGTGAGTCAATAAGTAATTGACAAAAGAAAACGTAGAAAATGAATGGCTTCAAAATATGGAGGACTTTTTTATTTCTATTATATGAAAGCAGATAATATCATTGAAAGAGAATTTCCCGACGATTTGTGTGAGTTTGTATACTATATATATATATATATATATATATATATATATATATATATATATATATATATATATATATACTTTTCACATTCGTTTGGCTGCAGTTCACCTCCTTCTTTTTTTAGTTCAGGGGTATCTTCTTTCTAATTATATTGCATATTGACATTGCATGGAGACTAGGTTTGTATTTTGTAATTTTTTAATTTCAAGTAAATTTATTTTAATAATATTAATAGCAATTCAGTGTCACCGCAAGGCTCTAACAATTATCAATGTATTCAATGAAATATAAACATTTCTATAATTGTATAGAACGGAGTTTTTTATAAAGCAAAACCTACATCTTTTTATAAGCTAAATTCCTACTGAAGCGCGTCATGACTATGAAAATCAAAATCTTTCCTCTGAAAATGTTAATTAACAACAAATAACTTGAACAAGAAGTGTTTGTGTGTATGGAAATAGGAAAAAACCACCACCCCAAAAAAAAATAAATAAATAAATTACTAAAATACATGCTCTGGAAGTGACATTTTGGTAATAGGTTAACCTAGAGATATTTCTAAAATAAGGTAACGTTTTGTTTGCACGAAAAAAATATTTTTTCTAAATGTTTTGTAAAAAAGACAAGGTTTTCTCAATGATCTTTTATACTCGCGTGATCTATAATTGTTCATTGAGGTGAACTATTTCTATAGATCATAATGGGGAAATGTTCTTAATTTTAGGCAAAATTCCAAAAAAATATGCGGACAGGAGCCAACGTATTTGGCAGGCTACGGTCTCAGTTTACTGGGAAGCAAACTTATCTATTAAACTACTCTGATTTTTTTTTTAATATATATTATTAGACAGTATAAACAAAAAGTTGTAAAACTGGACAACTATTACAATACTAAGCGATTTAATAACTATTGTTACTATTCTTTGTTGATGGTTACCAAGCAAGAAGCATTAAATAAGAAAAAAACACTAAGATTAGCTACATTTTTACATTTGTTGTTGCATTGCTGTTGTTGTATAAAGCTGGCCCACTTGGAAAGTTTTTGCACGACAGTAGTTCTCCCTCGGCCTAAACCATCCGGACGAATGTGATGAGTAAATAAGAACTTTTTGTGTCAGATTAATTGTGAACATTCATTTGAAGATAAACTGTTGAGAGTCCTAACCTTAGTGTGGAGCGATCATCTTGCGAACTAGCGAATGTGAAATTGTATAAGTCCTGCGGACGAGACTGCCAGCGCGGCGTCCGGCGAGAGACTGGTGTTTAGGTGGGGGCTCCAGCTGATCGCTAACCACGTGGGCGCGGATTCGCCCACCGCCGGCCTCACGTGGATTACGGCAAAAGGAAATGTCCTACGGGATGAAGACTTACAACTTATGCCAAAGGATTGTTCAAAGGAAGAGCTTTGATAAAAAAGGACTCGGAACAATGAATTGTTTATAATGCCACTTTTTGCATCATACGTTTTTTTAAAAGTACTCTTGCAAGAAATTTAACCGTTAAGATCTGATATCCATATATCCTACCTAGCAGTTGGAAACTGAATTTCGAGATCATATTTCCCCTAAGGGTAACATGCTAATTTAAATTAGGATAAGGATAAGAGATTTAAAGGGAATGTATACTCACAAACGCCTGTAAGTCATATTATGCAACCCTGGATAACAATCCTGCTGTGTGGTACACATTTTTCAACCTGTTCGTCATTTCGATAAACATAATTGTAATATCTCATAATTTATCGCAAAAATGTAATTTACATGCGGCGTTACTGAATTTCATCTTTAGGACATTATTAAAATAATAATGTTGTTACACCCTCACTGGAAAGTGGATACTGATGTTTCTATCGGCAAAGCGAACACAATTTATGAACGAATCAATTTATGAACACAATTTATAACTGCTACGTATCTATCGCCGCCCCTTGTTCCATTCATTCCACAAAATTTCCACAAGCAAATTATTATCTTTGTGATGTCCGACATCACAAGTATGCCTTTAGTTCTTTCATTTTAGTGTTGTTTTTAAAAGATTGGTTCGTTTGATATTTGGCTCATTAAAGGCCTATTTTCTAGATGGTATGTTCCCCAATAGTTCTTAAAATATCTGCAGAGAAAACCTAGTCAAAACACCCCTCTGGCTTTATATCCCTCTGGCCTTGCACTTCCGGCTGGATTGTGTCTTACATTTCTGGCAGGAATCTTAGCATTTCTGGTACATATTTAGTTTAGTCATCCAGAGGTAACCGTTTCTTCAATTAATTTCTTCGTTGTCTATTTTTATAATATTACAATGATATGCACCCTTATCTTCTTGGTTTCTTTTTACTCCTCCCGTCTTTCAATTAGCAGAGGTTAAACTATCTGTTTTTTGTTGTTGTTTTGTTTTCATTTGTTGTTTTTGTTCTAGTGGAGTTAATTTTATCCTACATTTCTGGCTGTGCCATCAAGTCCCGTCAACTCTTCGGAAGAAGAGATCACTTCAGCTACATCCTTTGCTCTTGATAACGTCTCCAAAATTCTTCTTCAGTCATTATTCTTTTTTGTAGTAGGGATCGATAATTCCAGAAAGTAAGGAGGGACCATTTCAAGCTTCAAAAGTAAAAAAAAAATAATAGAAAAAAAATCCTTTTATAGCCTTCTGCTCAAATTCAGGAACATAAATATGCACCCGACAGACCTATGTAATGTACTTTATAACATACAGTCTTCTTTTTTGTACATGGCCACCACACATGCGCGAACGCCAGCAGACACTTTTTTGTAACTTTTTTTCAGTTTAGTCATCGCTAAAGCATATTTATGATAAAATATGATAAAAATAAAATAAAATAAAATAATTTGTTAGCCGAAATGACGAAGACATTACTATTGTATCGACCTCTTCGTCGAATAGATGAAGATATATTATCTACAATGACAAACTATTCTACTTGTATGAAGGGAGTGTTATCTTCCTTCTGGAAGCATGACGTGATCTTCTCCTAATGGCTTTTTGTTGACAATTGACTAGTGGTGGCATACCACTGGGCGGTTAGCCGACTTGACCACTCGCTCAACGCGGGACAATAAGAAATCCGAACAGTATTCGACTCAAAGACGATTCTTACTTAGGGTTAAAGAACAAAAATAACAAATAGAGTTGTAAATATATATACAAATATAGGTTTCATCGCAAGTAGATGACAATACTCAAGGGGGTGAAACTAGACCAAAAATGTAGTTAAGGCTGCCAACCGCAGTTATTGCGGTTTGGAAAATATATGTAAACGTTTTAAGTGCATTAGCCTTAAAGAAAATTGAATGCTGATTTCAGAAAAGTAAAGGGCGCTTTACACGCAACGACTTATTGTAAGTTTCATCAAACACGACAAATCGTATCAAGTGTATACAGCAAATCGTACGTTTACGACGTAGACTTTATTTAAAAAATGTACAATTTCTTGTACAATAATTCATTGTTCTCACTGAAATATACATGTCAATGAATAGTATTTGGCAGAAGCCAATCATTATTGACACTAAGCTATGCTAACATTTTTATTTATCAGTTTTTAACCGCTATTAGGGTAAGGGGGATAAAGTCTCTTGAGCCTCCTGGGAAGGTCTTGAGGATGAGTCCGAGTGGAAGACCTCTACGATTTGGGTGGGATGACAATTTGGAATGAAAGATTAGAAATCTGAATTTTGAGAGATCCTTTACGAATGGAATATTTGAATAGTTTTTTCCTTTTTTTATGACGACATAAAAGGGATCATTAACTGTGCTATGGAGGACGTTACATTTGAATGCTTGTATTTGCTGTTTATTTGAGTGTTCTGCTGTTCACCATAATTCGAGTCCTCAAGTCTGTTTTGTGTCGTAAGCTTTGAAGAAGGTCCAAGTTGTCATCGTCCATATCCCCTGTTTAGATTCTGTCTTTTCAGTCATGTGTGTGGGTTCCATATGACTCTGCTGCCTTGTAGAATCCCCAGGTATCGTACCTCATTAGATGCTAGGATTTGACTGCTGCAGATGGAGAGCAGGCGCTCTTATTAAAAGTGAATGTTACATGAAACCAATTTTTAGGGTTCACTCTTTATAGGAAAAAAGCCCGACTCTAGAGGGTTCTGAAACGCAACATTTTCTAGTCGGCACTTCCGGATTGCGTCATGGGGTCAGCCTTATAAGCGGTGCTCCTCCCTATGGAGGGAGGGAGGAACCGCGCTAAAAACTATAAATTACATTGAGTCGAGAACCACTTCGACCAATAATAGACCAGGAATAAACGAACTTCATATAAAAACGGAGAATATTTATTTACCTCTAAAATTACATCTATATATCTATAAATATAAAAATCACGTGTCTGTCTGTTTTTCTGTTTGTTTGTTCCTTATACAAATCTACACCGTTTGACCGATTTTGACCAAACTTGGCTCACAGGTAGGTCTTGATACGAGAAATCTCCTAGGCTAGGTCAAAATAGTAAAATTTCAAAATTTGGTCAAAAAGTCAAAAGTTTTGTTCTAGAAAAATTGTCTACACTGAACCATTCAGATTGTGACGGCCATTTTTAATCGACTACTTCTGGCCTCTGTCGGCTGTTAGATGAACTGCTGTTGTGCAGGCCTCTGCCGGTATCATGATGAACTAAAACAAATTCACATCGTTTGACCGATTTTCGTAACTGGGTATAGACAACTAGGTATCAAGTAGATCTTGATACGAGGTGAGTCATAGACAGAAAGTAGGTGTAGCATGGCACACTGGGTAACAGCTAGTAATGTATATTTATAGGGGCTTAAGCTCATTAACGGTTCGTACTGTTGAAGAATCGTCGACATTTCGGCAATAACGCATAACTCGTCTTAGTACCCCTGCAAAAGAATGAGTTTCCATCAAACAGTGAACGAGAAAGCATATTAAAACTTAAGCAATTGAAGTTAGCAAGTGAGGCAGCAGAATAAGAATAGAGGAACTTGTATCCAGAGAAAGAGAAACATTAGAGAAAGGATGAAATAGAGAGGAAGTTTCGCCTCTTTTCTTGGGTTTAGTATCTCATTAGCATATCTAACTGCAGTATTATACTTGTTGCTATTTCTTTGCATCGTATAATCCTGTCGTCCTTGACTAGACCAAGTGGCGGAATCCCATTTTGTTCGTCTGTATTCCTGGATCCCAGAAATATTAAGAAATCCAACTTGATTAGAAAAAAATCCTTTAATTGCGTATGAATGACCTTTAGCATATTTGAATAACCTCAAGAAGGATTACCAAACCCATCATTACCTTATCTCACGTTCCTTTATGTTTGAGAGTCATTTCAAAGTCCGTTAAGTTCTTGAACTCTCGGGTCACTATCCACTCCACAAGGTACTGTCCTAGGCCCGTTCTATATAGTATTTGAGAAATTTCTCCCAATCTACTTCTTTTCTGTCTTTAAACAATGATCCTGACAATCCAGCTAATGCATTACAAACTTAGATCGAACCTGACGTACATATATACATATATACATATATATATATATATATATATATATATATATATATATATATATATATATATATAACTAAACGTAAAATAAGACCGAACACCGGAGGCACAATTTTCAATAGACTGACACAGCACCTGGTGTATGCCGATGATGTAGCCATTTCAGCGAAGAGAATGTCAGCGTTAGCAGGCGCCCTGGAAAAATTTCTTGGTGCGGCCAAGGAATTTGGACTCGAAATGAATGGAAGCAAGACTGTGTACATGAGCACACCAAACGAAACCCAGTAGGACGAAGAAGATTAAGTAGAATTTGGAGGTGTTACTTTCAAAAGCTGCAGGCAGTTCAAGTACTTTGGAAGCATAATTTCAGCTGAGTGCAGTGTAGTGCCAGACATTAAAGCCCGAATCGCTGCTGGATATAGGTGTCTGTTTGGGGTGCAGAAAATGTTGAGGTTCAAGGGGCTCTCCAGGAAGGCAAAGGTTCATATTGACAAGACTGTCACACGCCCAATAGTCACATATGGAAGCGAGGCATGGGTACTAACCAAAGAAAGTACAAGAATGCTACTAGTCTGGGAGCGGAAGGTACTCAGAAGGATGTATGGCCCGGTAAAGTGTGGTGACTTTTGGAGAATAAAAACCATCAGGAGCTTAAAACGTTGTATGGAGACCCAGACATAATTTCTTTTATAAAACATCAAAGGCTCAAATGGTTGGGACACGTCGAAAGAATTACCCCTGAGAGATTGCAGAAGAAGGCGGGGAAAACCTCGATTCCGCTGGCTGGAGGACGTGGAGAAGGATTTGAAGGAAATGGGAATCCATCGTTGGAGGCGTTTTGAAACAGATAGAGATGCTTGGAATGAGCTGTTGGCTGAGGCCTTGGTCTCTCACGAACTGCAGTGGTAGTCTGGAAATAAATATATAATTAAAGGATTCATTTTGAAATTTCAACGTGGCAGAAGGTACATATTTAAACACTGTGCCTCAATATTTATTTAAGTAAAGATGGAATGGTTGGGATTCGGATAAATAAACCTCAATATGATTTTGTTTTAAAAAATCTATATTTCGGACGTTTCGGCTACTCATTGGTAGCTAAAATGACAAAAAAAGAAATTAATACAGAAAAAAAAAAGTTTATAATTGTGATAGGTAACAGAACTATAAATACAATTAACTTATAAAAGAACATATCGTCTTAAATTCTTAGAATGAGTAGAATTAAAAAATAAATAGGTACAATAATTGATTTTAATAGTAATTAGTAACATTAATTGATTTTACAAAGAAATAAGAAACTACATACCAATGACAAATATAGTAGCTAATAGTAACATTAATTAATTTTACACAGAAATAAGATACTACATACCGATGGAAATGCCAAGCGGCAGAGGAAGACCAAGGTTGGCAAGTAAGTAACCATTGTGAAAGTGTCTAAGGAAAAAGGAATCTACTGGGGTATATATAACTGAAAACAGCAGGTGGTGGGAGAAAGGTCGGTATGGATCAAAATGCATGTTTATGACATTTTATGACAGGAAAGGAGAAAAAGGTGTTAATGGAAGGATACCCAAGGGGCATGGGGAAATCTAGGTGGGAGGTCGGGAGAGTTTTTGGAAAATATTAGCGTACATAGAAGAAATGCCTTGTTTGTCAGTTTTGTAGTTTATATTGTTTTTGTTTAAGTTTATGTGTACACATTCCGAGATCTGTAGTCTTTTCTTGTTTCGTTGTGTAGAAAGAATTTTCGTGTCGTCGAAGTTAAAAGTGTGTTTTTGCGTAATGGCGTGTTTAGCAAGTGCAGATTTATCTATTTCTTTATTAGTGATGGTTCGTTTATGTTGTGTAAGACGTGAGTGAATGTCATTTATGGTTTCTCCTATGTATACACCATTACAGGATGGGTTTGGCAAGGGACTTGGTAAACACAACGGGTGGTTTGTTCAAAAGGGATGGGATCTTTGAGTTTGGTATATAGGGTTTTGAGTTCGTTGGTAGTTTTTAAACCAAAATTTAGGGAAGGGTAGGATTTTTTTATTGTCTTTGTAAGTTTATCAGTCAGTCCAGGTGTAAATGGTAGAGATCAGAACATTTGGGAACTGGGAGTTAGGGAAGAATTGGGAGAGACAGTGTTGGAAGGTTGGGATTTTACTTTTTTAACAAGGGATTTTATGAGGTTGGGGGGGGGGGGGGGGGAAATTGGTTGCGTGCCACTATATCAGAGGCGATATTAATATGTTTATTGTGGAAGGAAGCATGGGATAGGGAGAGGACTCGGCGAAGGAGATTTCTGGCTACATTAATCTTGAGGTGGTAAGGATGGAATGAATGAAAATTAAGTAACCGTCCTGAGTATGTGGGTTTGGTTTACCAGTCAGTAATAATAGTACCGTCAGTCTGTCTAATTAGTAAGATGTCCAAGTATGGGAGCTGTCTGTCCTGTTCTGTTTCGACAGTGAATTGAAGCCTAGGGTTAAAGGAATTGAAACAGGTAAGTATGTCTGTTAGTCTGTTTGGGTTTGTCATCAGCAAAAGATCATCTACGTATTTGCAGATGAATGAGATGTCATGGGGAAACTGTCGGTACGCTCTAAATCAGGCCTGGGCTTCCTTCCACATGTTGTGGGCCAATCATTAGTGTGCAAAATGAAAAGAAAAAAAAATAACTACAACATTATAATTAAATCGTGAAATTTAGAATTATTACGAATTACGAAAGTTAAATAGTGACACGAAATCAGTGAGAAACTTGGCTTGCTTGCTCACTTGATTGATTGATTGGAGCAGCTACAAACACCATCTCACTCGAACTTCTTCATTTGCAGACAGTGTGAGTAAGTAGTGTAAATTTTTTTTTTTTTTTTTTTTTTTTTTTTTTTTTTTTTTTTTTTTTTTTTTGTCTCGCAGGCCGGATCAAAGCTTAGAGACGGCCGGTTGTTGCCCACATATCGTCCGTACCATGTCAAACTATCGAGTATGGAAATCGGAGTAAACTAGAGAACGAACATATTCTATCCAATGGCGAAGTAATATATTGAAAAATGGTCTTATTCGATACTTTATTAAAGGAATTAAAGGCTATTCTAAACGGGTTAGAGTTGCGACAAGCCGTATCGTCCATAATCCAAGAGCAAAGTTTCGAATCTGAAAACAAGATTTGGATATTCGATAGTTTGACATGGTAGGGACGATATGCTCTAAAGGTTTAACGTACCAATGACACCTCTTCAGTAGAATTACAAAAAGAAATTTACAGCCGCAACAAATACAATAAAGCCAAGATTTTTTTATTTTCTTTTTATCTATATCATCTCTCCTCAGCTTTACATTTTAATGGCATGCCCTTGGTTTTTTTCTTTATTTATTTCTTGACTAAATGATTATTATAACATTCTATCGTTATTTATTATTGTGTTATATTTAATGGGAAATAATGTTTTTAATGTTACTGTTCAAGTTTTTATTGGTTTGCAAATAAGTAAGGTTTACGCGGTTTTAAATGTATTTATTATGTCGAGCCTCTGAGGATGATCGCAGGAGTTCCTGAAAGCGCTTAGCGCCAAAATTGACATTCTGTGAAAGAATTTTACGTCTTTCATTCACATCATTATCTTGTCATTAATATACACTTACTCTATATTTGTACTGAATTTAAAATAATATTGAGACAACTAAACAACAAACGTCTTGTCAGGTGGTTCGCTAAGTTGCAAAGTCAAAATAAGTAAATAAAAATAAGTAAATAAAAATTATGGTTGAAATATATTTTCAGTACCGCAATATTGTTACAATGCGGATGTAGGGGAAAGAACACAGTCTCGAGGCACTGTTTTCCTTGAATTGTTCTTGTTCCTTGAGATATGATGTTTCTTCTAATCATCTCCGACGAATAATTCATCTATCATCATATTCGTTAGCTTTAGTGGCCATGTTGAGTACGAAACACTTCCTCGGCTTCTGGGGTACGTCCGAGACATAGCCTCGTATCCAGTCGAGGAACGGGCAGACGAACATGTAGGTATGGACGAGAGTCTTGGAGCCGCAGTCCATGTCTTGGGGTCCGGTGTAGTTCACCTTCTCGATGTACACTTGGTGGGCAACACCAACCACCTTTCCTGAAGCACAAAAAAAAAATTATTGGTTATTTTCAGGGAGGGGGGGGGGGGTGGTGAATTGGGAGGATATTTGGCAGTGAGTGTAAAGGCGTGAACACTACGTGCCTAGGGTCGTGATTTTGATTAAAAAAAATCCTGTATGTACAAAAAGGCAAGTGAAAACACACGACTTACAAATAAGAGGAAAACACAATAACACTTTGGAGCCTGCCAGGACACAAACATCTTGGACAAAGTGACACTGCTGACAGAAACGCCAGAGATACAATAGAAAACAAACATACGCACTGATTAATTATTTTACAATGCCGTTAATAGAGATGCTCGACAAATATCCGAAAAATGGTGACCGGAAAATAAATGGATACAAAAATATTATACTTTTACACATAACGTGTGATCAAAAACCACAATTATATGATATTACTGTTCTTACTCAATTTAATTAAAACTTGCATATCCCAAGCAGCTTTCACTCTAGCATCAATTATAACACAGACGTGAAAAACAATCATATTAACAGGATTCATTTCATGTATTAGAAATAGTAGAGTGCTCAGAATTCATCCTTGTAGTACTCCAAATATAATATTTACCAATCGCCAAAATGTATCTGAATTTTACTAATATTGCTGTAATAAATAGAGCTTTATTACTATTACAAATGAGCGGTCCTCCACTATCCCCATCACAAAGTCCTGCACCACCTTTGTTCCTAAGGCAGATCATGTTCTTCCTCTCGTGGGTGCTCAAGCCGTGACAGACAGACTTGGACTGCACAGCAGTGACTCTCAGCTTGTGGAGTCTCGAGTTAACCAGGCTGTCTCTTGTATCACCTGTAATCATTCGTTTTTTATTGACCAATTCAAATTAGTCAAGGAAACGAGCAGTTATAGATGAAAATGTTTGGAGCACAATTTTGACTCCGTAACTTTTTTTGGGCTAGCTAATATGTGAACGTATCAAAAGTTGACATTTCAGCTTATAATATATCCTCATCTAGGTCATATCAAATCACGTTCTAATTTCTAAATTATTTCATTTATTTAAAAAATTCCTCTCCTTCCATTACATATGATGACCTTCAGGATAATTTAATAACCTCAAGAAGGGTTGCAATCATTACTTTATCTCGTGTTCCTTTATATATCAGGAATTTCAGAGTTCGTTAAATTCTTGAACTCTCGATTCACTATCCACTCCGCAAGGTAGTTTCTTAGGTTTCTTTACAGGGTGCATCGCAAGATGACAATACTCAATGGAGTGAAAATAGACCAAAAATATAGTTAAATCGTGCCAACCTCACATTTCTATCTCTTTCTGTTCCAGATAGATATATGGCGTTCTAATGAATTCTTTGAAGAAAACCCCCAATTATATCTGGTTGAATACATTATTTTTCAACGTTACATTACATTTTTAAAAACAACATTAAATTTTGGACTAGGGTTAGTGCCTTCCTGAGGCCATGATATAGAACACAGAACACTACATCACTCCTACATTAAAAGCAAGGAATGCAACCAAGGACCTTATAAGAGGGAGAGTGTAGGCCGATATTGGAATGTATCTTCTCTGTGGGGGTTTTAATTATATGTAAGATTCTAGCAATATTCAAGGAGGGCGTATTTTTCCGAATACAACTCAAACCCTATTGGAACTTGTGTTGAGTGTTTGGGAAACGTTCTCCAATCGAACACGGATCAGCATGAATAAATAGCCGAGGCCGAGTTGGGAGACAAAGGACACCAAGTGACCTGTTTAAAATAGCATCTCTACAAGAGATGTTAGTTCCATATCTTCTCATGTACACTCACAAATATTCTTGTTGTAATAAACATTTTTGGTGTTCTGCGCCAATTTTCTAAAAGTACTGGTCTTTGTGAAATTTTACCAGTCAGAATGAAATTTAAAAGCTCACTTACTTAATCCTCGATTTTTTATTTAAAGAAGCTGGCTATACTAGATAAGTCTAGCAAGTGTGATCTTTTGTGAATTGGTGATTTTGTTGTTTATATATTTGAGTTTGCTGGCGATTAGAAGTCTAGAAGATTATATTTTGGTTTCTACCTGAGAAATAAATGCCGTTTACGCAGCTAAAGCGCAACGGATTTGACAATCCACCTTAATCGCAATTCGCTCAAAATTTTATATTCCGTGAGTGTTAAGGTGTGAGCACTTAACACTCCGTACCAAGGGTTGTGGGTTCGATTACCACCATGGGGTGGTGGCTTTTCTATGGAAAAAAAAGAAAAGGTACCAGCCCTATCCTGGCTAGAAAAGAGTAGTAACCTATAGAGAACCCGTCCGAAAATTATCAGTTTATAATAATGGACGTTAAAATTTACATTTAAATATTCTTAGTCGTGATGTATAATTTATAGTATCCATTTTAAATATTGAATTAATAGTATTAATCTTATTTTACAGGCCATCAGTGGGTTTGGAAGAACGTGCGAATAAAAGTAAAAAATGTTTGGTCAATCGAACTTTTTGGATGGAGTTCGGTAATGGCCTATTTATTAGGAACGGGATTTCGAAGTGCCGAAAATCAAGGTGAGTACAACAAAGCCAGCTACTTTTTAGCGCTGTTCCTCCCTCCCCCATAGGGAGGAACCCCGCTTATAAGGTTGATCTCATGACGCAATCCAGAAGTGCCGACTAGAAAATTTTGCGTTTCAGAACCCCTAGAGACCGAAAATGATGGTGGTTCAAATTTGTATATATATATATATATATATATATATATATATATATATATATATATGTATATATTTATATATATATATACATATATATATATATATATATATATATATGTATATATATATATATATATATATATATATATATTTGTCTGTTCGCTCTCTAGGTAGAAGACGAATGGTCCGATTTTGATGAAATTTGGTACAAAAATCCGTCGTCCAATTTGAAAGGTCAAGTTCGTTAACCAGCAAAATCCGTCCACTGGAAGATGGCGTTTGGGGCGAAATTCGCGCAAAAAAAATCGTAACGCTTACGTTTTTGAGTTTATGAGCTTGTAAGCACTCGTTTTATAGACTTCTTGGGCTAGGAAAACGAATGAAACAATTTTCAAGGCGATAGCTTTAACCGTTTTCGAGAAAATTGGAAAAATAGTTTTTGAATACCGCTTTTGGTTTGGGTACTTAGAATCGTGGGATTCAGTTGAAACATTTTCTGCATGTTCTACTTTCATTAAAACTAATATGTTGAAATTTTGGTTACGTTTGGAGTTAAGGAAGGGTTAGAATAAAATATTTTATTAACAGACATAAAACGTTTTGGTAACTTTGTATACCTTCCTTAATATCTCGAAAAAGGTGGAGAATCTTGGTAAACGGAAGAATTACCATTAGAAAGCTTACTAAATGCTCTACAAAAAAGATTCTGATGAAAGTTTTGATTAGACGATGTCAATCGGAGAAATAAGTGCTTAAAACTTTAATGTAATTGATTTCGCGTATTCGAACTGTTCTTTTTGTCTGTTTTTATTCATTGTTATTTTTTAACTGCTTATAGTTGGATAATGTATTTGATAATAAATCAGGTTAAGAAAAATAAGAAAAACAATTTAATCTTAGAGATATGGATTTCCAAGATATAGCTTTTCAACTGCCTAGCGGGGTCCTTCCTAGGGCGGGTTGGCCTATCCAGGTAAGATCGTAAATAAGACCTTTCTTGAAAGTAAAGATGGAACTGTCAACTTTGGTCCTCCTCTGCCTCCTGGCGCTTTCAATGCTGACGAAGGCTACCAATGAGTAGCTGAAACGTCCTAAATATAGATTTTTTAACAAAAATCGTATTGAGGTTTCTTTAGCCGAATCCCAACCATTCCATCTTTACTTATCACTTCGACGGCTAACTATCTAATCTTCATGCTTTCTAGAAATATGGACCCAAAATAATAACAGCTTCTATTTTAATCATTTTAAATGAGACTAGAGATAAGAACGGAACCGCGCTAAGATGATGCAGTTCCTGCGAGTCGGACTTTTTGTATGTAATATGAAAATTTCAGACGCAGAACATATCCTTGCATAACGTTCACAAGAAATCAGAGGTACCTAAATTTACCAAACTGAAGACATCTGAAAGTTTCTTGATAATTTTATCACAATGCTATGGTTTCATTTTCAAAACAGCTTTATTCATTATTTATCATTATATAGTATTCAGTCATTATAGTAGATATTACAAATGTTGCTAACCCATGTTATTGCAATTTGAAAACGATTTTACAGTTCCAACTGTAAATTTTATTTCCGTTTGGAAAAATCAAGGATGCAAAGCCATTCCTTTACTTTTTAACGCCTCAGCGGCTAACTATCTTCATCTCATTATAAAAGTGTAATTGCTACAAATAAAGTTCTCCAGTCTGGAGATTCTAGAGTGAGAAAAACAAACAACTTCAAAACTTCCAAAATAACTGTGATTAAAGTTAACTGTGAGTAAATCAAGCAATAAAATTATTACATTCTGCTTCCCCACATTAAAATATTATACCTCAAACAATTAAAAAGGTGATATTACCAACCCCAACCACTCGCCGTGCAGTCTACGTCAGAGTTGACCATGAACGGTTCCCCTGATACTCCTATGGTAGAAACGAATTCCGAATTGATATCAAAACGTTTTGACAGTTTCACAAGTGCAATGTCAGAACCAGCTATCTTCAGCTCCTGCAGACAAAATATGGAGAAATAAAGAATTTTCTCATGGCAAAGGTCATATATATAAAACCCATAAACTTTTCATTGATACTCTTTTATTTGGTGCTCTACATGTTTCATGTCACTAGATGCCTCTTCAGAAACACGCTAAATACGCTATCGTTCTGATGTATGGAAAATTGTGAGTTTAATAAACAAACAGATTATTAGTCTTCGTCATCACTGCCTGAATCCCGAATACTTTCGTTTTCATAGGTTTCTGAATGGTACACAGGATAGAACTTTACAATCACTTTAAAATTTAAAGTGATTGCAAAGTTTTATCCTAACATATTTAATATGTTAAGGATTCGTTTGAAAGTGTCCTAAACTTTTTCGAAACAATGCTTATCTCATTAATTTCACTTAACCCTTTATTATTTTACAAGCATTGTGCATTAATCCTATGGGAGATTTTGAAGGAAAAGTTCTAATATGAAAAATAAAGATTACTCTTCACTCGTTTATCCAGCCCCAAAAGGTCAATTGTCACATAACACATTTATTAGCTTCCTTTATATTTCTGAAATATTTTATACTGGCTGAATACCCATGCTTCTTCACGGCAGATAAGTAGTTATTTTATTGCGTTAAATAATGTATTATCAAAATTAACACTACTACATAATTTTGTGCAGTTTATTATAGCACGGTTCCCGTCATGCCATAAGTTATTCATCAATTGATAAGTAATCAAAGTATAATGTTTCTTGACACTGGAGCGCTCCGGACCAGTGTCAAGAAACAGATAACGCAGAGATAACCCGTTATCTATAGGTTACCAGTAACTGCAGTTTAACCAGTAAACGTTAAAATTCGTTGTTAATAATAAATGTAAGTTAAAATATAAAAATTTATGTTTCCAAGATGTCATTTGGAAATACCCATTATATTTGCTAGTATTACCAAGAAGTATTCTTACTGGGGATGCTGATGAGTGAAGAGGCTGTGCAAGGGTTCGGGATATTATTACCTCGGATAGATCATCACCGGGTATAGCGTAATCTCTATGAGGGACAAAATCACAGTTTATTTCGAGTAATTCTAAGTCTGCTATCATAGTTGCAATTAACCGCAAATGAAAATAATAGGTAAAAATGCAGTTTCACGCCCTCCAAACCGATTTCATTCAAATTTTGCACAATAACGTATTTTGATGCACTAAACACGAATACGATAAAAAAAAAAAAAAAAAAAAACGTCGGATTTAACTAGGAAAGAAGTTATTAAGCACATAAGTTCACTGTTATGCAGGTTGTGAGAGCTAATGTAAACAACTAAATTTGTGATGACTTTAAGGCATAAATGACAACTTTAAGGCATACATGCTTTGCGTTTCCGCTCGCTACGCTCGCTCAAGAAGATAACAAAACCCCAGTCAATCCAACTCGCTAAAATTAATAGAATATAATATTAAGCACTAAAGATAGGAAGGTTATAAAACTAGGCGTCATCAGTGTATTTGTAAACACGCGCATGCGCAGATATGTAACATTGGGAAACAGAGAACTCTCATTTGAAATGTTCAGAAACCATTTATTAGAAAATATTGTCAATTTTAAGGGCATCCTCACCTGTCGCTTAAGGGCATACGTGCTATGCGTTTCCGCTCGCTACGCTCGCTCAAGAAGATAACAAAACCCCAGTCAATCCAACTCGCTATAATTAATAGCTCTCATAACCTGCATAACAGCGAACTTTAGTGCTTAATAACTTCTTTCCTAGTTAAATCCGACGGGTTTTTTTATCGTATTCGTGTTTAGTGCATCAAAATACGTTATTTTTTTTTATTTATTTTTTTTATTTTTTTTTTATTTTATTTATTTATTTTTTTTTACGGCGCATCAACTGTTTGGCTATTAGCGCCGGGCTAAATACAGGTTGCCACCCTTTTCTAATGCCAACAGCACGTGGTCGGTCACCCATTCAGGTACTGACCAAAATACGTTATTGTACAAAATTTGAAAGAAATCGGTTTGGAGGGCGTGAAACTGCATTTTTGCCAAATAATATTATGAAATAAATACATAACAACTGGCCTGTTATCGTTCTAGCAACTAGGCTTGCCTGCTCAAACCAACTAAATATTCAAACCCCTCTAAAAATACTTAAAAATTTGAATATAAAAAAAATCCTTCCGTAGCGAGTGTTTAAGTTCTAAAGGGAGTGTCCATGCAAAATTTCAAATTTTTCTGTCAAGTGGTTTCGACTGGGCGATGATAGGTCAGTGAGTGAGTGGTATTTGACAAATATATAGTAGATAAAAACTAAACGATCCTTAATACTTTAGTATTTAAATCCCAAAGCTTACCTGATAGTGCGGATGTGGGTGAATGCTGTGAGCATACCTCACTTGCCGAGATTGGGACAGAGTGTCGTTGAAGTCTACCACACCCGCAACGACAGCTAGTTCCGCAGCTCTCACCAGCCTGCCGTCAACCACCGAGCAGTGTGCAGCGCTAAGCACCCACACAGGACTGATGATGCTCCCGGTGCATCGGACTTCCGGATGCAGCAGCGCAGCGAGGTATGGGAAGTCTCCTAGATCTGCGGGCTGTGCACCAGCCAATCTCGGCACTCTTTGGCTCTCCACGGACACAACAAGCACTGAACACCATGCCGCCAACAATATCCTACAGCTAGAATATAACATGTGATGATGGCATCAGGAAATGCCGACTTCAAGCCGCCCTTGGTATCTTTCTGTTCTCAGAGGATGTGCATTTTTGATTAAATTATTGAATAAGGAACACTAAATGCCTTCGATATTAATGCTAAAAAGGTTATAATTATAACATTGTACATTGGAGTTTAAAACCATCTGACAATAATTTACAATGTATAATTACAGAAAGACGCGAAAGTTTTGTCCCCCTCTCCTTTTTTCATGCATGTATCAAAAACAATCTAAAATTATGCATCAAAAATTGAATCTAAAATTTTAAAATAAAACATTTAACATTAAAAAAATGTTGATTAATATCAATTGATACCATAAACCTTTTTCAATATCTAAAATAAATATAAAAATTGATAGCAGCACTAAGTAGTGACATTGTCTTGGAGATATGCTACCGGGGGGAAGACCGCTGGCGTCCTGCCATCGAATGGTCACGTTGAGTGGTGATGATAGAATGTTGATTGCCGTGAGTGTGTTAAGGTCTCAGCACAATCACACGTGCCTAGTACCGTAGGTTCGATTCCCACTAGTGGCTTTTACTTAGAAAAAAGAAAAGTCATTAGCTCCATCCTGGCTAGAATAGAGAGATAACATGTTGTGGCCATCCCAAAAATCTGTGTTATATATAAGTGGGCGTAAAAATTTAAATAAATAAATAAATGTCTATCTTTTAACATCTCTTTACTAATAACTGAGATGTTTTTGGGTAGATTATCTACAGATCAGCACCATTTTCGAGCCAGTATAGAAATTATGTTTAACATCTCTTTACTAATAACTCAGATGTTTTTGGGTAGATTATCTACAGATCAGCACCATTTTCGAGCCAGTATAGAAATTATGTTTAACATCTCTTTACTAATAACTCAGATGTTTTTGGGTAGATTATCTACAGATCAGCACCATTTTCGAGCCAGTATAGAAATTATGTTTAACATCTCTTTACTAATAACTCAGATGTTTTTGGGTAGATTATCTACAGATCAGCACCATTTTCGAGCCAGTATAGAAATTATGTTTAACATCTCTTTACTAATAACTCAGATGTTTTTGGGTAGATTATCTACAGATCAGCACCATTTTCGAGCCAGTATAGAAATTATGTTTAACATCTCTTTACTAATAACTCAGATGTTTTGGGGTAGATTATCTACAGATCAGCACCATTTTCGAGCCAGTATAGAAATTATGTTTAACATCTCTTTACTAATAACTCAGATGTTTTTGGGTAGATTATCTACAGATCAGCACCATTTTCGACCCAGTATAGAAATTATGTTTAACATCTCTTTACTAATAACTGAGATGTTTTTGGGTAGATTATCTACAGATCAGCACCATTTTCGAGCCAGTATAGAAATTATGTTTAACATCTCTTTACTAATAACTCAGATGTTTTTGGGTAGATTATCTACAGATCAGCACCATTTTCGAGCCAGTATAGAAATTATGTTTTCCTTTTTTAGCAGGAAAAGACTCAACCCGATGACATCAAACACATAACCCTAGGCACGGAGTGTTAACGCCTTTACACTTGCGGCCACGATTAAGAGAAGTAAGTAAGATAAGGCGCGCATGGGTATATATAAAGCTTCACGGGGCAATAATACGAAAGCGTGCTCGCTTCTAATCTCGCTTTCGTGGTTCTTGCCTCAAAAAACCCCAAGTGGGGATGAAGCGTGAGATAGCTTAACCGTCCTGACGACCACCAATCACGATTCAGTATTTGCATGGAAATCTTGGAGCATCTTTTACAAGAAAGTTGTGGAGTTGTCAGTACGGTTTTTAGTAGTATTTTGGCTAATAAGTTGTGGGGATATCAAGTAAATAATACAAAACGGAGGAAGAAGCGCTGGCGGGTGAAAGTGAATAAAAAAAGGAGGAATTTAGGGGCAAACAATTTATTATATTTGGAGCTGCGATATGATTACCCTCATGGGCGTATATAGAAAATAATTTCGGAGGGGGCTGGGAAAATTTCGGGGGGGGGGCTGAGACCATTTCCAGTGTATGGAATACTAACTATTTAGATCTTGGAAGAGTTTTAAACAACTAAAACGCTATTACTTCCAAAATAGAATATTTTTTATGAACTAAATGATCTTATTTAATTTATTTTTAAGAGTTTTATGAAGTTTTTACCGATAAAATCAAAATTTCGGGGGGGGAGGCTGCAGCCCCCCTTATTTACGCCCATAATTACCCTGAATATTTTCACAACCTACTTCCAATTTTATTCTTGTTTGATGTTGCTGGACGAATGAAGAATTTCATGGACTCAAACCAAAAGATTTTTGGAACATAAATGTATTCAGCGCCAATCCCTAACCTTTCACTATCAGCTACTTTTTTAAGCTCGTGGCCATACGAACTTCGTAAATTTTTGAATTTGGCGTTGACTTCATTTGGTCCAAATCCTGGAATTTTCATTGATTCTCAAATCCTTTTCAAGACAGCCAGCCGCAAGTCCCGGTCTTCATATTCTTTGCAACATGGATCGTATAAAATCCTCTATTGCATATAATTCCAAAAATTTCTAAGTTTCGTCGTCTTGGACTTTAATTGCGCGAGACGATGTCTCTGACATTTCTAAATTTTAATTTTAAAAAACAAACACTTCTTGCATTGAGAACCCAGATGCGACTGTCAAGATTCGTCACCAAGCTTGAAAATCAAAAATGTTTAATACCGTTCGTGAATTTGCCTGACACCCGATAACGTCCGAGGCAAACTCAGGTCACCTCGTTCAGATGAGGCAATTTCAAGAATTTCATCGTCACGCTTTCGTATTATGCCTCCTGAAAACCTGAATCCCCCCCCCCCCCCCCGAAATTTTGATTCCCAAGAATGCACTATAACTTGAAACAGTCAGAGCATCTATTCATAAGTTTCAGCTTAAGCTCATTTCTAAAGTTTTAAATTACTTTTATTATTATTATAGTTTTCTGAAGTCTCTTGATTAAGGTTGTGTGTAAATCTTGATTACTTTTCCTTATATGTAATAGAATTTACTTTTTATTTATTAGTACTATAAGCGATGTTCAGACTCAAAATTCATTAACTACGCACAATTCTTTAATAATCCTTTATTTAGCTCTACATGCTTCACGTCTCTTTGATGCCTCTTCAGAAGCACTAGAAACACAAATTATACTACCAACCTTAGAGAACCTTTCTATCTAGAAGTGGCCCAGCCTGCTAAAGGTTCTTCAAGGCCGAGAGTGTAATTTGTGTTTTAGGAGCTCCTGAAGAGGCTTTAAAGAGAAGTGAAACATGTACAGCAATATAAAATATTATTAAGGAATGGTGAGTAGCAAATGAAATTTGACCTTCTTATAATCATCCATCTTATAATATATTCCAGGCAATATCTTATCAATTTCTCAATCAGCAAATCCAGTAATCCTTGTAAATAACATCATTAGTAAAATTAATCCTATCTCTTAAAAACGAGTGGGTGACCTGTTCTCATCAACCAGGCACTGGTTTTTGTTAGAGAGAAAAAGATCAAGATAGTTCCTTCACTTTCTGTAATCAGCCAAATCACTGGAATCTAATGCAAAGCCTGCACCTTTCAGCTTCCTAAAACGGAGGACTTACCTTTTTCCTGAACGAAGGCTGGTACTTCTCAAGGCCAAACATCAATCAGTATGACGGATGAAGTTGGAAGTGTAATTGTGAATCATTCATAGAAGTACAATGTCTTCATGGTATGCAGAAGCATCAGCAAAATACATATTCTACAATGTTTAATGGATCTACTCGACATACCCCTCTTGGATTCACAAAATTTACAGGTGACGTTAAAAGCAAAACTGATTTATTTCAAAGGAACAATTGGTTGGCTTTTAAAGCAAACTAACTTTGAACAACACTGTCAGATGTCAAACATCAAAACAGAAGTAATTAAGGAAGGCCATTTCTTTCCTATTGTTTTCTATTTTAAATCTTTGGCCCTGTTATATTTTATTACAATAATTCTGAACTAGGTCGTGCTGCTGTCAAAATTTATTTATCTATCTGTGACATTTTGGCTCGAATCCAAACTTGACAACTGCTTTCTGTTCTCCTGTCCGAGCCCTTTCTCAAATCCACCTTTTATAACATCATTATTTTTTTGAAAAACAAAATTAAATAGCACCTCATCTACTTTTAAATATGACATGAATGTTTTATATTGTTCCGTAAAACTGGGTCACATTAGTAAAGTGTGTTGAAATTGGTACAAACCTTCAAAGCTAGGATATTTTCATTTTAATGATGCCAAAGGGTCGAAATTTTCGAAAGAGTGCGAACAGACAATTATATAAGCAGTATAGATTTGTACCAATTTCACCACCTTGTACTAATGTTACCTCATTTTACGGTAGCTTACAACTAGACCATGAGTAACTCTTAATAATGGTTAACTTTTTGATCTTTCATTACATACCAATTTCAATAAAACTTAATATACTTTATTTTGATGGACCATTGAGTTAATGCGAGTGAGTGAACTGAGCAAATTCCTCAACTAGAAAACGACTATAATATAAATAAAGTTTGATTTTTTTATATTTGTTACAAAAAAAAAAAATCAGTCCTGTAACAGGCCACAAGGGCCCTGAGGGGCAGATACTATAGAGGTATCTGATTCATGGCCAACGGCACACTAGGGAGATAGTATGGTCAGTACTATGCTCCGGCCGCCTGATTTTCCCCTTGGCTGCTTCGACTGCTAGAGTCATTAGCACTCAAGGTACCCATTATTAAATTAATTAAAGGCTGGGTTGGCCTAGGGACGGTCAGGGAGGCCGAATTCAACCCATGAACAAAGACACTAGAAGAAAAAATCTTTAGTGCCTGCTCAGGATTTGTTCTCAGGTCCTCCAACTTATTAGTACAGTGCTCTACCACTGAGCTAACCTCACCCCATATTTGTTACAAGGTACAACAATTATTTTTAATAAAATCCATGTGAATACCTACCTCTGTTGGTCGAATTTTGTTGATTTTCAGGATCAATTTTTTTCCATTAATATTAAATATTATATAGCTAGTTGCCTTAAAACACAACTAAAACGACTGCCACTAGTGGCACATTAACATTTTTTTCTGGATTAAGAGGTTTTAGGTTATTCCCCTTCATAATGAACTAAGTGTGTTGATAAATGAGCTCGCCTAGTTATGGATAAGTTGTATACCGAGTTTGGCTGCAAAAGAACAAACTTACACACATACCTATCACATAGACATGTTCTATTTTTTTTTTTTTTTTTTTTTTTTTTTTTTTTTTTTAACGGAGCATCGACAAATCTTGGTGGGGATCGAACCCACCATCTCCCGCTTATGATTAAATACAGATGTAAGTACAAATTTATTCTATATATATATATATATTTAAATACTTAATATTAACTACAGTCTGTAATAATTAGATTATCTTCTACAGCATATAATGGCTTGGTTCCAAGGCAGTCAGTTAGACTCAAATTTTCATCCAGAGTTGCTCTAGATTGTAAGAGAATTATTTGTTTTTCAACTCTCGTAGTAGACTTTTTGAATATACAATTGGATCCAGAATAAAAATCAAGAATATCATTAAAAATAATTTGATACTAAATAATTTAATATATTTTTTTTTTTTTAGATTCTAAGTTAGTTTAAGATGGGGATCAAATTGTAAAGAAAATCATTGTTCAAACTGACTTATAATAAAATATTTAAAGAAATTAGAAATATTACTTTAGTATCATAAGCATTTCTTTAATGTATTTGATTTCAGTGTCTTATATAAATACTAGTCTCATATTAAACACACTTAACCATTGTACATAAGAATACAATACACAGATTTTAAACAAACAATAAATTAAAATAAATAAAATCCATCTAATGTATTCACGTCCATTATGCAAGCAAAGATAAAATAAATTCTTTAATAGTGTTTTCTTATATACATTTGCGTATTCATTCCGTGCCTAAGGTCGTAGGATCGATTCCTACTAGGGGTGGTGGCTTTTCTTTCGAAAAAATTAAAGCCATCAGCCCTATTCCGGCTAGAAAAGCGTGTTAACTTATAGATAACCCGTCCTAAAATTGTAATTCTAAATTTTAATGTCCATTTATAATTACAGTAGAACACTGATTGTCCGAACGCCAATTATCCAACTTTCTAATTATCCGAATCGACTCCCTAAAGCGCGAACGTGAAGGATTCAACTGGAGGATTGCTTTTTCAGTTTAACTTTGAAAGTCTTTGATTTTTTTATTGTGGTTTATGTCAGAATGACATGTTTTGCTGTTGAACTAAAATAAAACACATACCAATAGTTCGTTTTTATAATTGATCTAGTGGTTAAGATAAGTCATTTTTTAGTTTGTATAAATTTGTTCTGTAACGTATTAATTAATTTGTGTTGAAAGTACTTTGGAACATTAAGAAATAATATTTTACAACGTAATATTATCGTTTCTTTTTTATTTCAATTACATGTCCAATTATCCAAAGCACCCCCGATAATTGATGTTCTACTGTAACTATAAATGGACGTTAAAATTTAAATAATAATACATTCTTTTTTTATTTATATAGAGGCATGGCGGATGTGAGAGTTAAGGCAGGAGTAAGCACTTCGTGCCAAAGGTTGTGGGTTTGATTGGTGGGGTAGTGGCTTTACTTTTGAAATAAGATAAGTCATTAGCCCTATCCTGGCTAAAAAGGGTGGGTAAATTGTAGCTAGCCCACCCTGAAATTCTGTGTAGCGGACATTAAAAGTTAAATAAAAATAAAATGTATCTTGTCTGTTTGTTCCTTATACCAATCCACACCGTTTGACCAATTTTGACCAAACTTGGCACACTGGTAGGTCTTGATCCGGGGAGTGTCATAAGCTAACTCAAAAATGTCTACCACCTGTCTGTCTGTCTGTTTGTTCCTTATACAAATCCACACCGTTTGACCGATTTTGACAAAACATGGAACACATGTAGGTCTTGATACGGGGAGTGTCATAGGCTAGGTCAAAAACATCTAACAGCTACCTGTCCGTGTTTGTTCCTTTGTACAAATCCACACCATTTGACCAATTTGGAGGATTTTTGTATTTATAGAAGCAAGGAAAAATTAACATTATAAAATCAGGAATGTTCAATTCAGTTTAATGACTAAGTACTGTTACATGTTTGTAGCTTGTATATTAGCAATAAATATATTTAGATAATTTTATTTTTACAAAAATTTTAAAAAAATATTGACACATTTTTTTCAGATCACACATAATATAAATAACATTACATCTAAACACTGTATAAAGACTTTAAGTATAACCTGGCAACTGTTGCCAGTGTTTGTACGAAAAAATCAAGATGTATCACAGCATTAGTTTAAAATTTTCATACGTAAAAAAAAAGGATTTGATAAAATATAGGACTGTTTAATGAGCTTAAAAATAATTAAGTATAATATCGTAACAAGCATTATTTATTTTTATTTAAGTTACTGATAATGCTGGGCTGCAATAAACGCAATTTGCATGTTTGAAAGTCCTTATGAACACATTAGCCTTGAAACATTTAGAATTTTCAGGGACTAAGCCCTATTTTCAATGCCCCTGCATAGGTTCTTATTCAGCCAAGCCTTACTCCTAGAGTCTAGGAGGCCCTAGACTCTAGAAGGCCCTAGGCTCTAGGAGGCCCTAGACTCAATGGGTGGAGTGAATAAAAGCTAGCAATTGCTAGGACTAAGTATTTTCCAAGCAATTGCTAAGGGCCGAGTGAATAAAAATGTTAGCTTCAGCTAGGCCTAGCACTTGCTTAGTTTATCACGGTTCCTAGCTGCAGCTAGGTAGAAGGTGTGAATAAAGGGCTGTGACTAGGTTCTAAGGGTAGCAATTGCTAAGGGAAAAGCTAGTCTGGTCTGGGGGGGGGGGCTTTTTAGTCAGTCGTTTCTTTTCACTCAATCATGGCGGTGTTTACGCATGTTCGTAGGGAAAAGGAGTATTATATGCACCGGGACGTCTTCATGTTCTATTTTCATCTTCTTTAGCTACATTTCCTGCAGTAAAACGATTCTTTGAAGTTCAGGAGTTGACGGATGTTTTTTTTTCTTCCGTACCGTAAACCTCAACCATTTTCGCACTTTTTCAATTTTTTATTTGCAATTTGTTGTGAAGCAGTGCTGGGTTTCTACTTCCTTGTTAGACGCTTGTCGGTGAATCCATTTGAATTCTTCCTGGGATTTTTGGCCTTGATCAATAATTTGTAAAAATCTTTTCCCTACTGCTTCAATTTTATAGGCTTATTGCCGGTGGCTTTTTCGGCAGTTTTCTTCTTTATGCTTGATTTAATGTTACTCAGCAGCTTATTTAACTGCGCAACAGCGACCTTTCGCCCTATGGAAAATTCATTACTAATGCTGTCCCAAGCAGGTTTTCTTTCTTTAATAGCAGCTAGTAATTTAGATTTTTCCATTGCCACAGAATCATTGAGTAATACTTTTATAAAAAGTGACCGATCCAGTTCGGCATGGGCGTATATAGAAAATAATTTCGGGAGAGGCTGAGAGTATTTGGGGGAAGGGCTGAGAGCATTTGGGGGGTATGGAATATTATCAATCTAGATCTTGGAATAGTTAGCCAATTAAAATGATATTGCACCAAAAGAAATTATTTTTTCTGACCAAAGTGGTCTCATTTAATTTATTTTTATGTTTTTTCTTTTTGACAAATCTTTACAGATTTCGGAGGGGACTGCAGCCCCCCCCCCTAATAGGGCCCATGCGTGTCGACAGATTCAGTTAATATCGCACTTAAAGTAGCTTGCCCGAAGACTGCAAAGTACTGCAGTGAGTGTTGAGTAACAAAAAGCATCAGCATTGCTTCGAGAAATATCGGAGCCTTGGAATACAAGAGGGATTGCAAGCATCAATACAATACTAGCTTGGCAATCATCTGGTCAAGACAACATGTCAGAACTTAACTCCTTTATAGATATTTCTGTCCCTTTTAGTTTGTAGGTTGTATATAGTAGTTTTTGTTAGCAGATTATTTATTTTTTTATTTTTATTTTTTTTTGTAAGATATGTCAATCTTTGAGGCAATTAACAACAGATTATTTAATATTTTTCCTTCCATACAGATATTTTATTTGTGTGTTTTTTATTTGTGTGGGCTTATTTATAAAATTTATGAATCCTAATAAAATATTAGAATTACTTTGCTGACCAACGAGCTCGTCCTTTGTTCACATATCCAGGAACTTGGAAGAGAAAGGGAGAATCACGAAATCCGGATATTGGGAAATCGAAGTCTAAGTTCTGAAAGTGCTTCAGGATAACAAGGGGGAATGTTTACTCTATGGAAAGCTGACTCATAAACCTGATTGAAAAAGTATGCAATTGAAATTCAATTTTTTAATTTTAATTTATATGAGTGATTTTTGGGTAACAAAACGTTATGAAATCGGTCATTGAATTTTTCATAGATGGTACTATTCACTTCAACTTGAAACGGTGAGAGAACTAAAGGCCCAGCAGAGAAACAATGTGAAGTGTAGTGTTACTTACATCTTTCAGGCTCAGAAAATAACATAAAGAGTCGATTTTTCAGATTTGCCCTTTCTATTCCACAACCCTGATATGTTGTTTCATTTTAAAAGATAAGCGTTATTCAAGAATTATTTGAATCTATAGATAGTATAAAAATCATTAGTGCGCACTCAGGTTTTGAACTCGGGTCCTCCAGTTCATTAGTCGAGTGCTCTACCACTGGCTAACCTCCCCCCTGAAGATTCTCTTATCATGGCTGAATTTCCATGTTTGTTTTAATCATTAAAACTTGTTTTTTTTTTAGAGAGAGAAAACTGTACACGAATGCTTTTTTTCCCACATGCATTATAAATCAGGAAACAAACATTACACTGCACAAGAACCTGCGAGAAATGGAATACAGCTAAAGTAGAAGACCGAAGACAACAGGCATAATTACATAGAAGTCCTTTAATGGAATTGCGATTTGGTCGTCATTTGGGGTGTGGAAACAAAAAATAATCAATAGGTATACAAATTTACAATTAGATCATTTGTCACAGGTGTGCATCAGAGTAAACAAGTAGTTTCACTCATTTCACTGCTGATAAATAAATTTCTTTTATTCTTCTTTATCTGATGAATTATTCTTTCTCTTTCTTATATTTTACTTGAGGTGTAGCACCTGTAAATGTTTCAATTTCCGTATCAAAACACTCGTAATAATTATGAATTACTGCAAAAAAATCAACCAGTCCTTAGACTCATTGAAATTATTTTGCAAAATATGTCAATATACTTCGACTTATGAAAATAATAATATTGAAGAGCCTTCAATAAAAATTAACATGTTTTAATATTCCCTAATATTTTGTTTGAATATATTAATTTCACCAATATTGATATTTACCATGTAAGTTACATTTTCCAGTAAAATTATGCCAAAGAAATATCACTTATTCCCAAATTTAGAATTAAATTAATATTCGTAAAGGACCCCGCCCTTTCCTAATGGAAAATGGCTTTCGGTCAAATTGAACAAAACTATGCTCGTTGGATACAGAAAGTCTTTCTGAACAAAAGTCTCAATGGGCACAAAACCCGAAAGTTGGAACTTTTGGGTATCCGTAGTTTTCCATTTTTGATTTTTGCAAAATCTCGAGATCTCTGGATGAAAGGTTTCCCAAGACATTTGGCCAGTAAAAAAAATACTTATCAATTATTTTTCGAAGACCTTTCGAACGACACCACATTTGACACTCCTACCCCCCCCCCCCCCCCTCCACCCACGGGAGTGGGTGGGTGGGGGGAAGCTTTTTTTTGTAATTATCGTCTATCCATTATCATTTGAAGATCTTTTCGACGACAATACACTGAAACCTTGCCTCACACCCTTACCCCTCCCCCAACCCCAACCCCACCCCACCCCACCTCCTGCTCGTATGTTACAAAAAAAGGCCTTTTTTCACAAAAAAAGTGTTCTGATAGCAGAATTTAACATTAGTGGCCCTGAAAAGGGCCGCTTTTCGTCTCTTAGTCTACTGTCAACTGTTTTGACTTTTCGTTTGCTATCGATCAGCTGCATATAACGTAGGATTCAGCAAGTAAGAAGTCGGATATTTGATGTTTTGATGATGACGAGCATATCCCAAGGAGTTGGGGTGGGGTAAGGGTGAGAGGCAAGGTTTTAGTGTATTGCCGTTGAAAAGATCTTCAAATGAAAATGGATAGACGATAATTGTAAAAAAAAGCTTCCCCTCTCCACCCCCGTGGGTGGGGGGTGGGGTAGGAGTGTCAAATGTGGTGTCGTTCGAAAGGTCTTCAAAAAATAATTGATAGGTATTTTTTTTACTGGCCAAATGGCTTGGGAAACTTTCCAACCAGAGATCTCGAGAATTTGCAAAAATTAAAAATGTAAAACTTCGGATACCCAAAAGTACCAAAAGTTTCAACTTTCGGGTTTTGTGCCCATGGAGACTTTTGTTCAGAAAGACATTCTCTATCCAACGAGCATAGTTTCGTTCAATTTGACCGAAAGCCATTTTCCATTAGGAAAGGGCGGGGTCCTTTATCATATTTATTATATAGCATTTCCAAGTCTATTTGAACCTTTTCCAAGTCAACTGTAACCTTTTACAAATCAAATGTCACCCTTTCCAAGTCATCAGCAACCCTTTCCAATTCAAATGTAACCCTTTCCAAATCAGTTGAAACCCTTTCCTAAACAAATGTAATGCTTTACAACTCAATTGTCACCCTTTTTAGCGCGGTTCCTCCCTCCCCCATAGGGAGGAACCCTGCTTATAAGGTTGATCTCATGACGCAATCCAGAAGTGCCGACTAGAAAATTTTGCGTTTCAGAACCCCTAGAGACCGAAAATGAAGGTGGTTCAAATTTGTATATATTATATATGGACGGATTTTGCTGGTTAACGAACTTGACCTTTCAAATTGGACGACAGATTTTTGTACCAAATTTCATCAAAATTGGACCATTCGTCTTCTACCTAGAGAGCGAACAGACAAATATATATATATATATATATATATGTTGAAATTTTTGTTACGTTTGGAGTTAAGGAAGGGTTAGAATAAAATATTTTATTAACATACATAAAACGTTTTGGTAACTTTGTATACCTTCCTTAATATCTTGAAAAATGTTGAAAATCTTGGTAAACGGAAGAATACCATTAGAAAGCTTACTAAATGCTCTACAAAAAAGGTTCTGATGAAAGTTTTGATTAGACGATGTCAATCGGATAAATAAGTGCTTACAACTTTAAAGTAATTGATTTTGTTTATTCGAACTGTTCTTTTTGTCTGTTTTTATTCCTTGTTATTTTTTAACTGCTTATAGTTGGATAATGTATTTGATAATAAATCAGGTTAAGAAAAATAAGAAAAACAATTTAATCTTAGAGATATGGATTTCCAAGATATAGCTTTTCAACTGCCTAGCGGGGTCCTTCCTAGGGTGGGTTGGCCTATCCAGGTAAGATCGTAAATAAGACCTTTCTTGAAAGTAAAGATGGAACTGTCAACTTTGGTCCTCCTCTGCCTCCCGGCGCTTTCAATGCTGACGAAGGCTACCAATGAGTAGCTGAAACGTCCTAAATATAGATTTTTTAACAAAAATCGTATTGAGAGTTCTTTAGCCGAATCCCAACCATTCCATCTTTACTTATCACCTCGACGGCTAACTATCTAATCTTCATGCTTTCTAGAAATGTGGACCCAAAATAATAACAGCTTCTATTTTAATCATTTTAAATGAGTCTAGAGATAAGAACGGAACCGCGCTAAGATGATGCAGTTCCTGCGAGTCGAACTTTTATTTCAATTGTAACCGTTTCCATTTCAATTGTCACCCTTGAAATTTTTTGCAAATTTACCGTAATGGGGAATGGACGAATTGAGGGCCTCAAAACTCAACGGGATAAATTATTATTTTCAAAACTATTATCGGGACAAAACAGTAAACGAATGAAATAAACAATTTTCGAAAATCAATGATTTTTCAGTCATAATGAAGGGTGTTTCAGTCATAATGAAAATTATATTTATTTTCAATTTTTTAAAAATCAATACTCATACTTTATTCTTATAAGTAAGAATTTTTAGATCAAAATGTTAAAATAATTTTTATTACCAAAACGTTTATTCAAAAATGTCAAGAGAATTTTTATCAAAAAATTCTAGCCTATATAAATTCAAAAAAAAATTTTAAATAACTATTTGAAAACAATTTTTTAGATAGAATTCTGATTTAATTGTTAAAAAAGTTTTTTTTTTTGCAAAATTGTGATAACACTTTCGGTCCCTGAAATTTTCAAGGGTGACAATGGAAATGGAAACGGTTACAATTTAAATAAAAAGGGTGACAATTGAGTTGTAAAGCGTTACATTTGTTTTGGAAAGGTTTCAACTGATTTGGAAAGGGTTACATTTGAATTGGAAAGGGTTGCTGATGACTTGGAAAGGGTGACATTTGATTTGTAAAAGGTTACAATTGACTTGGAAAAGGTTCAAATAGACTTGGAAATGCTATATATACGTGCTGTTATCCTCACTAAACTATACACTAATGTAACAAGAATATTACAATCAGATGACATCCAAATTTTAATGTTTAATATCCAGATGACATCAAACTATTTCTGGCAAGTTTTATCTTAAAACATTGGAATTAAAATAAGTAATACGTGATGGTATGTATTTTAAATCAAGTTCTTGATTATCTTCTATTATTTTTCTTCTTTAGGCAACATTTCAAAAGCGTAAAATTGTTTTTGTATTTATATTTTCTTATTGAAGGACTATGTTGATTTTTTCAGCTTTTAAGAAGATATTTAAGATCTATTTTACATGTTTCTTAATGATTATGTATCGTGAATACAAAATTCAAGAGTTACACCACAGGAGATATGCAGTGACTCAAAAATATTGATTTGCGGGGAAAATGTTTGGTTATTAAGCGGTTTTTGAATATATTAAATTCATCATTCAATCCGGAAATAGTTATTAGACAGTTGGGGCTTAGGTCAGGGTTCTCGATTTAAATAAACATTTATGTCAGAGAAGTTTATTTTGAAATTCCCTCCGAAATTCAAAGGAAAATTGCGGCTTTGAAGGCTCATACTCTTCCTGATGACTTATGTTTTGATGATCTGAACTTTCGAAATCTTGACCATTTCAATTTTTTCCCTAAGGTGAGTACTTATTTATGTTAAGAACTCAGATCAAGAATTCACAACAAAGCCAATTGTCAACAATAGAACTAACTTGATATTATTCCAATGTAATTCTTAGTTGAACAAACAAGAATAAACATAT
The DNA here is from genome assembly GCA_946811695.1 of Gonocerus acuteangulatus. Lineage (NCBI taxonomy): Eukaryota > Metazoa > Arthropoda > Insecta > Hemiptera > Coreidae > Gonocerus > Gonocerus acuteangulatus. The sequence goes on from OX328126.1 coordinate 42,454,611, forward strand.
AATGCAGAGGTAAACTATAAACAAAATTCATATATTATAATTAAAAATATTTTAATGTTTCTATAGTTCATTGATGTATTTAGACAGGTTTCTCAACTTGTTTCTTGATCGAAGAATAATCACTTATTCCCACATCCATGAAGAGCACTTTTGAATTGTCTTTGTGATCTGAAAGAATAAACAAATTGATTATGGTGGATAAACTATTGTTAATAAATTTAAGCTAAATAGATTATAACCAAACTACACTAATTAATGTCTGTCCATTGAGAGGAGATCGTTGACCGTTGATAATGCGAAGGTAGGGATTGTCGGGGTTCGGTCATTGCTGCTTAATAAAACTAAATTTTACAGTGATAATGGTTTTATTGTGGTCGACGTTTCGGCTTGAAATTCAAGCCTTCATCAGGGCTGTAAAAACAAGTTTGTCCTACTTGCTTTTACAGCCCTGATGAAGGCTTGAATTTCAAGCCGAAACGTTAGCCAAAATAAAACCATTTTCACTGTATAATGTAGTTTTATTAAGCAGCAATGACCGAACCCCGACAATCCCTACCTTCTAATTAATGTCTGTTCTATGCTCTGATGTTTTAGAGAAGTCTAAAAACACTCATCTGAATAATTTTTTGAATAAAAAAATACTTATGTTGTGATTATTTTCAGATGGTCTTCCCCCCAACAGATTTTCAATTGTGGAACAAGAATATTATTTGAATTATTGCTGTTGTATAATTAGAAAAAAAGAGCTATTAAAGACTTATGTGATTTCTTCACAAACATACCAAAAGAAAACTTTAACCTATTTACTGCTGAGCAGTGCAAGGCTCGACCTTGAACAGATGTTACATGGCTGGTGCCTCAACAACCATCCAGTCCTGAGTTCTGAATGCAGGTATAAAAAGATCTGAGAGCTAACAGTCATACGGCTGGCATAGTTTGAAAGTATAGGTGCCTATACTATCTTCTGGCAATTTTAGGCACCTACTTGTTGATTCAGATACCACAAGAGACCAGATCTGAGGCACATATGTGAGAGCAACAGTTCTTCAGAATCACAGATCTGTGTTAGTAGCACTAGAAGCGCACTGCCCTCACCAGACAGATCTATACTAGTAGCAACAGGGGCACACTGGCCCAGCACACAGATTTGTGTTAGTAGCAGCAAATGGGTTAAGGTAGAGAAAAATAAAATTAAGAAATACGAAGATTAAGAACTACTAATTACGTCTTACGTATTGTTTTTTAATATACACTTATTTATTGTGTTTGTTTTTAACCAACTCATATTTGAGTGTTTGTGTCTAATAAGAGAATATTTTCTAAAGAGATAATTTTCTAAAGAGAATATAGCAATTTTCTGAAATATGCGGGTCAATGATACGTCACTGTTCACTTTAACAATATTTAATTCTCTTTCCTACATATTTCTCACATTTCTGGTGTCTATTTGGGAAATATGTTTCAGTCTTGACATGTCCGTAATAGTGGAAGGTCGAGCTCCACAAGTAGAGGCTGAAACTGTTCTATTTAAAAGATATTCCCCTGAAGATGCACTAAAAGGATGCAAAACTTGTAAATGTGCAATCCACAAAAATTTCTTATTTTTGTTCAAGAAGACCAAAATAACAGAAATTATGTTTGTAGATAAAATTATCTGTCTTTATTTGACTGTATAAGGCAGCAGCAAAAATATAGAAGAATTATTTATAGTTGAAAGTTTTGAAAAAACAAAAACAATTATATGCCCTTAGAAAATGAATGGCAAAGAGGCGGAGGGAGATAAGAACAAAATAATTAAAGGCTTGTTTACACAGTTTCATTTCATGATGTTTCTTTGATGGAACAAAACGCTTTCGTCACATTGAATGCTTATTTTTTGTTACCATGGTCTTATAAAATTGAATCTACAAGTGGAATTTTAAACGATTTCAACCAGATCAACTTACATTCTATAGATTCATTCAATGTTCATACAGTTCAATTACTTATGCCATGTTTTTCTCATATTACTCCCTGATTCTAAAATGTCTATATATGCTGTGTAAGAAAACTATACACTTTAACTAGTACTTTAGAAAGTAATTGTCAATTACTAATCCATACCGACAGTTAAATGTATTCAACTGATGAGAGAGTAACTAGTCTTTGCTTTTTTTTTTTAATTGCAGAAGGCCATAAACATTGCAATGTAATGTACATACTGAAGCTATTTGTCAAATTGTTCTTACAAATCTGATCGACTGCCTTTTGAAAGGGAATTCTACTATTGCCACAAGGCTTTTTCATCACAAATGGTGAGAAAATGTACTGATGCAGTAAGAGATTTTTTTTTTTTATTTTAATTATTTTTAAGTTCTATAAACAATCCTCATAACATTTTAATTAAAGAAATGTAGTTCACATTCACTTAACTTTCATAATGTTTTTTTTTGTCCACAACGTACAGCATATAAAATTGTTCTTAAATTTGTATATTACATAAATTCCCAAAACACACTAATAAAAATGCATTGTTGGGAAGTATTATAAGAGACATCAAAAAAGGAAGTTTCTATAAAAATTTGTATCGATTTGAAGTAAGATTGGTAAATATAAGCTTTTAACTTTCATCAGAGTTTATTCCCTTAACATATAAAACATGTCTCAAGAGTTGTTTCATTTCAATAAAATTATAAGAAATAAATAGTACAAATTTTCAAATTGCTCAAGAAGTGAAATAAGTAGCATTTCTTTTATAGTATTGCCTTGTAGGATATAACATGTCAGCACTTAAAACATACAATTTAAAACTTCTTTCAAATTATTTGTTTTTAAAATATGTATTATTTTTATAATATTTAATGACCTGAAGTTCATTAAGCAGAAGTACATATTTTGAAGGCAAAGAGCTTTGAAGTTTTTTTTTAATCCACAGTTCCTCTTCACATAATGAGCATTTCGGCTACATGACAAATATTCTAGTACCTTGGAATTCATTTACAATGTAGTGAAATGTTGATAAAGATATTGAAAGTGGAATTCTACCAGTCTCACATGCAAGGAAGGTCGGATTTGAAGTGTCTCAAACAAAAAATACAGTGGATGGAGTATTCAGCATAAGTAAGTGAAGCCAAGAAATATATTGAAAATCGTATATAAGCAAGGCAGACATTTATAAAAATACAATTAACGCACTTAATTCATTTATTTAAATCAGTTCTAGTTATTTTAAGGTTCAAGCCTGAAATGAACAAAGTACCTATTTAGGAAATAAACCAACTGAAGGACTCAGTGTGGAAATTAGAGTTAATTATGAGGAGTTTGAAAGGACTACATCAGCGCTGATGACCACACGTCAGTGTTCTGCAAGGTCAGATTCTTTGACTTTTATAATTTTCGGGGCAATTTTTTTTTTTTTATTGTTTTTGTATTCAACTTAATTCAATCATTAAACATCAATTTCATCAAGAATAATTTTCATTGAATTCTGATAAGATTACAAAAATAATTATTATATTAGTTTTATTTATTAGTTGTTTTCCCCACCTAAATTACCAATTACATTATGAAATTGAGATTTAATCTCATTTCTGAGTATACCGTTGGAAAGGTAATTAAATTTTACAACTTTTGTAAGATTCGGCAGCTTTCAGAATATTTTTTGGAAGACTAATAATTCTCCAAAATTGTTGCTATCTAGACTTTATTATAAATATCAACTTTGATTGAAAGCAAATTTAATGCTGATTTAAAAGAAGTTAGGTAACGTTGAAAATTAATTTGTACAAGCGAAGAAAATTGGGGTTTATCTGCAAAAAACAGGTCCTAAATAACCTTTTGGATGGCATCTGTCTGGAACAAAAACAGATAGAAATATACTGACAGTAGCATTTAGCTATATTTTTGGTTTAGTATTGCCATGTACATGCAATACACCTTGTGTGTATACAAGTGTATTTCTCTGAACCAGAGTTAATGACAGGTAGTAATGATTACTTATTGTCGGGTGGAATACCACAAATATTTTTCTGCACCTTGGCTTCAAGAAATAAAAGAGAGTGAGAGGTTGCTCAATCAAAATCAACTGATTTATCTGTTTCTAATATAATTGTTGTAATCATGTGACAATAATGTGCTCATCTTGACATGATGACAAACCATGGTGAGAAGGTAACACAGGAAATATGAGGAATACGTTAGAGGCAGGCCAAATGGGCTTGGTTATTTGGACTTATCAGGAGTATGAACAGAATATACTATTGAAGTTGAAACTGGACGAATAACAGCAATTGAAGCATACTAATAAAAATAATGAAGAGCTTATCAAATCAAAATTATTCCAGTATGCCAAAGGAATGAATTCTACCTAAAAGGTCTATTGAACCACTGTGTCCTTTACAGCAGCCCAGTGTCTTTGAAAAATCCTCTGATGTGGGACTAAGTGGGTATCATATGCACAATAACCTAATATCTGACATCGTCGAACTGCTCAATGTGAAGAGGTACTAAATTATAAATAAGTTTTCAGTTATTCCAAAATTCCTGGAAATATATGACTACCTAGTAGAAATAAAATAATAGGAAATAACCTGTACAAAAGTAATGGAAGTATTGGAACAAGATTTCTTGAGCCTTTCCTTAATATATATATAATGTTTATATTCTGACGCACAAGCGTGTTTAAATTTTCACACACACATATAAATCACCTTTATAATTATTAGTACGAAAGGGCTAAAGGGTCAAATTTTACTAAGATTTATTCAAATGGTGCCGATGCCTTGTCAATGGCAACTTTTCTTTCAGTCCGAAAGAAACTTATAATAATTGTTTCCTATATCTAAACAATAGTAAATAGCCCTATTGCGATAGTATCTTACACTTGCTGTAGTGGTATAGGCTCAAGTCAATTGTGTACAGGAAAATCTTTGTTAATGTAATGTCGTTACATTGCCATTTCTACAGGAAGTATAAAATTACGTTCGCTTGGGTCGCCATCTACAATATAATTAAAAGATGATATTTAAGGTTATGAAAAAGATAGCAATACAATGTCTATAATACAATAATAATTTACAAAGGTAAATTATTAAGTAAAATAAAAATAGTGGTGAAGAGTTAATACAAAAATATTAAATGCAAGGTCATTAATGACAAATAGCAGATAATGAAAAAATGTATATAGAATTGGTTAATACAGTGTATCTGATATGTTACAATAATTGGCAAACATTAGGTATACATGTAAAAAGTGAGTGTTTAGTTAAAAGTAAAATGCAGTGCAGATATTTAATAAATTATGTAATTTCATTAAAGCCATAAGAAGCATTAACACAAGGTGTACCATGAGTTATTAGCAAAGCTGTCATTAAAGAAGCTAGGAATAACAGAAGAACAGTAAAGAATGATAGTAATTTCACTGGAAGGTCAATAGAAACTGAATTAACTAGTTCAATGAAGGCGTGAGGCCTTCATTGAACTAACAGTGGGTCAGTGTTTAGTGCAATGGATTCTGACTACTGGGGAACCTTAGAGGGGCAGGTTCAAATTTTACCGGGGCCAATCGCTGGTCAATGCCGTATCAAAAACACCAATAATTTTCCCCAGCGGAAAAACCTCAAAAATAATATATACACTCACATATTTGTATGAGACTTGTGATTTTAATAAATTTAATATTGGAGAAAAATTACAGTGGATTAAAAAATAATTCATCGGCATGTTAAAAAATGTCGAAGAAGAAAATAAAACTATTCTTTCTAAACATTTAATCATAAAAAAAATGTAAACTTGACACCACAAATTTAAATATTATTGATAAAAAAGATATATGATGAAAAGTAAAAACAAGAAATAAACACATAAAAAACAGGAGGAAAGTTTTCAATAAAAACCATAAGATAAAATATTGAAAAAACTTTCTTTAATTTATGAGACACAGATCATGCTTTTACTAATTGATTAAAATTACAAACTTATTTTAATTCTTTGACTAAAAATTATTTTTGATAATTGATGGTTCTTTATTCTTAGCGGCGGTTAACACCAATTTTAATTTATGTTTGAGCTCTATAAATTTTAATACATCCATCCACTTAGGTGATAGGCTTCATCCGTTGTGTATTCGTGCCAATTTCATTTATGGTTGGGCATATGTTGTAAAACACACATTTACTAAAAATGATTGTTATATCTGATTACAAGACAACTTGAAGTATTTAAACATGCTGAACTGATCTTATCAAATAAATTTAAATCAGTCAATTCAGTTTTCACAAACCGACCTTCCATCGACAATAATAAATAAGGAGTCACTATAAATACATTTATAAAAAAAAAAGGGGATAACTATTAATTTATTGTAATTTTCTTGATGAACAAGGACGTTTTTTTTTCATATATCAATATGCAATAAGATATATTCATATGAAAATAATATAAGGGGCACATAAGTATATTTAAAATGTAACAGTAACTATTCCTGGAGAGATATTAGGGACTGTACAATGATCTAGGTACTATGAGTACTGCCAAGTGGACAAGTGCGCTCGGAGACCAGGAAGCTCTCGATTTTCAATGGTGCTTAGCTTCACCATTTACAACAATATAACAAAGTGTTTTGGGTCTAATACACGTTTCGTTGAATAAACACATAACTATTGGTAGAAGAAGGAAATATTCACATTAGAGTTTGTATTTACAAATTTCTCCAGTCTGTTCTAATAAAGATTTGTATATTACAGAAAATTTTCATACGCACAAATTGAGGAAGGATTTGAGCACCGTTTTTTTTTTTTTTTAGATGTTTAGAGTTTTGGTATTTCAATTAATTACATTATGAATGACTAAATTTTAAATAAGGTTATTAGTGCATAAAATAATTGTAATTTTTTATGCTGGAAGCTCTTTGTTTAAAATCGGTTTTATGAAATATTATTTTAAATTTATTTTTAATATTCAATAATTTATGTGCTGATTAGTTTAAATATAATACAAATTTTCTAGTTACACTTACCTATATACAGAAAGTCAGCTTAGAAGCATATGATATTTCTACCATTTAATATAAGCAAGAAACAATTCTTTGTTCTACTTAAAAATAAAAAGAATATGAACACGATAAATTTTAATCTTTTAACTATAAGTTAATGAGCATTTAGTCAAATGTGCCAAGAGGTTGTCATAACATATCCAAATAATAATTTTATAATGGCCAAATGTGGAAGTTATGTGTTAGACTATCATGCGTATGTGATGGGGATAAAATTCCCAAATTATAAGAATAATGATAATACTTGATAACGCTACATACATGTAAAGACATAGTTATTATTAATTATAGGCATAGCTATTAGAAATTAAATATAAAATGAGGCTGCCGCTTTCTAAACAGAATTTAATTTCCTAATTTCTGCCTAATTAATTCTGGGTTGAGGGGTTGATTTAGACTCAGGACAATAAAATATGTTTCATTTACACAGTGAATCAACCTTCTTTCTGAGTGCCCCAGCCAATAAAAAAAGTGGCAAAGGCCATCTCAAATAAGCATTTAATATTTCAAATCTTTATTTTATAGAACAATTAAGTAGTGAATCTGAGGTTTCATCCCAGAATCTACCGTGTTACGCTTGGATGCATTGGCAATTATGCAGCCCAAGATTCATAATCTTTTATAAAGTATCAAATACACATATTTATGGCACACTGCCAAATTTATATGAATCTAGAAAACATTGTCATGAATAAATCTTATGGGAAGAAAATAAAAATGAGGAGAATGCTTTATTTGCTTCAAATATTCCTTGAGATCTTTCCTTATCGTTTAGGTTGAGAAAGTTGTCTTGAATGTTTACTCAAAACAACATCAGAACGAACACTGATTGGTAATATTTCCTAAAACACCTTTTCCGAGTAACTAACGTCAATAAAAACAGATGTAATTAAATATTATTTTATTTGTATTTATTTTTTACGGCGTATCAACTGCTGGGTTATCTATAGGTTACCTTTCTAGATGTACTTAAAATTTTAATTATTGAATTCCTGCCAAAATTTGAATTTAAATTTCATGTCAAATTGGTAATATACACTAAAACACCTTTTCCTAACCGATTAAAGTTGAGTACTAATGTCAAAACAAAACTGAAATACCTAACATTTTAATTAATAAATTCCCGCCAAAATCCAAATATAAATTTCATAATATGGTTTGCCGCCAAATATAATTTCCAGTCATGTGACTAGTGAAGTCAGTTCAGTTACAGTTTCACCTTACACACAAAATTGTTCGGGGCGTCCAGACATAAGACATATCCATGTTGATTATATGAATCCAGGTAGTGAAATTGACAACACACCTCAGCATAAAACTACAGATTCTGGGTTCAAATCCTAGTTAGTAACTTTTCCTAAAAAATGAAGATTTGAAAATTAAGCCACTGAGGGCTAATAAATATATTTAATATTTATTCAGAAGACAGAAAGTAAATTCCAAATTAGATTATCATCTGATTTAATTAAATTATCTTATTTGATGGCTTGCAGGACTTCTTTAGAAAGTACAACTGTAATACTGATTACTTACACAACCTCTATTGTTTTCAGAAAAGAAAGAATAAATTCTGCGACTGTGCTAATCTTGCCTTCCATGTCTGACTATGAGGCTGCAGTTGTGAACATTTAGAAAAAAAATAATAAAACTAGAAGAGTATTTTCTCATGAATGTGATTTTCTCTTATTGTGCATAAGTTAAACTTTCTGAATTTTATACTTCTCATTAAGCTTTACCAAGCAAGTAAGTAAAACATAGCTATTATAATACTGTGTTAATTTTATCCGAATTATCATAACAACCATAGGCCATTACCTGTCACAAGCCAGATTGGTGACACTTGTGATTAACTATCGCGGACCGGATTGATGTAAACTTTTGGTGACATTGGGTTGTACTTTGGAGATCCTTCATCTAGATTATTCAGGTAGAAAATACATAAATTAATTCCATTTAGAATGTACTTGCCCAATTTATATTTAGTTCTATTGGTTTTGCTATATTTAATTGACATTTCATTAGAGTGAAATGGTGGAGATTCCATCCACCATAATCAATTAAAGCTTTTTTTAAAGATACATTTTAGTTAATTTTGCCTGTTTATAAGCGTTCAAATATTCTTGTGAATAGCTGAATACTTACGAACATTGGCCATTGAAGCATTTGGCTTCATTCAGTAATTTTCGCTCCTAGAAAAAATAAGAAAGCTGTAATTTTGAATTTTTAAACTTTTGAAAGCACATTTATTAGAAACACAGGATTTTTGTTTGGTCCTCACATCAATGAATATTTGGAGAAACATCAAGCGTCTAAGTCTGACTTTCTTTTTTTTTTTTTTTTTTTTTTAATTTTTTTTTAATTTAATAATATGTTCATTATGTACATTTATAAACACTTCTCAAAGAAGGCAGCGTGTATATATATATATGTGTGTTTAAAATGTAAAAAATACAAGCACTGGCATGTCACTACATTTCCCATTTCTTGTGGCAGTATGTATATATTTATATAATTTATATATATATTACTATTTATAATTAACATGAGCCATATTTTATGCTACTTTTATGTATATATAATACATTTCAATGCATCTATAATATCTAGATTTTTTATCACTTTTTCTGCCTATTATAAGGCAATCACACATGCAAAATTTCAAATTTTAATAAGCAAAAAACTGAGAATTTCTTAGGATTATAAATTAATTGGAAGTATGACATTTTTATCATATAACAGATTTAAAATACAAACAAATATGATTTCATTGAAGACAAAATATTCAATTGTTATAAAATTGAGTTTTTACAATAATAATACACCACAATAAATTAATATTTTAAAAACATAACAATAATTTTTTTTTTTAACGATATAAGGAGTTAAAAAACTATTTCAAATATATATTAAAAAGAATTAACATGTCCAATATAAAATTAAAAATCGATCATTCGAGATTTCTTTATCGTAAATCGCCATTTCATAATCGTTCGTTTGAAAACAATATTCTTTCTACTTATTTGCTATATTTTGTGAAAGAATAAGAAAAAGGCAATATCAAACATTTCTTATTTCCTATAAAAGCTAAATTTCTGTTAAAAATAACAGAATAGTCAAATATAATATAATGAGATTTGTGTTTTAAGTATCCTTTTGATTTTTTGATATTTTTGTTTTGCAACGACTCCGAAGAGGGTTGGAGTTAAATGGGCCCAATTTATCAAAGGCAATCCGTGGAGTTGATATTGCTTTGTTAAAACAAAAACTATTTCCTTTTCAAAAGGCTGACAAGGCTAAAAATATTTGTCTTGATTTTTCTTAGGAAAGACGAATCTTGAAGACCTTGTCCTGCTGCTTCGGAGGAGGTTCTCACATACGGCTGGATGGGTATCCTCGAAATAGGGTCTCGCAGCCTCGCAAGGTCACCTTCTAATCTAGCAACGCCATCCTTCAGTTGGTTATACTTTTCCAGATTCAGGCCCATCTTCGCTGCTCGCTTGTGCACATCGATGAGGTGCTGCCTGTCTCGCACATCGGGCAGGGTGTAATCCTAGACATGAAAAAGGTATAAAAAAGCCAACTCATAAACAAAAAATAATCATTAGATGAGGAGTCAAAAACTGTGGAAAATTCTTTTTAAAGATATTGGATTATAAGCATTTTATTATTTACCCAAATTATTCTTATCTTCATATTTTTATCAATTGCCAGATGACTCCACTCTGCCCAACCAAATATGGCCTTTATACTGGTGGCCAACAATATTCCATTCAGACTCATGGCCACAAACGAGTCCCTGGGTTTCCGGTATAACCGGGTAGTCCGCCTGGTCATTCCTGAAGATAAATTAGTGACCAGGCGTACAGTGAATTTTAACAAAATTATCTTCAGAGATTGCTTCCAGCACTCTTCGACAGTCCTCGACAACTCTATCTCTAATGTAAGTCCCTTGGAGAGCCACAATAACAGCCTAGCTGTCTGAGTATATTGTTATAATTAAAAATAAAAATAATTAATATAATAGCCACACGTTGATGTGCCAAAATGTTATAATATAAAAATAAAAAGTTTTATTTTTAATAAGTTTATTTACGTTACTCCTCTACGTTAGGAGCCAATATAATAAAAATTTTATAATATTTAATTTTAAAAAACTCTTTATCTCAGGGGTCGGGTTCGAGTCCAGTAAAGTAAAACAAAGATAATTTTAACTAATAAAAAAAACCAACAAAACAAAAGAAAAAACTCATAGATAAGTTACATCCAGGCATAGGAATAAACAAGCATTACCCGATATAAAGCCAGCTCGATATTAACTGCATAGGACAGGATCTTCGTTACAACTGTACCTTCCTTTTAACTCAACAGACTGAACTGCTTTCAATAGACTGACATATGAGACTAGCTGTACACTGAACTAGAGCTGCATTCGGAATGGCGTTGTTTCTTGGCGGGAGCGTCATACCGGTCTCCCCAATGCTACCTGTATCGACTGCTAGACAAATATACAAATAATATTTGTTTATCCCAATAACGAATCCAACATATCAATGAGCTTTTTTGGATTTTCAGAATTTTCTGTGTTAGTTTTTTAATTTAAAACTTTTAATTTTTGATGAAAGTTAATATAAGAAAAATTTATTTGTTTTTTATTTTCCGCAAACCTTGTATTCGTCTTTACCCGCCTTTCTTACCTTTAACGGTTATTCGAATTTAAAATTTTTAAATATGTAATGTAAAATATCATTACAATATGTATATAACAACATGGGAATTTCTGCATTTTAGTAGCATCTCACCACATGTTTTGATTGCAGTAACTTTTGCTCTGAAAACTTTGGGATAGATTCCAAACAGAACTGATACAGCACCTTGCGTATCTCAAGATATACTATTGAAAAATAAAGAACTGGAAAACTTTTTTAGGGAAAAGCAGAGAACTAGAATTTTGGTTTTGCTTATTACAAAAGGTATAGTTGAATATTTTGTTGATTCATCAATCATGTATCAAATGTTGGTTACTTTTGGAGCTCAGGAAATAGTCCGAAAATATATATGGGCCCCGCAAGTCTAGGGGTCTAAGTGACATTCTTTAAAAAAATGAGTTGGATACAGGAATGGATTGTGTACAGCATAATCTTGTGGGTGGTAAAGAGATCCAAGTGATCTTCTTGACACTTGCTGCCACCTAGCTTGTGTTCTCTTGAGTATTGTCACTTTTGTAATATTAAGTCCACAAGGAAATTAAGGGGCCTATGTGCGGATTGTCCAATTCTTTCTTGACTTCATTTTCCTCAAAACATTGAGTTTGTTACTTAGACCCCTTGACCTCTGGGGTCCTCATATGAATTCAACAGACTTGAGCAGTTTCAGACTTTTCATATATTTTCTAACATAGCTCGGAAATAGTTGCAAAATTGTGGTAAGTGAAAGGAGATAATTCAAGTCTAATATATTTTCTATTTTTTTTTTTTTTTTTTTTTTTTTTTTTTTTTTTTTTTTTTTTACGGTGCATCAACAAATCTTGGCTATTAGCGCCGACATCCAGGGTGCAGCCAGGAATTTTCTCAGCGAGCCCTGAGATGAGAAAATTTCTGGCGCCGGTGGGGATCGAACCCACCATCTCCCGCTTATGAATCTAGCACGCTAGCCACTAGACCACGGGAGACCCCTATATTTTCTATTGAATAGGTTTTGAAAAAGAGTGTTTGGAAAGAGCAGGACAGAGAAAAGAGTGTTTGGAATTCTGAAGTCTTGAATTGGTTCCCTTGAAGGAGGAATATTAAGCTTTTTTTTTTATTCTAAGCTTTCCAAATGACTCAAAATATAAGCATTAGGGGAAAACAAGGTAAGATGAAGCTGTTCCTGTGAGGAGGACTTTCTTTTAATGATACATAATTGAATAGATGAAAAAATATTTATAACTATATAATTACATGCCTGTCGTGTTAATACGAAGTAAGCATACGCTGCCATAGCTGTGCCATAAGTAACGAAATATGTTACAGGTTCCATGATATCCCATGAATACTCCCACCATGTGAGACGGGCGAGGATTCCAAACTGGACGGACATTAAACCCAGTCCAACCCATGTCAATGCAGTCGCTTTCCGACCGGCGACAAGATCTAGCTCCTGTTTCTTCTGAAAATGAAATTTCCTGTTAGCTGAAATAGTTTACATGTACATATATTTAAGTATAATCAATATAATTATACAAAATTATAATTATAATATTTCTCATTTTCTTCAAAAATATTTTTTATTAGCAACAAGTGCTTTTAGCACTTCAAGTCAGCTTCTTCAGAACTGTGGAAAAACATAAAAAACACAATAAATAGTTGTGTTGCTTATAAATTAAACAAAAGTAGACAAAATACTCCACAGACAGGTAAGACATAGTTTTGCTCAATTTGCCTGTTTTTTAATAATATTTACTAAAATAATACTTTTTGAAACGCCCATATTTTATAAAATAATGTCAAGCGATGGATTTTTGTTGTACCTCCAAATGGTGAATTTCAGTGATAATTCACAGATAACCCAGGACACATTTTTTAAAATTAGGATGCCAGTTAAAAAGAGAATTTCAAAAGGCAAAGTATATTTTTGAAAATCTGTGTATAGATGAAAGGCTTTTATTATTGAAGCGTCGTTTTTTTTTTTTTTTAACTATTCATCCCTTCCAAATGCAGCCATTTTGGAATCAAATCTTTTGTGTAGTGCAATTGAAAAAGAGGATACATTTTGGATTTCACCAACTATACAGGTAGCAGCACAGATTTCTGTTACGCAAACAAGTTGATAGGAAAATCTGGTGATGCCGTGGTGAATTTGATTATGCCATATTTGAACAAATGGCATACACTTTTCGTCAACAACTGTTACACTAATCCTTATATAGTAACATCTTTTTACATAGTTGTATGGTTGGCTGAATAATACATTAGACACAGAAGAAGAAAACTACTTGTTCTAACTGGAACATGGGAAAAAAAGAGCGCTATATTGGATTGATTCCATCTAAAAAAAAGGGAGGACAAGGATATGTGTTGTTGACAGAAAGTAGGAAGTATGAAAACAGACGAGATACATGTGGGAAAAGTTTAATGCTTCTTGTGCTCATTGGACTATTTCGAGAGATGCCACACTCTAAAAAATTATAAGATTTTTTTTTTTGTAAACATTGATTTTTAAATAACGTAAATAAGTAAGATAAAATTAAAAAATATTTTTAAAGCACTTGTCCAGTGAAGATCCAAAGCACTTATTAAAAAGTAGGGTGGGAAATATTTTAGAAAAAGTTATTATATGCAGTTAGTTATTGTACGTAGAGCCAAAAGGCAAAGGAAAATTGTGTGTAGTATCACACGATTATAACTGTGGTTCGCCTCACAGGAGGGAGAAGCAAGATATTGACCAGCCACTCGAGGTAGTAAACCTCTACATACATCGGCTTTTAAAGGGTTAAATAGAATAATTTAGAAATCATAGAAATAATCAGAAAACGTTTCCCCCAGAGATCATACTTTATCAGATAAATATTTATCTTTGTACAGTAAACTTCCTCTAATCCGGCATCCTATGGTCTGGCATGCTCGATAATCCGGCAGGGTTGTCAAGGCCAAACATAAAAAGTGCATCTCTTCAGATCTTATGCATTAATTCCACAAAATCCTCACCCAACAACCCTGTGGGGTCATAGAAAAATTCCTGGAAACCCCCTCTGTCATCAAATAGTTACTTGTTGCCAGTTGAGTTTATAGCTTTCGACAGAGGCAGTACAATTCTAACAGTGTGCAATTTTATTTTAGTCATTTTACATTAAATATGTACTAGTCTTATAGTCTACATTTCATTTCATTTTCCCCTCTATCCATTTTTTTTTAAATGAATCCGATAATCTGGAATATTTGATAATCCGGTATGCTTCAAGTCCCGAACGTGCCGGATTAAAGGAGAGAAAAACAGTCATGTAAACTGATGGCTGACCATAATCGGCGACAGCTTTCTTATCAATCCAAGGAAAATATTTTTTTTTAAATTTCTTTTATTTTCTACATATAATTGATTCTTCTTGGCATGATAATAAGCTTGTGGCATATGTATAAGCCATCAGTTCATTTCATGATTTATTTTAATTCATTAATTTTTTTTTTTTTTTTTTTTCGTTCCGATGTACTTCTGATTTTTCTTATTGTTTTTTAGTTCCGTATGCCTATTCATATTTCTTTCTTCAGCCGTATAGGTGGTGATTCACTATTCTTATTGAGTCTTTGAGGATGGAACGTGCGAGTGATTCGTAGTCACATTTAATATCCCATCTTTTAAAAACATTTTGGACAAACAAAGGCATGGAGCCTCTTGCGCCAAATAAAAGGCCGATTACTTCCCAATTTTGGATATTATAACTTCTACGGAAATAGGGAATACACTTTTCGTAAATGGATTTTTTCTCTTTGTCAACTGATAAGGGCTGATTCTCGTCTATCTCAGATCTCACAGTTGGATCCAAAATAATTCCGGTCGATGCCTGGCGATCTATGACCACAATGTCAGCTCTTCTTGTGGAACCATCTTCGGCTATGCAGCTCACTTCCTCATACACCTCAAATCCAGTTTTCTTCCTGAACAAATCAGCAACATAGGTTCGCACCTTATGATGTCGATTTATTCTTAGAAGTTCTGATTTCTGACAGACGCCCAGGACATGGGGGAGAGTTTCAGGCTCGTTGCAGGCTCTGCAACGGAATCCTGAGCTTCTGCCAGGAATCGTTCGAACTGGAATTGAGTTGCAATTCAGCTTGATGGCTGTGCTCCATTCGCTACAAGACATTCCTATTTTCGTCGACATCCAGGAATTACTTTTTTTATATTGAGAGAAGAGAATCACGCCCTTACCCTTCGACGGAAGCTGACACCATTTATGAAAAGAGTTTTCCCTTAATTTCCTTCGAAGTTTACTGACTTCATCCTCTTCTTTGCCTAGTTTCTTAAAACATTGTTCCTCTTCTTCTTTCAGCTTTCTAGTTTTCAAGACATATTCATTGCCATCTTCTAGAAGTTTATTTGCAATGTTTATATGCTGGAGGTATGCTTCCCATTTCGCCTTGAGAAGACCTAGACCGCGAACATTTCTGGGTGCATATAACATTGCATCTGGGCAATCCATGGGCAGTGCCAATATCTCCTTTACTGCACTTCGGAGAATTTTGTCTACATTTTCAAGAAAGGAAAGGGTTATGTCCTTTATAGGAGCACATTGTAAGGGATAGATTAGACTAGGCCAGATATACTGGTTCATTATGCTTATTTTTTGGTCAGCCTTTAGGAGTGGAGAAGATGTCAAATTTTCTATTTGGGTTTTGAGGCATAGGATAGTCTTTTTTTCGTCAATTTTTATTTCTTCTTTGAAATTTATCCCCAAATATTTGATGGTTTCTTCTCCTGAGATTCCTCTAATTACTGTCCCGTCAACAGAGTTGGGCAAACGTTAGCGGTCGCTAATATCTAATACCTTATCGCTAATTTAGCGGTACTGATAAGAGCCTGCGCTAACAATTAGTGCATAGCGACGGCAGAGCGCTAATCGCTAATTTATTTATGAAATGTTTAAATATCGTGATAGCTAACAGCTTTAGCTATAGTTACAACATTTTGTCATCTCAAAGTTCACTTCCGGTCTGCTCTGAGCAAATTCTACCTCACTCCTGTTCCACTTCCGCTTTAATCTAGATGATTTCCGATCACATCAATGTCAATTTCTATTACTTCCGGTCGACTCATGCCTATCGCTGGGTAACTCCTTTTTGATCTGGGTCACTTCTGGGCTATTTTCACCAATTCCGATTACACTTCGGGTCGCTCAAAGTGGCTTCCGGGTCACTGCTTGTTCACTTTCGGTCTATCATAAGAGCCCCGAAAGCCCAGGGATGCTTCCGTAAACGACTCAGGGATGAATATCACGTTAACTTCGGTGCATGCCCCATGGGGCATGCACCGCTTATAACCTTAGGTTTTTTTTTTTGTTTTTTTTATTTTATTTATTTATTTATGAGCATCCATGCGCATCTAAGGCGTTTCGCTCCAAACAGTTATTGCATATATACATCTAAAAACAAATGGTATACATCTAAATATATATACATATACACATACATACATATACACATATATATATATATATATATATATATATATATATATTTATACATATATACACATATACATACATATACATACATACATACATACACACATTTATATATATTACATCTATCATTATACATCTATAAACAAATTATATGTAGAAATGACAATATATTCACATCTAAAAACGAATAGTATATACAAATGACAATATATATACATCTAAACATCTAAAGACAAATGGTATACATATATACATTTAAAAACAAACAATACATATATATATATATATATATATATATATATATATATATATATATATATATATATAAAAACAAATGGTATTATTTATATACATCTGGTTGATCAATCGGATTACATAATTAGACATAGTTACTAATTCATTAATTACATGTTATCGTTCTTTACAGTTTACCATGTGGCGTAATACCTTCCTTATGTTTTTTATTGCAATTGTTTGAATATAGTATTGCGATGGGGTAAAAAAAAAAAAAAAAAA
This sequence comes from Gonocerus acuteangulatus, assembly GCA_946811695.1. NCBI lineage: Eukaryota > Metazoa > Arthropoda > Insecta > Hemiptera > Coreidae > Gonocerus > Gonocerus acuteangulatus. The sequence goes on from OX328126.1 coordinate 42,472,310, forward strand.
AAAAAAAAAATGGGGGGGGGGTTGAAAGTGTTAAATTTTTCCATACATATTAATAGTTTTGAGGTGTGTAAGGATTGCTGGTATGTGTGGACTGCTGTCAGTAAGTAATTCGGTCATCTCATACGGTAAGTCTAGATTTTGACGTTGTCGGCATTCTGTTAGTATGTGTTTTACGGTTAGTTCGGTGTTACAGATTTTACATGTAGGCTATTCTTTTTTAGTCATTAAGTACTCGTGTGTTATTCGTGTATGTCCAATTCTGAGTCTAGTTAGTACTACTTCTTCTCTTCTGTTTTGTCTGTGACTGGAAGGCCATTCCGCGATGTTCCGTTTCATTTGTCGCAGTTTGTTGTTGGTAGATAGGTTTGTCCAGTCATTTTGCCATTTGTTTGTGATTTGGTGTTTAGCCTGTCTCGTAAGGTCTTGGTAAAAAATGTCTAGTGGTTGAATTGTTAAGTCTTGAGTAGCCAATTTTGCTTGTTCGTCTGCAGTCGTACTAAGTCCTAGGTCTTCATGTCCTGGCAGCCAATATATTGTTGTATGTATGCCTGAAAGTTGTAAATTTTAGATGTGTTGTTTGATTTGGATTGCTTTGGGATGTTGAGTGTATAAGTTCTGTAATATGTTTGGTGAACTGAGAGAATCTGTACAGATGATAATGTTTGTGTGTTGTGATGGAGGAGTGTTAGTGAGGGTAAGAAATATTGCATGGAGTTCAGCTTCTAGTATATTGTACAGCGCCGGGAGTTTTTGCTTGTAGATAGTGCCATTTACAATAGCTGCCGATCCAATGCCGTGTTTTGTATTTGAACCATCGGTGTATTCAAGGATGTAGTTAGTTTGTCGATTTAAGAAGTCCAAGAAGTTAGTTTTGTATAAATGTTTGGATAATATGTTTGACTTTTTGTACTTAGAGAGAGATGTGTCTATTGTGAATTTAGTGAGCCATGGAGGAGTGAGTGAAATGGTCTGTTTCTGTATTGGTTCTGTTTGTAGATTTGTAATCTCCTCTATTTCTAAGCTTCTTATAGCAAGAGGTCGGGCATGCTTGTTATTTATTTGGTATTGATTAATATTAGGGTTTTCTATGAAATCCCTTGTGCAGGATGGCTGAGGGAGAGACTTAATTTTGTAGTAATACTTTGCAATTAAGTATTTTCTTCGGATCTCTAGTGGAGGTTCTACTGCCTCTACGTTCAGGCTGCATATTGGGCTTGATCTGAAGGCACCCAGTGCTAGACGTAGTCCTGTGTTTGATATTGTGTTAAGCATTTTCAGTGTAGTGGGCTTGGCAGATGAGTATGCTACGCATTCATAATCCAGAAGGGACCTGGTGTAACATCGATAGAAGTTTAGCAGTACTTTTCTGTCTGCACCCCATTTAGTGTTTGCTAGAACTCTCAAAATATGCAGAGATTTTTTACATTTAACGAGAAGTTCTTTTAAGTGGGGAACCCATGTGAGGTGTTTGTCAAAATGAATTCCTAAAAATTTTATTGTTGTTGTTTTTGTAATGTCTGTATCGTACATAGTAAGTTGGTAGTCTATGTTCCGTCTTTTCTTTGTAAATAATATAGATTTTGTTTTGGTTGTCGAGAACTTCATACCTGTTTTGTCGTTCCAGAGTGTAAGTGTATTGATTGCGTTCTGTATTTGGTCTTGGGCTTGTTCAGTGGATTTTGAAGTGTAGAATATTAAAAGATCGTCAACATACAGGCTATATTCAATGTCAGGGGGTATGTATTCGACAATTGTATTCATTCCAATGATAAATAGGGTTGTACTTAGTACACCCCCTTGAGGTACTCCCGTCTCTAGTTGATATATATCGGAGAAACAGTTGCCATTCCTTACTGTGAAAGATCTTCTAGAGAGAAACCCAGTAATAAATGCCAAAGGTTTTCCTCGTATTCCCCATTCAGAGAGTTGTTTGAGGATAACATCTTGCCGGATTGTGTCAAAGGCTTTGTTTATGTCAAATGAGACTGCTAGGAGGGATTTTTTATCTGTAAATGCGTTAAGAATAGAGTTTTCTAGTCTAACGATGTGGTCGGTTGTCGAATGATTTGTCCTGAATCCACATTGGAATTTAGAGAGGAGACCTTGTGACTCAATATACCATAGTAGCCTTTTGTTGAGCATTTTTTCAAATAGTTTGCAGATGCAGCTTGTCAGGGAAATCGGTCTGTAACTGGAAGGGTCAGGTTTTGTTTTGTTTGGTTTTAGTATAGGTATAATTGTGCTATGTCTCCAACAGTCAGGGTAATTTCCTGTGCTATAGATATTATTGAAAATTTGTAGTAGTTTGAATTTTGTATTCTGAGGTAAATTTTTGATCATGTCATTCGTGATTTTATCAGGTCCTGGGGATGTTATCTTAGAGTTCGTTAGAGCATAAGTTAGTTCGTCAAATGAAAAGGGTTCGTCTAAAGGTGTAGTAACGGAAGGAGTGGATAAGAGTGTCATGTCATGATAGTTGTGTTCAGGTAACTGTATGTCAGGCGGTTTTGAGATGTTAGTATAGTATTCAGCAACTGAAGTTAAGCGTCCTCAAAACCGATTTCTTTCAAATTTTGTACAATAACGTATTTTGATGCACTAAACACGAATCTGTTAAAAAAAAAGTTCGCTTTCAACTAACTAATAACTAGGAAAGAAGTTATTAAGCGCTAACGTTCACTGTTAGGAAGGTTATAAAAGTAGCATTAAACAGCGTATTTTTAAACACGCGCATACGCAGATATGTAAAATTGGGAAACAGAGAACTCTCATTTGAAATGTTCTTAAACCATTTATTTAAAAATATTGTCAATTTTAAGGGCATCCACACCCCTGGGTTTTGACATCTTCTTGAGCGAGCGTAGCGAGAGGAAACACATAGCATGTATGCCTAAAAGTCGTCCTAGATATTCTTCTTATCTTCCTAGACATCCTTCTTAGCTTTCTTCTTCTTCTTGAGACGCGATATTCGGTGGACACAAATCCCCAATCACACAGAAAAATGCCTTTAAGCGCTTTTGATATTTAAGAGCACGTTTGAAGAGAATAATAAATTCGTAAAACTTCATTGCTATTTTTATAATAAAATAAGAGTATGTTGACAATTAAAGTTCAGCAGGCGCGAATTAGAACGAACTAATAATTATAAAGGCATTAGCTAATTATTTAGGGATTTCTGTTATATAATACTTTTCATGAACGAATGAAGAAATGTGAAGTGTTTCATTATTTTAAAAAAATGGTTGTGAATAAATAACTTACAAGTTTACAAATACGCTGTTTACGGCTACTTTTATAACCTTCCTAACAGTGAACGTTAGTGCTTAATAACTTCGTTCCTAGTTGAAAGCGAACTTTTTTTTTAATGGATTCGTGTTTAGTGTATCAAGATACGTTATTGTACAAAATTTGAAAGAAATCGGTTTTGAGGACACTTAACTTCAGTTTTACCTAAAGTTATAAGAGTGCATGCCCCCTGGGGCATGCACCGAAGTTAACGTGATATTCCTCCCTGAGTCTTTTACGGAAGCATCCCTGGGCCTTCGGGGCTCTTATGATAGACCGGAAGTGAACAAGCGGTGACCCGGAAGCCATTTTGAGCGGCCGGAAGTGTAATCGGAATTGGTGAAAATAGCCCAGAAGTGACCCAGATCAAAAAGGAGTTACCCAGCGATAGGCATGAGTCGACCGGAAGTAATAGAAATTGACATTGATGTGATCGGAAATCATCTAGATTAAAGCGGAAGTGGAACAGGAGTGAGGTAGAATTTGCTCAGAGCAGACCGGAAGTGAACTTCGAGATGACAAAATGTTGTAACTATAGCTAAAGCTGTTAGCTATCACGATATTTAAACATTTCATAAATAAATTAGCGATTAGCACTCTGCCGTCGCTATGCGCTAATTGTTAGCGCAGGCTCTTATCAGTACCGCTACATTAGCGAGAAGGTATTAGATATTAGCGACCGCTAATGTTTGCCCAACTCTGCCCGTCAATGCATTGAATTAATCTTTCTTTTAGTATACCCTTTTCTATTACGACCACTTTACATTTTTTAATGTTTAATGATAGGCCAATCCTACTGTATTGTTTGTTGGTTGAAGATATTCTCTAACACAGAGTGGGATGCCCCGATGGCGGTCTCTTGGGTGGTGGGTTCATATACCAACAGGGGTTGTGCCTTTTCTCTCATTAAAAGATAATATATCACCCCTATCCAGGCAAGATAAGGGGTGTCTGCCCTATAGGTAACTCATCCAAAATCCCAGTCATGATTGAAATAAATAAATAATACAAAAGTAATATTCTCTTTCATTCTACAACATAATCACCTTTTCAAGAGGCTCTAGCTGTTCCCTGAGAGAATCGAGTTGAGACTGCAATTCTCGCTCAAGTCTTGCTGTGTGTTCTCCAGCATTGAGGGCTGTATACAATTGGGTTACTAATGATTTGATCTCTGTTAATTTATCCACCTGAGAACTCTAAAAACAAACAATATACTCATAATTAAATAAATGATAATGCTATCCAACATAAAGTTATTGAAACTATAAGTGAAAACATTATTAAAATTATACAAAATAATTATTATTTTTATTGTATACATAATAATTGTATCTCTCAACACACTGTGAGAAGCAAAATTTTAATATTGAGTGTAAATTTCACAAGTTGCATAAAGTTTCCTTGAAATACTGATATACGAACAAACAATTTATTTATGTATTTGTTTTTGTGTGTATTGATCCTGTTTTTATGACGTTTTTGTCTGTTCAAAGTACTGTTGCAGTTAGCTGTGGCGCATTGAATCCGATGAATGACATTAACCCTATCGTTTTTTGGGATTAGATCTATTAGAGTGGTTTAATTGTTTCTCAGTTTATTGTTTAAGGTTCAGGTTAGGGAATGTGTTTCATAGGAATTTTGTTATTTTTTTAGAGAGATTTGAGATACACGAAAGAGACCAAAATTGGGGGATCACAGTATCTTGATTAGAGGGAAGAGGTTAACAATTTTAAAATGAATTTATGAGATTAGTGATAATGTCTTTCGGGAATTCATTAGCCTTTAGGATGTGGGAAGTCGGGATTTGTTTGTAGGGTGGAATTTAGGATCAGATAGGATGAGTGATAAGTTAATCAGGTTTTGGCAGTATTTAGGTTTTATGTATTGGATGTGAGGACTGGTAATGGAGAAGTAGTTAGGAGAAGGTGGGTTCGGTATAAAAGTCGGTAGAAAAAAGATTCATCAGGATTTCTTAAGGAAGGAAGTTATTTGATTTGGTTTCGATCATAAATTTTAATCGAGATTAGTACAAATTCAAGACCACTAGAATCTCCAGGATTTTTTAGGATAAAGGATGAGGAAAATACTGTCAACATATATTTTAATGATCAGATAACAAGAGAGGTCTTTCAAGGAGATATTTGATAATTCAGCAGTTTTAGAGCTGCTGGGCCTTATACAAGGGAAAACACTGATTCCCTTGAATGTATTAAATAAATTCTAGTGGCTAAAAATGAAATACAATAATTTATTTATATGTTTTCTATCAAAAAACAATAAATATAAAGATTAATGAAAAAAAAATCAAATTAAGTAAATTTCATCACAATATATAGTAGCCAAATTAATAACGATAACAAATATTTTACTAAAAAAAAATAATGAGTCAACATTTTTCGGCATTAAGTGTAAACTGTCAATAGTATAAACAAAACAACCACTACCTCAACTCCCCTATCAGGGGCTTTCACGTAGAATTCTTTATCGTTAATCGTTAGCTTGAAATCTTCTTCTATCAGGTTGGCTATCGAATTGGAAGACGCTATTCGAATATTATCTAGAAAAAAAGAAATATCATAAAGATACATTCCTTTAAAAAAATAATTATTTGAAAATGAAATAAAGGTGGTTATGTTCAAGAAAAAGTATGTGTTGTCCTGGAATAACCTTATAAATTTTATCAACCCATGGATGCAGTTTGAATGACTTTTTTGTTTTCAGCCCATCTCTGTTGAAAATAAAATATCATTGTTATATATAATTGAAAATGTTATATTATATTTTTAAGATGCAGCATTTAAATCATGTAAGTAGAATTCTTAATACATTTAAATAGAGAATCAGATTATGCCTTCTAAGGATGCATCAGCAGAATGGAACAGCTCTCCGATAAAGCCAAGGAACTAGTGAAAATCCCAGAAGTGTTTTAAAATGATAATGAGTAAATACACTTTTTCGGCAGAAATGAATTTAGTAGAATTAACCCCCTTCCTAATGATTTGATTTTGTTTAATTTCAAAACAGTTTCACTGCAATGAACCAAAAATTAATACCATTGGGGGGAAATTAATAAATTGGATTATGAGTAAACCCACAGCCCTAATAGATCGATTTTTCTGATTTTTGTTAAAAAAATAATAAATATTTGGACTGTTAGGGCCCTATCAACAATTTGTTTATGAAATAAAACCACCTTGATATGGACCACCGGGAGTTACCAACCTGACCTGGACGGGATATTATCTCTCCTAAATTGGTTTGGTGCCGAGCTGCAGGCGACCCGGCGCGTCCCCGAGGTGGTGGATAGGGGGAGGGAGTTTCAGAAGTTCTGAACTCCAATTGGCCAGTGGCTACGCGAACCAGCAGCGGCAGTGTTCAGAGAGCGTGCGTGGTTCACTGGTGGTGCATTGAACCAACTGAAATGCGCACAGGCTCGATGAAGACGCTGTGTCAAGGCGATGGCGGCCGCATTAAAAGCCAACTGGGAGGTCCTGGGGACCTCTCTTCCCTTACCTAAACATACCCTGTCCTTACTTATCCCAACCTGCAGTCCTAACTCCATCCCGATCTCTCTCCGGGTGCGTGATTCCCATAACCCACGCACCCCCCTTTTTTTTTTCTTTTTTTTTTTTTCAGATACACCTAATCCAAGGTCGAGGGAGCTCGTGCTGAGGGATGGATGGCACCGGGTGTTGAAACATTGGTGTTTGGAACGACCCACTTGGGGCACCAGGCGACACCCCATTGTATTGTAGCCTTACGCAGACATAGGGGGCTCTGTCTGTGGTGACCTTTATCTCCCCCGTACTCGTGGGAACAAGATGGAAGACAAATTAACAGCAAGTACGACGTTGTTACCTGAGGAATCTAATTCCCAGGTCTCTGAATTATCAGAGGATGGCCAGGAAGCCGTGATACGGCAGATGGCAAATTTAGAGCAAGAAGGTGGGCTAGCTCAGCAAGAGGACAAGGAGTCTTGTCAGAGTGTGGAAGTGCCTCTATATTTAAGGAGGATTCCGACGGACGAGTGGAAGAAGATGCCACGAGTTCAAAGGAAAAACATCATGCGCCTGAGGAATAAGGCCCGCGTAGTAATGGAAGCTGGGTCCTCTAAGGACAATGAGGGCAAGGGTAACAAGAGACCCAGGGATCAGGCTGACTTCACTCCCTCGCCAGAGAGGAAAGAGAAGAAGAGGCCAAAGACAGAGGAACAAAGCTAAAGTGCGGCTGTGGCCTGTACGAAAGTGGCCATCAGGAACGTGGAGTATCCGGATGGTCCACTGACGGAGGAATACATTGAACGTCTACAGACGATACTGATAGACAAGATGGCGGAGGCAAATCCGGTAGTTCCGGATGTGGAGAAGTTGGTGAACTTCGACACAATTAAGATCAGGGAGGGTGCACTGATGATCAGCTGCATCAAAAAGATCTCTAAAGAATGGCTTGAAGGGCAGGTGAAGGAGATGACTCCATTTGAGGGTGTCCATCTAGAAGTATGCGATGCTGGGCTTCTAGAGGGGTACCACATAATTGGGTTCTATATTCCAAAGCCAGTCAGGAATGTCGAATGTGCATTAAAGAATATAAGGGCACAGAACGCTCTTGACACGGGCAGGTGGAAGGTACTTCCAGGAGGGGTAAAGGAGTTGCCGAGAGGAATGTATCTAGTTGTGTCCATTCCAGACTCACATCTCCAGATAATTCAGGAGAGAGGTGGCAAGATATGCCACGGTTTTCACAGGGTAGATGTGAGGGTTAAGAAGAAGAAGGAGGAGGATAAAGATGAGATGGAGGTGGAGGGGCCTCAAGTTCCGGAGGGAGAGGAAGGTGACGGTCGGTAGGCCGTGGCTGGTTCTGGGGAGGGGAGGCCTGACCAACCCCTGGAAGTTGAGAGGAGGGACAGTGGGGTTGTGGAAGATGGTCGGTCTGCTTCGGGCAGGCGGCCGTCCAAGCAAACTCCGGGTTGCTCCCAAGCGGGAGGTGGAAGGACCGAGGTCTCCCCAGAGCCGGGCACGGGGGCCAGGGCCGAAGGCAGGAAAGCCCCGACAAAGGGCGGTCCTGCTGAGGATCCTCCCCCCCCCCCCCTCATAACAACGGATGGTGCGTCTGCTGCAGGTGAACCTTCACCACTGCAAGGCTGCCACAGGAGCTCTGCAGCAGTACGTGGTGAGTCAGTATATTGATATTGTTTTAATTCAAGAACCGTGGGTTAATAACAATAGAATTATGGGTCTTGGATTCAAGGGGTTTAAGATCTATAAGCATGAATGTAATAATCCCAGAGCATGCATTTTGGTTAGGTCTGATATAACATGTTTTCCACTGAGGTTCCTATTTTCTAGAGATTCTATTGCAGTGGAGGTAGAAGCCAACAGGCGGAAGCTGGTGTTGGCATCCACCTATTTACCTGGTGATCAGGAAATCCCAACCACGAGTCTGGAGAAGCTGGTGGAGTATGCGAGGATGGAGAGGAAGGCGACGGTGATTGGAACTGACGCCAACGCCCACCATCAGATATGGGGTAGCAGGGATACCAATGATAGAGGTGAGTCTCTGTTTGAATTTTTAGTTACTAATAACATTAATGTCCAGAATGTGGGGAATAGTCCGACGTTCGAGACAAGGAATAGAAGAGAGGTTCTCGATTTGACTTTAGCATTAGGGGGCTCTGCAAGCTTCAGCCTACGAAATTGGCATGTTTCAGGGGAATTTTCAGGGTCAGACCATAAGTACATTAGGTTTGAAATTGAGGGTAGGCTAACGGAGAGCCTAACATATAGAAACCCAAGAAATACCAACTGGTGAGGGTATGTACAGAACCTAGAGCAGGGGCTGAAGAGCTGTCCTACATCGGCAGCCAATCCACTCGAGATTGATCTTATGAATGATAGGGTCACCGAGGTTATCGTGCGGTCCTTTGAGGAGAACTGCAACATTACGGAGAAAAGGAATTTCAGAAAGGTCCCTTGGTGGAACAGGAATCTGGAAGAGGCGAGGAAAAGGACTAGGAGGCTCTTCAACAAAGCGAAAAGAAATGGTGGCTGGCAGGAATATAGGAAAGCCTTAACCGAGTACAATATGCTCATAAGACAGTCTAAAAGACAATCATGGAGAGACTTCTGTGAAAGGATTGAAGAAGTCAGTACGAGGGCGAGGGTCCATAAGGCCCTGGCTAAGAGTGGCACGGATTGCGAATTAGGGTCCTTGAAAGGGCCCGATGGGAATACTTGTAGTACTCAGCAAACACTCGAGGTGCTGCTGAGGGCACACTTTCCAGGGTGTGTACGATATGAAGATCAGGCTAATAGGGTTGGCTGGATAAGGAAACAACCCGATTGGAAGCAGGCCCACAGGATAATAACTCCTCAGGCGGTAAGATGGGCTATTAGATCTTTTAATCCTTTCAAGTCACCTGGATGTGATAGGATATACCCGGCCTTGTTGCAGAAAGGGATGGAACTTCTGATCAGCCCATTGATCAGGCTATTCAGGAGTAGTTTAGCCTGGGGATATATCCCAGACAGATGGAACGAGGTAAGGGTGGTGTTTATACCAAAACCAGGGAAGCCTACGTATGAGGAGGCAAAAGCCTTCAGACCAATATGCCTGTCCTCCTTCCTGTTGAAGACAATGGAGAAGGTCATAAACAGGCATTTGGGGATGAACAATCCTCGGGTTGTTAACCTGAAACATCAACATGCCTACCAGAAGGGTAGATCATGCGAATCAGCGTTACACACGGTAGTAAGCGAGATTGAGGGATCCCTACAGGCCAAAGAAATAGCCCTAGGAGCATTTCTAGATATTGAGGGGGCGTTTGATAACACATCGGTTGACGTGATTTCTAGCGCTCTTGAGGTCTTTGGGACAGAAAGTTGTATCACCGAATGGGTTAAGGGCATGCTAAGTAACAGGATAATTCATGCTACCAAAGGGAGCGGAAGCATCAAGGTCAAGGCGACCACAGGGTGCCCGCAAGGGGGAGTGCTATCACCACTGATATGGAGTATGGTGGTGGACTCACTATTGGCGAAACTCAATGATGCGGGATTTAAGGCAATTGGGTACGCAGATGACATAGCTATTATCATCAAAGGCAAGGTGCAGTCGGTAATGGCAGACTTAATGGAGAGCGCACTAAAGATTACATCAGACTGGTGCAATGAGAAGGGACTGAGTATCAACCCTATGAAGACGGTACTGGTCCCATTCACTAATAAAAGGAAGCTGGATGGGCTGAGAAATCCGAGCTTCAGAGGAGAGGTGGTACCCTATAGTGATAAGGTAAAATACTTGGGAGTGGTTCTAGACCGGCGACTAAACTGGAAGGAACACATCACTCTAGTTACAAATAGAGCCATAAGGTTGTTGTGGGTATGCAGGAAACTGTGTGGAAAGAACTGGGGCATCAGCCCTCGTATAACGCACTGGATCTATACAGCAATGATAAGACCGGTGATGACGTATGGGTGCGTGGTATGGTGGCATAAAATGGCCACCAAGTCCTTGGCCACAATAATTGAGGAAGGTACAAAGATTGGGGTGCTTATTGGTCACGGGAGCGATGAGGTCAACACCTGTGATAGCAATGGAGGCTATTCTTAACTTGCTGCCAATTGATGTATTCATTGAAGCGGAGGCAATGAAATCGGCATACAGAATGATGAAACAGGAGGTCATAGGTAATCCTAAACAGGAAATTGGACACTCCCAGATTTCCTCAAAGATAGGGATGATCCCCGAACTAAGCATGCCGTCAGACATGATGAGGAGCAGGTCAGGGACTGCAAGGAGGTACGGAGTAGAAATACATGGCATCTGTACTGGTAAAGAGGATAACTTTAATCCTCCCAATGGCACTAATATTTACACGGACGGCTCCAAGACGATACATGGAGCAGGAGCAGGGGTCTGGAGTGGGGGTGAGGGTGGCTTAAGGCTACAAATTTCACTTGGAAAGACCCCAACTGTGTTCCAGGCGGAGATATACGCCATTTTGGCGTCGGCATACAGCATGAGCGAGAGGGGAGTCCGTAGGAGGAAGATTAATATCCTTACGGACAGTCAGGCTGCATGCAAAGCCTTAAGGAGCCAGGAGACTACCTCAAGAGTGGTGGACGAGTGCCAGTCAAGGCTCAACCGACTAGCAACAGATAATAAGGTTGTCATTTACTGGGTACCGGGACATAGAGGCATTCCGGGTAATGAGAGGGCGGACAAGCTGGCAGGGGCAGGAGCGGTAGTGATGCCTGTGGGTCCAGTGCCCTTTGTGGGATTATCAATGGCCTGTGCCAAGGAAGCAATAGCGGCAAAAGCCAAAAGGGACTTGGGAAAATTATGGGAGGGACAGAAAATAGCCCATACAAAGTCCTTCATAGATTTTAATAAACTCAGTAAAAAGGACATCTTTCTGGATATGTCCAGAAGAGACCTGAGGGAGACGGTTGCAACGATCTCAGGCCATGGTACGATGAACAAACATATGTATGTTATGAAAATGAAGTCCTCTCCGGTATGTAGGTGGTGCAAGGACAAGGAGGAGACACCTAAGCACGTCATATTTGAATGTGTTACATTAGGAAGGAGGCGGTTCATGCATTTTGGCAGCCTTGGAGAGGATGAGATCAGGAGGTCGGCTGAAATCTGGCATTATCTGAGATTCATCAGAAGTCTGAGAGAAGCCTAAGTAGGCATACAGGACTCGCACAATAGGACAATTGGCCGAGGTGCACCCCGTGTTGGCGGGGGTTTTGAGTCATAATTTATTCTATTCTATTCTATTGATATGGACCAATTTTTGATAGGTAACGAACTCATACAATTTTTTGTTATTGGAATGCTACATACCAAGTTTAGTATTAGGAAACACTCCTAGTACGAAACTTGGTTGAGGTTGTATCCTTTCATGAGTACATCAATAGCTGCATTTGAATATCATGTCTTCATTTTGACTTTGCAGTTACAATTCATGGATCAAATCACACATGTTAAAAAGCTCCTCAAATATATATATATTTACCTTTTCTATGACATTTTCCTTTACGTAAAGGCCTCATAGGTAAAGAAAAAAACCGACTGTATTTTACCTTTCTTTTAATAATAACTTATCATAGGTGAAATAAGTAAAATAAGAAGTGTAAAAGCATTTTTGACCTATACAACAATAAAGTGAGCAAACAAATTGTCAAAGTGACCCCCTCATTGCAAACGACTATGTATCCTGTGCTTACCCTTGGTGGTAACTGCTATATGCGCTACAGTAGAATCCTCCTTGCGGATCATGTCCAGCAAGTCCGCCACTGTGCTGACTAGTGGCCTCAGGGTGAAGAGACAAGGCTTCCCTGAGGACGGTAGGGGGACGAGGATCTGGGGTACTCCTCGCTTGTACTCCACCTCCACCTTCTCTGTAACAATATCATCATCATTAGTCATCATCATTAAATATGATTTATTATTCTCCACCCTTAAGAAGTACAGTTATAGTGAAATAAAATTGTTGATATTAATATGAATGAATGAATGAAAAAAAATTCTTTATTCTGGTACTTCGTCCCTTAAGGATAACAAATAAACTTACATAGTCAAATAAACAAATTATCGCACTAAAACACTATTTACAAAGCCATAAATAATATAATAAATCTTATGTACACATTAATACAAAGAAGAGAGTGCATACAGGGGGATTGTGGAATACTGAAGCAAGATGAGGGAGGGAGGAGCAATGATGAAACTATATACGGGGGGGGGGGATAAGTATATGCCAATTATTAATGATTGACAAAAAATTCGAAAAAATATTTTGTTTAGATGTTTTTTCTGTTGTTTTTTTTTCTATTCACAATTTTTTATCTGTTTTATATGTATATAAGCTTAGATTTTGCGTCGTGTTATTTCCTTTATCTATGATCCTAACATTATCAAAATCAATATTTTTTTTATATTTAACTGTGTCATATGCCAAAGTCTTGTTATCAGATAGTAAAACTGTGCATTCTCGCTAGCAGTAGAAAAAGAATTCATAAAAACTAGATATTTCTTTTTTCTCTATTGCATTATCTGTTGATATATTGCGAATGAAAAATCAATTCCATGATTATGAAAAATTATAATTCATAATTTTTGTGTTGCAAAACGTAGAACAAATTAACAGAGCGAGAGGGGGTGTGCACCGACAAAAAGGAAGGATACAAAAGGATATCTGCAGCTTAGAAAAAATAAAAGTCCAACTCCCGGGAACTTTATCACAAAGCAAGTTTCCATGTAATGCAGATATCTTAAGCGATTTGAAAAGCTTAGACTGGAACAGGCCCAAACGTTTTCTCTGTCATAGGCTGTCCTCCACAAAATGTACACCTGAACCTTTTTAGTAGACAATTTTTAAGAATTTTGAATGATCGCCTTCTATTTACGACACCGTTTCAAGATATTTAACAAGCATAAGAAAAGGCTCAAAAATAAAACTAGTCATGTCTGTTGATACATTTTTTTCCCCACAGACTTCCTCTTTTCCAAACATAAGCACCATCTAATAGATAAAATTCTCGTGTCACAGTGTTTGTAACAACCCCCCCCCCCAAAAAAAAAACGGCATGAACGATTTTTATAAAAAGAATTGTGTATATTCGTTTGGTCTGAGAATAGGATGTAAACCTTTAAAAGTACTTAAATAATTTCTAACCCATGATAACCGATCAATTATCACTCGATGAGTTATTCCCGCCAGGCGTCTACCGGTGTCACTTGTCATCCAGTAAACAGCACAGAGTAAGCATGAGAACGAAGCCGGTCTCCTGTCTTTCTCACACAATAAGCTTTCTCTCACTCCCTACACAGTTTTCGGTCATTATTATTCCCACAGAATGTGCCAATTGAATTAAAACGCGTTCAATTTCCAATTAGATTGGCATTCGCAATGAAAAGCAATAAAACACTAAGAAAAACAAAGGTAAAGAAGTGTTCAAAGTAAAAAAAAAACACTTTTTTTCTCCGCTAGAGATCGTCTGATCGAAAGTTACTCCCAAGTTTTTGTAGCGAAATTTAGTAACCTTTCGAATGGTCACAGACCACTTACCACGATTCCCTAACCGTATTCGAACCAAAAATTAGTTAGAAAAACTAGTTATATCAATGTTTCTGATAAACTGTTATAGAAATCAGCATTAAAAATGGGTTTATTCGTTTTCTACGTTATGCAAATTAGAAATAGTGTACTCGCATATCACCGTGAAATGTAAGCACTACGATTTTTTTCGTTCCAATAACCATGTTGCGGTGGACGGACTTCGCTGGTTAACGTACTTGACCTTTCAAATTAAACGAAAATTTGTTTTACTAAATTTGATCAAAATCGGACAACTTTTAGGGCAGCTACAGACCGAATAGACAAATTTTGAACACCGTTATTTTCGTGAATTGTGGGTTTTGAAACGTAAATTTCTTCGGTAGGCACTTCCGGATTGCGTCTTGAGGTCAACCTGATACGAGGATTTCACATCACTATACCGTAAAATTAGCATAGAGTCAGTAAAAGCACTCATTGATGCTACTTACTATCTGATAATCTTCATAATTACAATTAATGTGTTTCATTACGGGTAGAATGGACCACTGATAACACCGACCCTTAATCACGGATACAGCAGTAGAACCATCCTGTAGAATCAGAAAGTCCTTTCTCTAGAAATTGATCTCTGTACATGAGGAATGCAAAAGTGGACACGCCACTGACTCTGGGAGAAAGCATAATATGTAATTATCAATATTATGACTTACTCAAAAACATGTATGCATGAGTAATTTTATTAACGGCTCTATTTTTTTCCACTTAGAAACAATGTGAATTTGACGAAGTGAGAAAGACTTTCTTATCTGATAAGATAAGTCCGATCGCATGAAATATGTCAATTTTCATATGATTCTTATACTCACACAGTGGACTGATCTCCATAACTAGATGGACAAAACTCAAGTAAAGAGATAATAAAACTAAGGTGATTATATTATTAGAGATACTTTAGATAAAGCGAATTCACAATATTATCTAATTATCTTCTAAGATCTAAGAAAATATAGTGTAGTTATAATAAATGTAATAAAAAGATATATTTATGTTATTTGTACATAGTTGTGTAAGTGCTTCTCTTTTAAATGTAAGATAGTGTCATCAGTCTTTCCTGATATTTGTAAGCAGACATTTTACAAACATTATTACGATGAATAGTAGCTAAGTATGATTGCCCAGTCCAAAATCTTGTTCAGTACTGCTTATTTTCGCATGAACTTTTCCAAGGCTATTACTGTCTTCATGATATTTCTCAATGTACTTAATGAGTAGTCTGGAAATTAAAAAAAAAAAAAATGTTCTCCTAATTAATGCTGTTTGATACTATTCACAGTGTTTTTGAAATATTTTTGATTTTCTAATCAACCTGATGAAATGAAACCGGCCGAGAAAGCTGAAGGATGACCAGTCTACTCCTGCATGGGTTATTGAGTTTAGAAAATCTCCAAGGTTTTCCACACCTTTCCCTCTAATAACAGGTGTTAATATGGAGAAGCCTGCTGAATGGCTCATCGCCTATTGGTACAGCATGCTCTTACTTGATGGCTAAGCAGAAACTGAGAAGGGATTCAACAAAATAGTCCATAAACAGATGTATGGGTTGATGTAGATTATATGTGCCAGTACTTACGAACAAACTAACCCACTAATAATTTAAAATATTCAATTATTTCACCAAGTCAGGCAACGAAAATGCCGATTTTTTAAAAACTAGTAATCAATTAATATAAACAGTGAGTAATTATAATTTATTACTCTCGGTCAAACAAACTTATAGTTGCTTTACTTTTTATAATAAGATATTTAATAACGAAACATTATGTCGACAGGACAGACAGAGATGTACATACTGCAAAGCAGATGTATCAATAAAGCACATACTGACAGAGTGCCGACTCACGACAAATTTTAATTTTGACTAACTTTCTGATTGTAGCCAGTACCTTGATGCTTTTATACAAGAATATTTAGAAAAGAAAATATAAACACAGTCATATAGTGAAATTGATCCAGCAAAAAGATACTCTCTTTTTGTAACGTTAGGAATAGGCAGTGCATTCGACACTAACAAAAAATAATTGGTGAGTGTTTTAGCGTAACAAAAGACAGACAGTTATTGAACAATACCAGATAAAACTAAATTACAAATGGATTAAGGATAAAATATATAGTTTTACCTCTAAAATAAAATAATAATAATGCTGAAAGAGCTCTACTCACACAATTCGTGGAGGTTTTGATCAAATGCTTTTACTTCTTTATTGAATGGCTTTACGGTCCATTTAGAACCCAAGCCTTCTCCATAATCTTGCTATATTCCACTCTATCTGGTACTTTTATTCGCCATCGTCTTATATTGAATCGTTGGAGAGATCTACAACGTTATCTCATGGACATATATAAGGGGGGCTGCAGCCCCCCCCCCCCGAAATTTTGATTTGATGGTAAATAAGTGTCATAAAACCCTTAAAAATAAATTAAATAAGATCACTAAAATGTTTTATTTTAGGTGAAATAGAATTTTAGTTGCCTAAAACTATTCCAAGTTCTAAAGTTTTATTTAGTATTCCATACCCCGGAAATGATACCAGCCCCCTCCCCGGAAATTATTTCCTATATACGTCCATGCGTTATCTAAGTATCCTGTGTGTTGTCTTACTGCCTTTCTTGATCCTCCTGGCTTACCATACTAAATCTGTCTAGATCATGAAACCTTAGACATTCTATAAACACGTCCAACCAGCCTAATAAAATATTATTTTGTTGATAATTCTTACAATAATCGGCTTAGAAAATAGTTTTCCCATCTCATTAGCAATTCCTTCAAAACATTACTGGCAACTCTCATAACCGCTGTATATTGCTGAGGGCTAAATTGCTTTTACTGAATTAACTTGTTGGCTAAAAGGACCATGCGAATGTTCAATGATTTATGGTTGAATATAAAGTAACATAGTTAACTTTATAAATGTTTACACGGAATGAGAGGAAAGATATGGAAGGAGGTAAAAAGGGTTGTGGTTGACGCCTGAAGGCTAAGCGTGAATAATGAGCAGAGGGATTTGGGATTCAAATGTAACATTAAACATTCGGAGGGTGTTCCAGATAGGAGAGTCTATACCGCCCCGGGGATGTACAAGTACGAAATAAATAGTGGCTTCATGGATTGGCTTTCCTTTCGATTATGGGCGAGAACAGGATTTGCGATTCGGCAACGGAGTTCTTGCTGGATGGTTGAGAGTCCTTTATTAGAACTTGCCATGGAAATGGACTTATGTTTGACTGAATTGGCACAGTGTTATATTGGCGTGTTGATGTATTAAAAGATGTGCATGAAGAAAGGAAACTGGAGAAGAAGAAAATATTGGGAGTTGTACACCACAAATCGTCATATCATATCGTCCTTACCATGTCAAACTATCGAATATGCAAATCTCAGCAAACTAACGAACAAGCTTATTCGATACATTGACCAAGTAATATATTGATAAATGGTCTTATTCGATACTTATGCCATTAACGGCTATTCTAAAGGGGTTAGAGTTCTGACAATTTGTCCAAAGCCATATCGTCCAAAATCCAAGAGTAAGCGAGATATTCGATAGTTTGACTTGGAAAGGGCCGAATTGCCCCGGCCATTAACTTTGGACAACACTGGTGGTCAGGTCATGTAGCGAGAATGTGACAATCTCTTTCTTTTAAAGAGATGAAGTTTTTGAATATCAATTTATTTAATTTAAATTAAAATTAGTTGTATTTAATAATTTAAATTGCTGATTTCAATATGTTGACAATAGAGTACGTATATATTTTATCTACACATGGTCAAACATATTTTTCAACGGTTAAAAAATAAGGCTGGGTGTGCCTAAAAAGTGATATCTCTAAGGGTTAGTAAAGGCTTTCTGTAGAATGAGAGAATATAAAATAAAAAGCAAGAGGAGCTTACAGGCCTGTAAAGCTATAATTCTAAGCAAACACTGGGAAAATGAATTCTTGGCTTTCTCCTTTATTTGTTTTATCTTTATACATTTGGTCTCCTTCTTCAAACATGACTAATAAAGGATACATCCAGGTTCTGTGCAAACGAATTAGAAGCTTTAATGACGTATTTACATTAATCGTCCGATTCCCATAAGCACCTACACAATTTTAACTTGGCTGTAGAATCAGTACGAGATACTTTTTAGCAATTATTGAATGAATTGCTGTTAAAAATCATAAACCCATTTCTTCAAGCCTTTATCTACTATCTTTAGTCTGTTCAGATAGAGCGCTCAGTGCAATTTCGCATTGGCGAACTTTAGCAAGGGAAATATTTCCGTCGACTTCGCCACTTTCAAATTTCAATAGACAATACTCTTCGTGAAGTCTGACTCGCAGCAACTGCGTCATCTTAGTGCAGCTCCATCGTTCTTATTGCTTGTTCTTAGGAAAGCTAGGAAAGCTTAGAACAAAAAAAGTTAATGTTTTGTTTCGATCTTTCGCGAAAAATGTAAACAGTTTTTTTATTTTTTTTTTTTTTAATGTTTTTTTTTATTTTTTTTTAATAACAATATATCTTTTTTCAGAATTTACAATATAAAATAAAATACTAGTAAATTGTTGAATGTAGTTAAGGGAAGCTGCACAGTTGCAGTACCATAATAGTAATAAGCTAATTTTTTTTTTTTTTTTTTAACGCTTTATAGCGATGTACACCTTACATTTTTTTTTTTTTTTTTTTTTTTTTTAATACTGGAATTGATCTCTAGTTAGGCTAGTTACGCTTCAGACAACGAAGTATTTAGAATTTTACATGATAATAAGGAGTTTATTAGAGAATTAGGGTCTGTTAGCGAAGACCACATCCAATTACTTGTGAAGTATCTGTAGCAATTATAACAGTGATTCAGCGCACGCGCTTAAGTCAATACAGAAATATACAAGATAGTTCAATTTAGTCGCTGCCTTTCTGAGGATAGTGCCTTTCTTTAGCTCTATAGAAAATATGAAGTTTCAACTTTTTGTGGGAGAAGAATTATTTTAAATAATCTTAAATCATTTTAAAAGTGGCTTGTGAAGGAATGCACAGCACAAAACCAATTATCATCGAATCCTGTACGATTCGTGTTTTATCTTCATACACCTTGTATGACCAGAATATTTATATTCTGATCGATTTAAATTAATTAAAAAAATAAATATGGAGGTTATTTGCATATTTTGGTTCATGTAGAAGTCTCTCAAAACACAAACAAACACTATAAAAATGAGGAAGAGAATGAACGGTTTACATAAGAGTGAAATGGATTACTCCGAAACTAACTGCATTTATCAGAACAAATCCTACGTTCACTGCATCAGAGCGGAACATCTTCCTTCTATAGAGTATTCGTGTACTCCGTCACGCGAGAGGTGAGTACCAACGCGAATTCCACACAATATTAGAGAAGGCTATAGTGTTCGGAATTCGCTTAAGATCATATTGACAAACAATATATTAGATCTTAGTTGTTAATTACAAAGAGTTTGATACATAGATCAGTTTTGAGCTCTGAATTTGCAAAATAAAAAAAAATGTTGTACAAAAATACATGGCCTCATATAAAAAATCAAGTTTAAAAGTCCAACTCCCAGCGGTTTCGAAGCTTTGAGCGCTTATTTCTCTGATTGGCCTCGCCTCATCGAAAATTACTTGAGAAGCTTTTCTGTAGAGAATTTAGGAAGCTTTCGAATTATAACACGATTTCCCAACTGGGTTCGAGATATTTTAGAAAATATACCAAGATCAGAAAACTTTTCATGCCTATTAATAATATATTTCTCTGATACGTCCTCAACTCGAAACGCAATGAAAATTTAAATATCTTAGATTAGATGAATGTCAAACGTCAGGAACAAGTTTCAACTGAATCAATCGATTCTGAGTACCCAATCTGAAAATTAGTTTTGAAAAGTAGTTGTATCAATCTTTCTCGTCAAAGGCTACAGAAATCGCTTTAAAAATGGTTTCATTTGTTTTCCTAGGTTAAGGAACATATAAAACGAGTACCTACAAGCATATAAACTCGAAAGCGTAAGAGTTACGATTTTATTCACACAAATTTTGCCCCACTAACGATGTTCTGACGGACGAATTCTGCTGGTTAACAAACTTGACCTTTCAAATTAGACGAAAGATTTTTGTGCCTCTTTTCGTCAAAATCGGACGAAGAGAACAGAGAGTCTGGGACAGAGAGAACAGACAAATATATGTATATATAAATATATACAAATTTAACCACCGTTCTTTGCGTTATCTACGGGTTCTACATGAAATTTTCTAGTCGGCACATCCGGATTGCTTCATGAGGTTAACGTTATATGCGGGTTTACTCCATATGGCGGAAGGGAGGAACCGCAGAAAAACAAGCAACATCACAGCAGAACACAATTATTTCGATACAATTTACGGGGAAAAATCGAAATGTAAATAGTTTTACAATATTAAGCATGTATATATATATATATATATATATATATATATATATATATATATACATCCTATATGAATTATAGGAGCTCCGACTAGGAGTCATTAGCACCACTAAATAAACTTATTTTATAACATTAAGGTGTTAGGTTTGAGCCCAACATTCAGATATTTTCTAGGAAATGTGGGTAAAAAAAGTAGTAAAAACTGCTGATAAACAAACATTTTTTTCTCTTTTCCTACATTTATTACCATGAAAATTTTTAAATTTTGGTTAACTTTAGAGACATAGAAGTTTTATGATAAATATATATTAACAATAAATATCCGAAGGAATGGTAGCTATTGAGGTTAAAACTCATGAAAGAATGTTTGAAATAAATCTTTAAATATTCGCAGATCTACTAGATGCCAAGAATGACCTCTGTTAAAATATACATGCATGTGTGTGCGTTGTTTGTTTCTAAATACGATAATAGCCACATTTTTTGGTGGTCACCACGGTAAGTAGTAAATATCAT
This sequence comes from Gonocerus acuteangulatus, assembly GCA_946811695.1. Taxonomy (NCBI): domain Eukaryota; kingdom Metazoa; phylum Arthropoda; class Insecta; order Hemiptera; family Coreidae; genus Gonocerus; species Gonocerus acuteangulatus. The sequence continues at coordinate 42,493,638 of OX328126.1, forward strand.
TTCCATAACTAACGATTGGACGAGTTTGTTGAACAGCAAAATAGGTCCATCTGGAGGAAGAGCTTACTCCGGACACAAATGATTAATAAAAGCCCCTATCGGTCGAAATGTTTGTTATATTTCAACGAAACTTGATATATATATCTCGCTAATCTAAAGAGATAGAATTCGTGTAAAAATGAACTGAACCAGTCATTAAGAATAGGAGTTAACTCCAGGAGCAAATTATTAATTTTTTTTTGTATCTGATGTTATTGTTACTTCCTAAATCTTTCTCTCTGGCTAATTTTTCGTTCCAATGTTACGATCATGAAAGAAAACTTGAAACTTATTCAGGAAAACTGAACTTCTGTATACAGCATGAACTCCTTTAAGAATCATGGATACTCCCAAGTTACACTCGAGTTGACCTCATGGAACCTCGATACCTTTAAGTGGAAGGAAACGTAAAATACTTTTAAGAATAACAATATCTATAAGTCTTCAGCAAATCTACTGGGTACTTAAGCATGCTTACTGGGTGAATCAACCAGATATCAAAATAGAGGCTCACAAGATAACTCTTCGACATTCAGCATAGGATTTGAATTCTAACATCAGACTACAACACCAAAAAGAGGTTTCACGACAACAACAACCAAACAAACAAATATATTCCAATTAATCTACAACAACACGACAACCAACAAAGACAGACTCCTTACCGACGACGAATTTTCAGCATAGGCGATCAATCATTTCACTGCAAAAGGCTCACCGCTGCATGCCCTGTAGTAAACAAAAATCATTCCGCCTTTGATTACGGTATATTGATATTTAGGTCATACCATTGGCATTAATATAAGTAAGCAATTTTTAGAAAACGTATCGCACATGCAGTGACATATGGTCGTTTGGAACCGTATTGTTTTTTTTTTTTAATAAAAAGGTGCCAATAAAGAACAAGATGGACATTTAAAAAAGAAATGTCCATACTAAATAGGTATCTAATAACCATGTTTCTTCGAAACCAAAATGAGAACATGAAAAGTTTCGGCTTACTCTGGAAGAAAGTTAAAGAGATAATACTTGAGTCAGCTGTTCATCATAAATGTAAAACTGTTCATGTTTATTTTGTACGTTTATAAGTTTTTTTTCGTGTTTAACGGCATATCAACAATTGGGCTATTACCGCCGAGCTATCTACAGGTTGCCACCCTTTTATAATACCAACAGCACGTGGTCGGTCACCCATTCAGGTACTGACCACGCCCAACGTTCCTTAACTTCGGTGAACTACGGGAACCGGTGCATTCAACGTGGCTATGGCCGTTGGCGTTTACTAGTTATTTTAAACAAATATTATGCAGCGCCTAATGATTTTTTTTTTTTTTTTTTTAATAACGAGGACCCATTAGGAATTTGGTTTAAATCCAACTCAAATTAGTAATCTCCCCTTGCCAGTAATTATTGAGGGACTGCACTGTCAAAATGAATATTGGTAACTTAAAGGTAATCACAGCACTGGTAATACAGGAGAAGGGTCTACATACCTAATGTACTGCGAGTTTTCCTTGGAAGATATATCGTTAAGAACAAGGACGAAGGGAAGATATTCAGTTCATCTGAAGTACGAACTTTACTATACTTAACGCCAATGGTTCGACCAGGCATTGATTTCTCAAGAGAAGTACGGATACGTCATCTTATACTGGGCGTAATCTTTGGACGATTTATATTATAAACTCGGTAGGAAGGGAAGACATTGATAACTAAAAGTACATTGCACTTAGAGCCGCCCATTCTTCCAAATAGCCTTTAAGTATCAGAAAGAGTGTAGAAAGCGAAAATGAGCATCCCGGTGTATAATTACCCTGCCTGATTATCAGAAAGGAGCACCCCACTCCAGGCCCTATACGCTCTAGAGAAGATATAGAACTCACCGCTAGCTCAGTCCAGCGAGGTCCAGGGCTGGAAACAGGAGTAGTGAGTACTTCTTTGGCAATATCTTACAGGCACCATATTCATAGAGCACACGGTTGTGGGGATGTGTCAGTTCTAGTGTTGTGTCTCGGTGGGATCTTTTCTGCAGATAACGATTCGGTAAGTCTTGTATGATCATTGTATGGGGATCCCCAAAGGTAATAATTTAACCAAAAGAAAATATAGAGCGTTATTATAATGAAGATCAATGCCAACGGGCGTGGGTTCGATTCCCACTAAGCGCGTACCCCTGCTCTGGTCAGTAGTATATAATGAAGTATTTGAAGAGATTCAGGAAGGAGGGTAGACAAATAAATTCCGATCTAAATAGTATTATCCCTAACATCATACAGATCTTGTCCCAAATATAAATACAACCGATATAGTTAAATGCAAGAGCATTAAGACTATCCAGAAGTAAATGACATAGAAAGTGTTAACATTTTAGCCCAACATACGAGTCAAAGTTATGTAGAGGGTGTATCACAAGCAGATGACAATACTCAAGGGGTAAACTAGACTAAAAATGTAGTTAAATCCTGCCAATCACACGTTTCTATTTGTTTTTGTTCCAGACATGTGCCGTTCTAAGTTTCAGTTTGATACGTTTTGATGATCTTTGTGAAGGTTTGTCTGTATGAATGAGATAGGTGAGGGAAAGGTTCGAAATCTTCGGAGGTTGAGTTGCACTTTTTCATCTAGTTCATTTTATATATTTTATAGAAAATTCTTGAGGAAATAATAGAATGAATTAATTGTATATATTATTGAAGTGTCTAAGGAATAATCATTTTCTCTTGGCCTCTACAGTAGGAGAATTAAACCATTTAATTAATTGTAATAACTTATGGTATGATTGGAACAATAACGAGGGTTGAATAAATCAGATAAATGAAATTAATATCAGATTATGTTTGTGGTAATATCAGAAATAAATAAAATGTATTGATGAAATTAATATTTAATGATTATGGTAATTCTTATATTTAAGTTGAATAAAAAAAAAAAAAAAAAAAAAAAAAGACTTCGGAAATTATAAGTTGCTCAATTGGCTCCTCCAGATCGTTTCAGAAAAGTAATGGAACGTTGAGAAAAATAATGAGTGCTAGCAGACAAAATTGGGGGCTTCCTAAAAAAAAAAAAAAAAAAAAAAAAAAAAAAAAAAAAAAAAAAAAAAAAAAAAAAAAAAACTAAGTTTACGTGTATCGTTTTTTTTTAAAAATGGTCATAAATATTTCTGAAATACATGAATGTTCTTTTAAAAAAAAATTCGAGATGTTTCGAAAATGATTTGGTTGTGAAGTTTAAGGGTGGTTTTCATCCCTTTCATTGACGAATTAGCACTTATAAGTGTCTACTATTTTTTTAAATGCTACATTTCACAAAAAGAAAAACATCCGTAAAGTACATCTGGGTTAGTTTTCTTGTAAGTGCAAAGGATCCAAATGATATTTATTACCTATCATCATTGAGTTATTATCAACGCTTTAGAGTATCAATTAGTAAAATAACTGCATAAAACATATCATAACGGAATTAGTAATTACTGAATAATTGATCACATGCTATTATGAAGGATTTGTAATTAGGGTTTACTGGATTAAAAGCGCATAATTGGCGTAGATTTTATTTGAATACCGAATCTCTCTTACAAGGAATAATTTATAAAACATTGACTAATACTAATATTTTCGAGTACTCCAAGAGTTTGTGATGTGAATTGATAGTAAGGCAGGATTGATATCCTAGGCAGCTAACTGGTTGTTTTTACGTAGTGGGGAGTTGAATGTTGGAATCTACGGCAATTGTAAGTACAGGAAGATATGTTGTTGTGTGTAGTCAAGGCGTTATGTACAATTTTTAGAATGATATCTATAATCCCGCTTATAACGTCGAGCCGATGAAGTAATCCAGAGGTGTAGATGAGAAATTTCTATGTTCCATTATTATTCATAGGTCACAAAAAAAAAACGGTCATTAGAGTTTGCGTATGTATATATACTATTTGAAACCACCCCCTGGAACACTGCTTTTTTTTAGGGGGGGGGGGGGAAGTTGCACAAAAAAAATCTAATAGAGTAACGATTTAGAGTAAATGGACTATTATAGTCCTATAGGAAATTGGCGGTGGAATCGCATGAAATCGCTTTCAAGAAGATATATTTAAATGTTTTCTAGAAAACTGAAAAAAAAACTAATTTTTTTCCTTCGAGTACTAAAAATGCCGGACTAACTTTAATATGATTCACATACATCTAAAATAGAGTGTGTAAATTTTGGAAAAGTATTAGTAATAAAAAAAAATTTTATAGAATAGGTCTTGACTGTTTCGTATATATTTTTAGGTACCTATCTAAAAAAATGGTCGAGAAATCTTTATTATAGTGGTAATTATAATTATTTACTACGAAAAAGGTTGGCACTTAAATAAGAGATAAGATCTTCTCCAAAACAAAAAAAAAAAAAAAATTATGTTTGAACTTTTGGGAGATTTGTTTTTTTTTTTTATTAAAGGAGGTTGATTCCTGTTCATTTTAGCACTTTCCGGTGGAATGAAGCTATTGATGTTATAATGAAAAAAATCTTCAAATATTTATCGATACAACACGAACTGGATACAGAAAATTCATCCTATATATATATATATATATATATATATATATATATATATATATATATATATATATATATATATGTATATATATGGAACCCTCACACGAGACTGAAAAGACAGGAACTGAACAAACGATACGGACTACTTAGACGACTCCTTGGACCCTCATCTAAATTATCGATACAGAACAAACTAACGATATACAAAACAATCATTCGACCAATATGGACATACGGACTTGAACTCTGGGGATCTGCAAAACCATCTAACATCAACAGAATACAGGCATTCCAGTCAAAAGTACTTCGTAAAATTGTAAATGCTCCTTTCTATGTTTCCAACAAAACCCTTCACAATGACCTCAACATCCCATTTGTCCTTGACCTTGCTAAAACCCGATTCCAAATGTTCCACTCCAAATTGCCTTACCATCCTAATCCTGAAGGTCTATCCTTATCATCCCAATCCCATCCAGACAATCCTCTCAGGCGGCTCAAGAGACAGTGGCCTCGAGACAATCTAATCATCTGATCTTATCGTGACCATTAAAACATTTACCAAGACATCTCTGGAAGTGCCAACAGTGGTTGTCTTCTTCCATATTTTGTATTATTTTTTCTTTTCTTTTATTTTACTTTTACCGTTTTTGTCAAATTGTACATAATATCTGCATGAACAGACTTGATTATTGTACTGCTAATAATTGTACAGATTTCAAATAAATAAATGGAATATATATACATATATATATATATATATATATATATATATATATATGTATATATTTATAATAAAACTGTCAGTTCACATTTGAAGCAATATGAGAGAATAAAGTCAAGTAAGTTACATTTTAGACTAAATGTTATTCTACCCAAGCTGAGGAGGAGCGTGTAGAATCTGGGATGGAATGGAACACGATGTTATTAAATTCCCAACATTATTTCATTTCTTATCCCTTCCTCAAGACATTCAGGAAATATTTACTACACTCAATTTGCTACCTCAATCTTCTGTCCGTGTTTCCTTTTCATTTCATCATAAATAATACATAAACAGACGTCTTGACAAGAAGGTGTTAGAAGATATTTACATTGTCATTTAATAAAGCAATGAGGTTTTAGGGCGTTTCCTCCCTCCCTCCATAACCCGCATATAACGGCAACCTTATTACTCTATCAACTTTGCAAATGTAATGGGTATATAAAATAAATGATTCATATTATAAAAAGAAAAAAAAAAGTGATAAGTACCGAAATAATGTATATATTTATTGGACAATGAAAAAATCTTTTTATATATAACATAGCCACATGCACAAAAAATGTTTAGATCGAGAGAGCAGACCATGTTTACTATGTTTTTGGGGTCTCTGACTTTTAATCCGGGATCAGAAAACCCACTGCACTTTTTATTTAAGCCTAACCCCCCAAAACGTATAATTTAGGATATTTTACCCTATTTTTTTTTTATTATTATTATTAACGGCCCTAACCAAAATAAAGCACTATTTCCTGTGTACTGCCTTATGGGCTCAAAATAAAAATGTTGTGAGACCTCAACGAAGTCGATTCATCCATTTTGAGCCAAGTTACAGCCCTTTAAATATAAGACTTTTCTCAAATTTTTGTGTTTTTACTTTTATTTTAGTATTATGTTATTATGTTTTCTGGTGCAAACAATCTTTGAGTTCTAATACAAAAATTGACCCAAGGCATTCGGAAGTGCAATCTTTAAAATCCAAAATAGAACTATTGAAAAATCTCCCCATATTTGATTCGAGCAATGTATCAATTGAAGTAAATTAAATAAACGCCCTAAAATAAATTAATTAAGCTTTCATTTTCGAATTATTTTTTTTTTTATAAATTTGCCTTCATATTAATTAAATTGTCCTCTATGCATTGAAAATAGATAAGACCCTCCACGTGGTGTAGCCTCAAAGATTCAGTTTTTAACATAGGAGATACAGGCTAGGCGTATCCGTAACGGGCAGTTAATAAAAATAGGAATTCTCTGACTAACCGAGTTTTATGTTTGGACTCTATCGATATTTTAAATAGCTGACTACAAACACAGCTCGATGCTGCTATGTAGATAATCTTCAGTTATGACATGGCCATTGTAGCGGAAGGTTCGCTTATGTTCCATTAGGCTGTACTTAGTTTTTAATGCTCCTGAAGAAGCATCCATTGATGCGAAACAAGTAAAGCCATTTTTATAAATTTACGATTATATTAATTTCGAATGTTATTTATTTATAATTCTTCCTACACAAAAAACTTTAATACAAAAAGGATTCTTCAGAAGATCAGATTTTGTCTATACTTACTTAAGGAAACGAATAATCAGATACACACATCTTCTGGGTTCTGCTTCATTGATAGGAAACCGTCACTATCGAATCATATAGTTTGTTCGCCAATTGAATGCCGTTGGAACATTACCCAACACTACTCTTAGCTAAGCTCCAATCTACTCACCATTTCTCCTCTACTGGAAGGGACGAGGAAGAAGGCTGGTGAGCAATGTTTGGAACGGTCCAGTTGTCTAGAATTCTTTGAATTGAGTAGGCAGGAGAATATTTCATAGAACATGGGTACAGAGAGAGTCACCAATTTCATATTGCATGAACAAAACTAAAAGGAAGATGTAGATGATCAAGGTTCGGTCATTTGTTAAATAAAACTACATTTTAGTTTCGGCTTGAATTAAAAGCCATCTTCAGGGCTATGGAGGATAGAGAGAACAGCTGTGTACCGTGGAGGCTTACTTTTGAAATATAGTCTCCACGGTACGGAGCTGTTTCTCTCCTCCATATCCCTGAAGATGACTTGCAATTCAACCCGAAACGTTGGCAAATAAATATTACTCATTTTAGTCATAAAATGTAGTTTTATTTAAACACATGACCGAACCTTGATCATCTACACCTTCTCAATACCAACGGTCGACTATCTCTTCACTATAACTAAAAAGACTTGTGAGTAGAGAGAATATCTGAGGCAAAATATATAGGGCAAACAACTAGGGAGATCAATAGGATGACGCCAGAACTAGGGATCATAAGAGGTGGATTAACTTTTCAATCATTGAAAAATTTCTAGATGCAGATTCTCGGGCCGCCACAGCCATTGGATAGACAAACTCCGTAAGGAGAAGGCCTATATTAAGAAGAAAACTATGAAACTCAGTTATGAAACGAAGAACCGCTCTTAAATGATGTTCCTGAAAAATGGACTTGATGTTCCTGAATTGTTCGTTCTCGTCATTGAAATAATAATTACTTTATTCCGCATTGATGGTAATTCGTTCGCCAAGAAACGGACACTATTTCACGAATCAACTTCATTAGTTGACTATCTTCATGAGTTTCAACGGACTGTTGCAATACTCCTCCTAGCGTGAAACATCCTTTCTACTTTTCCTTCTCCGAGGAGGATCATGGGCCGTTGCTCTTACGGTATGCGCACGCTTCATAGACACACTCGATGCACTGTCGTGTGTTCAACTGATGTTTACTGTGCGTAGTTACATTGAAAATAAAATTCCGACATAGAGACCCTGCGTTATCTTAACGCGTTTCCCTAAAGTCTTATATCTAAAGGTATTCGAAAGCTTGGAATATAAACTATACTTCACCATCAATGGGGACGGAACCAATATTTCCAAAACTTTGTTTTCTCCGAATGAGGTTTATGTTATTATTTTCCGGTGTATCAACAACTGGGCTATATACTCCGGTCTATCAACAGGTTGCCACCCTTTCATAATGCCAACCGGCCGTGGTCAGCCAGCCTTCAAGATACTGGCCACGCTCGACATTACTTACCTTTGGGATCAACGGGAACCCGTGTATCAACGTATTCTCATTTCCCTTCATCTTTATTTAACAACCGAAACCCAAAATCTAATTTTTTTTTTTGGTCTTATCGAAAAGGGTTAAATATATTGAAAATGGATTCATTCGGACCCGCGCGACTAAATGCCCTTAATCCTATTAACGCATCACCGGAAGTGCGATTTTATCCGCATGAATTCCGCTGTAGATATAAGATAAAAGTTTTAAAAAATCTATGACAAAACTCATTTTGTAAGACTTGTATAGTATTGGAGTTTCAAATAAGCGCTTCCAATCGCGGCGATTTCGCAATGGTTTTCGACATATTATATATAGTAGACAAAAAGCCTAACATGTCTATAGATAAAATGTTGTAATACTTCCACTTCTACCAACCAACAAATTTGTGTACCTCAGTTAGGATGTTTTAAATACATGTATTCATTTTTATCCTTCACTTATCAAAATTTGGTTGTTCACGTTTCATGAGCTCAATACAAAAATGGTAAACAACGTCAGCTTAAATCACATTCTTCGCTTTTTTTTTTTGTCCAACAAACCGTAGTTATCTCTGCAGGGGCCATTTTGGACCTTGAACCCATAGACGATTTGCCCTGCCATATGCCAAGAAAATCAATGTATATAATTACATGGACGGTATTTTTGTGAACTATTGGTAATAAAAGTCGTCCTATATGTCTAGGTTTATAGTCAGCTCACAGCGACTGGTTTATTGCGCCGTCCATAACGTGAGACGCTGAGAGTGATACGTCGCCCACTGCTTCGAAGTAATTAAATTCGATAGTTTTCCAACGTAGCTCATCACTTCAGCGTAGAAAGTAGGAGTGGGCCGTTGCGTCGAGTCGGTGGACCCGATTAGAAATGGAGGGGTCTTTTGCGCCGTACGTCGCGTGATTCACAATTTTTGCTCCTCTGTTTCTGCTCAAAATAGTCTGAAATCCTCAGCCTCGAAGGTATCTCTCTTCGAAGATAAATAAATAATTAATCATTAGATATTGTATGACATAACAAATTCCTAGACAGGCACCACTTAGTTAGTACCAACTCTTCTTGTTCGTCTCGTTCATATTTTCATTCATTTATAACAGCGCCAATATTCTTCTCTTCCCACACGACTCCATTTCACAAACCGACAACAACGGCAACGAAACTCTGTTTTCCAAAAAGGAAAAAACTTTCAAGCCGCGTTAATACGTTTCAAACTCCTGCCGACAAATTTGGTACCTGCTGTGCAAAATACCAGTCGCTAGGAAAACCTTAAGATAATATTTTTTTTCTGGCGGCGTTAACACTTATGTGCCCATGGTGAAATATGTTCTGACTGTATGAACATAAATGCTTGGCTCTCTATTGGTAGAATGCCGGGAAAATGTGACGCTGGGCTTCGTGCCAACTTGGGACAGTCCCAAGCCTTGATTCTAACCACCCGTAATTTTTATCCGAGAAATTTTCCCCATCACATATCATATAAAAAGGGGGTAGAGGAAAATTTATTTTTAATGTCCATGAATCATTTTTATGGTTTTAAATTATTTTTAAAAGAGCCAACTCTATTATATTATAAATATAGAACCATACCTACTTTTTTATATTATCTAATAACGCTTAAAACTAAAAATGACGCAATAATAAATAAGAGATTTCCTAGTGGCACGGTGATTAGCCTACCTGACTGAAATCAAGTAGATGCTGGTTCGAATTCAGCCAGATAAGTCATATATATATATATATAAGAATGCGCATTACTGACATTTAAATAACAAAAGAAAACAAATGATTATGTCAGTATCTTGCACTTATATTAATACTATTTTTGATAACGATAAATTAATTAATATAATTTTCTCTTTGTGAATGCTTTTTTTTTAAATTTAACATCATGTACCTAAATATTGCTTATTACATACCGTCAATCGAAGTGAGCGGAGGTAGAAGATTTCAAGAAGACTTACCTGAAAAAATAATTCTTTATTATTTCATTTCTAAAATTATATCAATTATTACCCTCTAAAAATAAAAACTTCTTGTATAATCCATTAGGATAAAAAAAGACGTTTATATAATCCTAATGGCACTTACCTCCTTAAAAGGCAAAATCTATCCATTAGATGTTGGGGAAAATTCCAGAAAAATAAAAAAAATATTAATTAAGCTATTTGTTTATTACAAACGAAATAAACAATACTCTTTTATTTTGAATGTATATAGGTTATCAGTACATAAATGTCTACGCGAGTATCTGCACTAAATGAAGGGTTTCATTTAACAGTAACATTAAAATGTTTACCAAATAAATAAATACAAAACATCTCTCCACAATGGACGTCTTTCAGTCTGCGGGAGCCCACTTAAAAATTAAATTCTGATACCAGTAAAACTTTGATATCAAGCAAAGTAAGAAACCCACACGATTTCGCCCAATCCTCACCATTGAGGTAAGCAATAATAGAAGATTCTTCTAGGGTTTATTTTTTGAGCAATTTTTTTCTTAATTCATTTAAATTGGGCTAATTGCTGAAAGCGGTTTCATTTTCATTACCATTCCACATGCTGAACTTATATATTCTAGTAGGATCCCACAGCTTATAGTTTAGACTCAGGAGTTCTCCTCGCGTCTTAAGGATTAAAATGTGGTTTATTGGTGTCCTTAATGTAATTACTTTCAACAACACTGAGAATTGTGTAAATTAGATGGAATTTTGATTTATTGCGTGTGTTAATGCACTCATGTCTAACTTTTATCATTTCATATTGTATACATCCTTTAACTGTTTTGGTATCATTGAATATGTTTTCTTCAATACTGAGTGTCAGTTCAACTTTCAAAAGTTTCGACCAGAATGCCTTTTTGGAAAATAGATTTTTTAATAAATAAGGAGGCAATGTTTTTTTTCTTCTTTGAGGTGGCAATTAAGCGGGACAACTGATAATTTTTATAATAAGTATAATTAAAATACAATTAAAGAGAAAACAAATATGACTAAAACACAACGAGCCACACAGGATTCGCACTAGTATCTCCTCCCTGTGATTCCAACACAATAGCCCTTCAGCGACGGCCTACCTAGAAGCGAATGCTACACTACAGTGCATTACACCAAGTAGATTGTGCAGTCTGACGTACGAGCACCATAACTCATGCATACTCCACATAGAGCCTCTATTAACGTCAGAGCTTTGAGCTCCATAATATCGCATACATCTCATCGTATGCAAGAAGGTATATTCGACCATTATTCCGACAACAATTCTGACCATCCACAAGGTATCACTCGCGGTACATTTTATAACTTGTATGAAACGTCAGGAAACGACAAAACCAAAATGGTAAAATATACGCAATGAATCCGTTCAAAGATGATTAATTAAATTTATTAAATTCGCGAAAACCTAAAAAAATCATTGGCTTCTTTTAAAATTTATTTTCTTTATGGCACACGATACCTACTCGTTTTTGTGGCCCGTATGAAAAAAGGATGAATGCCACTGCTTTAGACCTAAATAACCAGTATTTAATCGCTTTCCAATTATAAAAAATAAAACTAATTCATTACAAGTATGTTGAATGAATGAAATCGACGCATTTTTACATTGAGGATATAGATAAGATACAGCATGCATATACTGGATAGGGAATACTCGGCACTGCATAGTAAAGGAAGAATAACCCTAAAAAATCCCGGAGAAAGGGTATATACTTGTGAGAATATACACATACTGGGGGATGGCATAAAGCCAGATCCTGCATTGCGGGACGAGAGATGTCTGGATTTTCCTGGCTTATCTCCTGAAGATCCCATCAGCGGTATATCCCTTATCTCGTGCTTCGGCGAGATTTTACACAATACACAGCTCGGTGTGTAAACACAATCCACAGCACCGCGTGTAAAGGAGATTCGTCCTACAAAACATTTAAGAGGAATCCGATTAGTACGCTGTTTAATTCATGCATTCCCGTCATCCCATTGTTTCAGTTTGAACATACGAGTTTAGTTTTAGGATTGCAAATTATGTTTCTCTAAACGATTCGTTAAGATTAACATTTATAATTTCAGCAGATCCATTATTCAATTTGTACATTCACGAGTTATTACCTAAATCTTTAAAAAATTAAAAGTTTATTACCATTTAGTGTCTTTCCTTTCTTCTTACGGGGGAGATTTTGATGACAATAAGCACAGTGATAAATATATGTAATATTTTACTTCATTATTATTTGCAAAATTCGTTATATTATATGTTCAAAATCCCTAATTATGTTTAATTTTGCACAATTGAAATAATCTTTCCAAGTTTTTCTTCATTGGATTTTAGCGCGGTTCCTCCCTCCCCCATAGGGAGGAACCCCGCTTATAGGGTTGATACAATGAAACAATCCGGAAGTGCCGACAAGAAAATTTCGCGTTTCAGAACCCCTAGAGACCGAAAATAACGGTGGTTCAAATTTGTATATATATATATATATATATGTATATATTTATATATATATATATATATATATATATATATATATATATATATATATATATATTTGTCTGTTCGCTCTCTAAATAGAAAACGAATGGTCCGATTTTGATGAAATTTGGTACAAAAATCCTTCGTCCAATTTGAAAGGTCAAGTTCGTTAACCAGCAAAATCCGCCTACTGGAAGATGGCGTTTGGGGCGAAATTCGCGCAAAAAAAATCGTAACGCTTACGTTTTTGAGTTCATAAGCTTGTAAGTACTCGTTTTATATGATTCCTGGGCTAGGAAAACGAATGAAACCATTTTGAAGGCGATCGCTTTAACCGTTTTCGAGAAAATTGGAAAAATAGTTTTTGAATACCGTTTTTGGTTTGGGTACTTAGAATTACGGGATTCAGTTGAAACTTTATCTGCATGTTCTACTTTCATTAAAACTAATATGTTGAAAGTTTTGTTACGTTTGGAGTTAAGGAAGGGTTAGAATAAAATATTTTATGAACAGACATGAAAAGTTTTGGGAAGTTCGTATACTTTCATTAATATCTCGAACACGGATGGGAAATCGTGGTAAGTGGATAGAAACTATTTGAAAGCTTACTAAATTCTCTACAAAAAAGATTCTAAAACTATTTTTGATTAGGTTATGTCAATCGGAGAAATAAGTGCTTAAAACTTCAAATACGTCTGTTTTTTTCTTATGAACGGGTTTTTGTCGTTCTTGTTGTAATTTTTGTCTCATTCCCTTCGTTTTTTATTGCTTTTTATTTTTGTAATTTCTTATGTTGCGAAAATTTTGTGTGTAAAGCAGGATATGAAAAATGAGGCCAATTTTCTGTTGCTAGAAATAATATAAATTTTGGGAACTTTCATTAATATCTCGAAAACTGTTGAGAATTTTGGTAAACGGAAGAATACCATTAGAAAGCTTATTAAATGCTCTACATAAAAGGTTCTAATGAAAGTTTTGATTAGGCGATGTCAATCGGAGAAATAAGACCTTAAAGCTTTAAAGTAATTGATTTCGCTTATTCGAAGTGTTCTTTTTGTCTGTATTTTATTCCTTGTTATTTTTTAATTGCTTATAGTTGGATAATGTATTCGAAAATAAAACAGGTTAAGTAAAATAACAAAAACAATTTATTGTTAGAAATATAGAGTTCCAAGATTCCAAGACCTTGTAACTAGCGGGACGGTTTCTATTGTTGCCGACCCTTCCAGGTAAGATTGTATATCCTACCTTTCAAGACTGGTGGAACCAAAATATAACTGTCAGGGTTCGGTCACAGCTACTTAATAAAACTACATTTTATCGTAAAAATGGTATTATTGTGCCGACGTTTCGGCTTGAACTTCAAGCCTTCATCAGGGCTGTAAATACAAGTAGGACATATTTAACACTAATATATGCACATATCTATGTAAATATACCTAACATATATATATATATATATATATATATATATATATATATATATATATATATATATAGGCATATACACATACACATATACACGCACACATATGTACATATATATGCCCACATACATACACATATGGGGTATGTATTATTAAGTAGCAGTGACCGAACCCGGACAATCCCTACCAGAGTTGGGCAAACGTTAGCGCGCGCTAAAAGCTGATACCTCTCCGCTAATTTAGCGAAACTGTAGAAAGCCAGCGCTAATAATTAGCGGTTAGCGGCGGCAGTGCGCTAACCGCTAATCTATTTATGAAATATCGTAATTGCTAATAGCTTAAGCTATAGTTACAACTTGTAACTATAGCAATTACGATATTTCATAAATAGATTAGCGGTTAGCGCACTGCCGCCGCTAATCGCTACTTATTAGCGCTGGCTTTCTACAGTTTCGCTAAATTAGCGGAGAGGTATCAGCTTTTAGCGCGCGCTAACGTTTGCCCAACTCTGATCCCTACCTTGCATCATCAACGGTCAACGATCTCCTCTCAACAAAATAATAACTGCTTCTATTTTAATCTTTCGAAATTAGACTAGGGATAAGAACGGAACCGCGCTAAGATGAGGCAGTTCCTGCGAGTCGGACTTTTTTTAAATCCAGAGTATTTTTTTCGCAACAAAGGTTGTGATAAACAAAAATCGAATATATGTCAGGTTGGAAGTCAATAAAAAAAATGATTCTGCTCAAATTCAGGAACATAAATACGCTTTAGGTCCACCAGACAAACCATGTAATGTACTGTATAATATATTGTCTTCCTTTCCGTACATGGCTACTGTGCATGCGCGAACGCCAGCGGACACCTTTTTGGAACGCCTAGGTCCACCCGACTAACCTATGTAAAGTGCTGTATAACATATAGTCCTCTTTTTCGTACATGGCCACCGCGCATGCGCGAACGCCAGCGGCACTTTTTTGTAACGGTTTTTGCCAGTTTAGTCACCGCTAAGGCATATTTATGCTAAAATAATGAACAAATTATTAACAGTATCAATTGTACTGTAATAATGAAACAGCACTATGTCAGTCGGGGTCTTGTCAGTAATTGAGTCAGTGGACATTTTTCTTCTTAAGTGACCTCGCAACAAATTCATTTACTTCTCAGCATTCATGATACCATCAATTACACATGAAATAAATTAATTGCTATAATTTTCCCGTACTTGAGTATATGAATAATATTTTTACGTAAAAATGTTTTCATTTTAATGCTTATTAAATTTAATGAATTTCTAACTTTCAGGTCAGTATAAAATTTATAAAAACGCTATTTGTTATAACTAACAACATCTTGTACATATTTTTATGAGATACGAATGGATTATTAAAGTAAACCCTTAACGAATGTTAGTTAAAATAGGTAAATATATCAATAATATAAATTTTCCCCTAAGTTCTGAGTTGAGCTAGAACCATAATATGAAGAAAACCTCGACATTTTCGGACCTTTTTTTTTGTGCATCGGCTGGCGAGGACATAAGCATTCTTATAACTCATTCTATTATGGTTGTTCGGCTGATAATTACCTCTAAGCTTACATAAATACAAAAACACAGGCACTAATATTATTCAAATTGAATACACATCCACACTCAAACTCATAGATAAAAAGTAAAAATAAATAAATATCAAATGAAAATTAAATTTGATTGTACATTAATTAAATTTTATAAATTAAAATTAAATTGTATTGCACATTAATTATGTTATTTTAGAAAAAAAGACAAAACCTGATTGATGAAGAAGAGTAATTTATTTTTAAAAAATCAAATGCCATATGATCAAGGATAAAACGAATCCAGGCTCAAGAATAAAAAGAATCCTTAAGAAAATAACGTATGAAAGCTTCTGAAAAAAAATTAAACGATGGAGTTTTAATTACTAGGGAATAAACTGCTATTAGAATAGAATCAGCCGATGAGCCGCTTTCTGGGTTTCAGGATCGTGGGAACGAATCTTCGTGATCTGGTCTCCATCAGTGGGAATCCAATATACAGATAGCTTCTTTTGATCTAGATCGAAAACACCCTTCATTCATTCAAAGATCCTCTCTTCATTCGATCGCGAGCTATTGGTGTTGACTCTGGCGCAAAATAAATGGCGTACAGATGAAAATGTTACTCTGGTTACTAGATGTCATCAGTCCAAATATCAAGTTTTAATTGAAGCACGTATGTGTTCAGATTACCTGAAAAAAATATTATTAAACTTATACCTTGAACCCTAACCATCCACAGGACAGTCATGTAAATTAATTTTACACAATTAATGGAAAACACGAATGGATGACAACCCAAATCGTCAATTGCTCGAATGTCCAACACGCAAAAATAGAAGGTGACACGACATTTATTGTGTGAAATGACGTTAAGCTAATGTTTGAGGAATTAAAATGTTGCAATAGCCGATCACATTAAAATTTTACTTATACTCATTTTGGTTCAACAGTGACATAAGAATGTTTAAATTTTTAAGATCTTGTGCTTACTAAACTTAGTTATTGATGCTCTTCAACTTTTAGTGAGTGGGTATCAAAATAATTGATAAATCCAAGCTGTAACTAGTTAAAAGTGGGCTCCCTACAGTTTTTCGCAAAATTGAAAAAAAAATGTTGTTTTTTATCTAGCGATTGCGACAATATTACCTGGCCGAATTTGGACTGCAAGCTTTTTTCCCCCAATTTGAAGTGTTATTACCCAAAATCAACGATTCACAAATTAATGAAGAAAAACTGAAAAAAAAAAACAAAACAAATATTTCGTGTTTTTTCTCCTGCCAAAAGTTCTGCCTCTGGCTTTCGAGGTCGAAACTTCGTTCCAGCATACTCACACTAATTATTGTTAGGCCGACACCAATCTGAAGCCTCTGTATACTGAGCTAATTGTAATGATTGTTCATTTACTGAGGTGGTACCCACTGAGGTGAAATATTCTGCCTTAATCTATTTAGAATATTTGTTACGTTCTTAAATGAGTACCATTTACATCCGATTACATTTCGCAACCGTTTACGATATATTTAAGAAAGTAAACGAAATGTCCCAAATTTCTCATGTCTCTTGATTACATTTTTCTTATACTTCCTCTACTCGTAACTTAATCAAAAGTTTAAAAATTCAACAAGAGTACTATCATACCTGCCGCAATAAAGTCCTAAGGAATAAAAAAGCAATTAAGGAATGGTGATAATAAAAGTGCTTACCGAGATAATGGGGAAATAAATCTTCTTAGCGAGCCACGCCCTCTGCAATCCCATTAGGGCGAAAATAAGGAGGTTCTCTCATAAGATGACAAGTTTACTAAATAAAGAAAATTACTTAGGAACCCTAAATTTATACTAAATATAATATTGCTACAATATACTGTTAAACGTGTATTTATATAATTTAGGCTTCCGTATAACTTTGTGAACACAGAGAAGCTAAATAAAAATTACTCTAAATATATACACGAATATATAATATATATATATATATATATATATATATATATATATATATATATATATATATATATGAAAATACAGACTTATTTTATTATACACGATATCTTACTGATTGACATTATGAAACACTCTAACATATACTGTCATAACCTCTCATTATACACAATTTTAATTTTAACTAATATATAAAAGTCTGTCACGTCAGTGCTGCATAACTCCCGCAGCTTAAATTGCCCCAAAACGTGTTTAAACTAATTAAGACATAAATATAAAATGTTTGTCTCTCTTACATTTCTAGTAACCAACAACTTTTCCAGTAAGTACCCGCTTTAAGTGCACTTCCTTCCTCCCTTCGTAGGGAGGAAACCCGCCTATGAGGTTGACCTCATGACGCAATCCGGACATGCCGACTAGAAAAGTTCACGTATGCCCGGAAAACCTGGTATATTGTTAAAATGCGTCTTTTGAGGGCTTCAGATGGTTTACGCGAGCAAATTTTGCCTTCGGAACAGGCAGTTAATTTCCTGGTCGGAAGTACTATTCGTCTGGACGAGGCATGTCAGCAGCTGTTGTAAGAATCAGTCGTCGGGGTGTATGAATTTCAGCTTGTGCTCTTTTTCTTGTCATTACTGTTGTAGGGTTGAGGGTTCGGGGTTATAGGAAACCTGATGAGCATCGTTGCTCATGTCACGATGAAATATCATTCTGGGACGTGCACCATAAATATTTAGCTGTATGATAAGCCTCGTATAGGAAGGATAGGAACTTTGGGTGGGGGTGATGATTCCAAAACTGTTAATCATACCCTCACTAGATACTTGTCCCCTCGTACCACTTTGGGTGGGGATGATGATTCGAAAACTGTTAATCATACCCTCACTAGGTACTTGTCCTCTCGTACCACTTTGGGTGGGGATGATGATTCGAAAACTGTTAATCATACCCTCACTAGATACTGGTCCTCTCGTACCACTTTGGGGGGGGGGTGATGATTCGAAAACTGTTAATCATACCCTCACTAGATACTTGTCCTCTCGTACCACTTTGGGTGGGGATGATGATTCGAAAACTGTTAATCATACCCTCACTAGATACTTGTCCTCTCGTACCACTTTTGAGTGGGGATGATGATTCGAAAACTGCTAATCATACCTTCACTAGATACTTGTCCTCTCGCACCACTTTGGGTGGGGATGATGATTCGAAAACTGTTAATCATACCCTCACTAGATACTTGTCCTCTCGTACCACTTTGGGTGGGGATGATGATTCGAAAACTGCTAATCATACCCTCACTAGATACTTGTCCTCTCGCACCACTTTGGGTGGGGATGATGATTCGAAAACTGCTAATCATACCCTCACTAGATACTTGTCCTCTCGTACCACTTTGGGTGGGGATGATGATTCGAAAACTGTTAATCATACCTTCACTAGATACTTGTCCTCTCGCACCACTTTGGGTGGGGATGATGATTCGAAAACTGTTAATCATACCCTCACTAGATACTTGTCCTCTCGTACCACTTTGGGTGGGGATGATGATTCGAAAACTGTTAATCATACCTTCACTAGATACTTGTCCTCTCGCACCACTTTGGGTGGGGATGATGATTCGAAAACTGTTAATCATACCCTCACTGAGATACTTGTCCTCTCGCACCACTTTGGGTGGGGATGATGATTCGAAAACTGTTAATCATACCCTCACTAGATACTTGTCCTCTCGTACCACTTTGAAGAGCCGAGGTTTGGGTTGAATCGCGAGGTGGGTGTGAATCGCGAATTCAAGCACTGGAAACCAGTCTTTGTGAATTTATGTCCTAGCTTTTGGTTTACTATTCCCATGACTTAGTCACATTTGAAGTAGGAACGTCCTCGTTTCGGAAAACAATACAGTGGTGCAAGAAACTCTTCACTCATATCGCTAAAAAAGCAGTCTCGATTTTTTATAACTCCAAAGTCTGCCTGGTAAAGTTACCTTTATCAGGTGTTATATGTGACATCAAGAACCAATTTGTAACGTCGAGAAATAATAAATTGTTACAGTTTTTTTTTTTTCCATTTAATGTATAGCGAACCCTAATTATTTTCTTCATTATTAAATAGTTTAATTTTTAGTGCATCAATTGCAGAATCAATTAGCTCATTTTATGTTACTATTGTTAATTAACTAATAATTGCTTTTCGATGGCGCTAATTGCTATAAAAGCCGATGCGTCATATATTAAAATATATCTATAATATACGTATTTAATACTCGTAATTCAATTCAAATTCCAACATTTGAACATGTCTAAAATGATTTGTTTTTTATTTTCCCCCGCTTAAAAAACTATACAGACGCTATAAGTGTCTATTCGTTGGTTGTCCTCTATGAATCACATCTCGCGTTGTCACTATTTTAGTCAATAAATGTCGCCCAAGGTGTTATTTAACTTCGGTGGTCGGATAAAAGGCAAACAAAAAAAGTTGTTTTAAGTCGAATGCTCAGAATCCCAGGTTTAAAGAAACATTTATTCTCCTGAACTAAAGTCACGTTAAAGTTTTTAGAAGCTGTATCTCTTGGAGGCCATGTTTTATTCCAGGCTGTTTTACAATTCCATTTAGAAATATTGGATCCACTAGTATTAAACTAAACAACTTCTGTTCTTTTGGAGGGGGCGAATTCCTTCTTTTTCTAAGTTTTCACTTATAAATAGTGAACTAGATTCTAATTTAGACTAAGTGCAATTCCTATTCACTATCAGCCTTTCTTATCACTATGCCATCGGTTTGAGTAGGCAAGAAGATAACATATTACCGATGACAGTCCATATAGACTCAGCAGCACTCCAAAACATAATTAAGTAAAAATAATAATAATAGAGACAGTAGTCCATTTCAACTAAAAAAATAAATAAATAAAAATCTGCCCGAAAACAGGTCATGAAGGCCCTAAGGGGCAGAATGAATCGGGTATTTGAGTCACATTGGGAGATAGTGTGGTCAATACTATGCTCCGGCCGCCTGATTTTCCCCTTTGCAGGTACCTATCGATAAATTAATTAAAGGCTGGATTTGCCAAGGGACGGTCAGGCAGGCCGAATTCAACCCATGAACGAAGAAACTAGACGATTTTTTTTTTTTTTTAATTCATTTATTTATGAGCACCCGCAACTAAGGTGATGTGCTCGAAACAATTATACAGATACATTTCTAGTTGTAACTAGAATCTTTAGTGCACTAAAAATCTTTAGTGCATGCTCGGGATTTGAACTCAGGTCCTTTAGTACATTAGTCCAGAGCTCTACCACTGGGCTAACCTCGTCCTCCATTTTAAATATAAAACAGCATAGCTATGGGTTATTTTAAGAAAACTATTCAGGATTCCAGCGTGCACTAACCATCCTGTTTAGGAATGTGATAAGGTCCGGGACAAAAAGATAGCCCACCCAATATTTTTCATCATAATCAATTGTAATCATTGATATAATTTTTTCGAATTAATCTGTAGTGTATTCAGCTCAAATGTGGTCTGATTTGATCCGTTAGAAAGCAGGAAAAAAAATAGTTTGAGAGAATTCATGTTATTATTTGATTTGGGATGAGACAAAATGATAGCACACTTGTTGTTTATTTACAAACAAAGCCAAATCCCTCTGAGTAGACAATGCTAATCCAGTTCTGTTTCTGCTTTCATGCTGTTAACATTAAATTAGTGCCATGGGACGAGCAAAATCACTGACCCCAAGTGAAAAAAATATCATTCAGCGAATGAAAAATCGAGGGTTTTGTATTTCCGATATTTCAAAAAATACCGGTAGGAGTAGGAAGGTAATTTTAAATTTTTTGAAGTCTCCAGAAAGCTATGGGACGAAGAAATCACCTGGGAGACCGCCAGCTTTATCAACACGTGAAAAACGGGCAATTCTAAGGGTAGCGTCCAACTCAACTTTAACGGCCCGTCAAATTGCGGCGAAAGCTGGTGTAGTGACGAATGTGAAAAACGTCCAAAGGGTCATTCGTGCAGCTTCTCACATCAAAAGGAAGAAAATGAAAGGTATTCCACCTTTAACCTCGGCACATAAAGAAAGAAGAAAGGAGTTTGCCCGTGAACATGTCCAATGGAAAGACGAGTGGAAAACAGTCTTGTTCACAGACGAAAAAAAATTTAATCTTGACGGTCCTGATGGCTGGGCTCACTATTACCATGACCTACGGAAGGAGGAAAAAGTGTTTTCCAAGAGGCAAATGGGAGGAGGCAGCGTCATGATATGGGGAGGCATTGGATATGATCACAAAACTGATTTAGTGTTTATTTCTGGTCGAATGAACAGTCAGCATTATGTTAATTTGTTGGAAAACCAACTAAAAAAATATTTTGAACTTGTTCCTAAAGAGGACGTAATTTTTCAGCAAGACAATGCTCCAGTCCACACGGCAAAAGTTGCAAAAGAGTTTTTTAGAAAAGAAAATATTAGAACTATAGATTGGCCGGCAAGATCCCCGGACTTTAATATCATCGAAAATGTTTGGGGGCATCTTGCGAGAAGTGTTTACAGTGGTAGCCGACAATTTGAGTCCGTTGAAGAATTAAAACAAACAATTCAGGAGGAGTGGGCAAATCTCCCTCAAGAATTGATTCGGCGTAATTTTAACTCACTTTCAAATCGTATGATTGCTGCATTAGAAAAAGGTGGTGCGTATACAGGATATTAAATTTTAATTTGTATTATTTTAATTGTGTTTTAATAAAGAATTTTATTATTATTGTTCACTGTGCTATCTTTTTGTCTCACCCCAAATCAAGTATTATTTACTAATTCTTACAAATTAATTATTTTCAACTCCTAAACCTGAACATCGGTTCAAATTTGAGTAGAATACCCTAGATATTAATTTAAAAAAATTATATCAATGGTTGAAATTGATTAAGAGAAAAAATATTGGGTGAGCTATCTTTTTGTTCCGGACCTTACGTTATGCAGCTCCTGAGTAACGGAATTTTTATTTTAGATAAACCTACCAGTTCATGGTTTATACTTTCTAAAATTCGAATAAGAGTGGATCCACTCCATGGCTGGTTCTAAAAGCAATATAAATAAATATAGGAAAATAATATAAATAATTATGAAGGATACTTCAGTTTGTTTTTCTGTTGTTCCGATTTGTAATGATAATTCCATGTACCCCACGTTTTCCCATTATATCAATTTCTCTCAATATTGTCGGAGCAGTTAATTTATCCTATCTCTCCCGAATAAATGAAAGGGTATTTCAATTCCAGGACTATTTTCCCATGGCAATTAATTTTTTTAATGGTTGATAAATACTCTTTTCACATCAATTTTAAACGAGTATACAATTATATTCTTTTTTATTTGGGAGTCATTTCATTTCACATTTAAAATGAAATTTCATTCTCATACAATTCTGAAGTACGCTTTTTTCAATATGTTTGTTAAATTGGAAGTTAGGTGAGTAGGATAATGTTCCGAGTATTATTGGGTGCTACGCCGATATTTTTTGTTAGTGACTATGGTCGAATTTATGTTACGTTTTCTCTATTAAGTCAAAAAAAAGTTTTACATAAAAGACATGCATTCTTTAGTTACACAAAAGTATCTCTTATAATTAAATATTGAAGTACATGCCGATATATCCTCCAAAATGTGAACATTAAAAAAAATCATTAGAATCGATTTCATAAAGCCACTTAATTTAAAAGTAATTTATAGATTATAAAAAAGTACGTTATTACCGTTGAAAACACGGAAGAAAGCCGTATTAATACCAAAAATACTCCACTGTGAAGGAACCTCAAATGAAGAAAAAAGAAAGCTCATTTGAAGAAAATACAAAGCTATATTAAGGCTTTGTAAATTAACTTAGACTATAAATCAGATTGTTACACAAAACAAATTTTGTGACAAACTAACAATTGCAAACGAACTACTTGTAGACGGTAGCTCATACATAGTCTCCATATTACTTTATTTGATACACGTCAACATGCACAATTCTCAAAATGAGTAGGGTTGAGATTGAATCCGCAAAAAATAATTTTGTTGAGGAGGGACTCTCCGGACTACGGAAATGAACCCCTATAGTAGCATAGAAGACTAAACACATATGCTTCTGGGCCCATGTATAATCTTAATCTGACAATCAAGTTTCAAAACATTGTGTTAGACTCCTCGGCGAGCATTGGTTTACAAATATATCAGAACCTTTCGGCGGCAATCCGTTCGTTTACTTCGGCCAGTCCATTCAACTTCTATGATTGTTGAAGTTACAAATTGACCAGTCTCTCCCGAACGCTTCGATAATGACAAGTGTGACTGCTATTCCTCTGCAAAGAAGAGGTGTGGAGTGATTACAAACAAATACAGGCCTAGCTGGACAATGACATCCAGACTGACAATAGTGAAAGCCATGGGAACATAACCAAAATGACTCTCACGTAGAACACGTAGAAACTAGGTGAAAATATTCAACAATACACTACGAACATCTAATATATCTCTGAGATGATTTAGACTGGCAGTATGGAGCAAAAATCCTGCTCCCATGAACTGTTTCATTTCAGCGGTTTTAAATAACAGTTGTGATTTGGAAAGCTCAGAATAGAATAGAAGTCAGATTTTCGTGAAATACCGGTACAAAAAAAAAAAAAAAAAAAAACAAAAAAAAACGTCAAGTTAACTAGGTACCCTTTACGTTTTTGAAAAAAAGGGTTAAACTTTTAAAAAATTTAAATATAAAGAAATTAATAAGAAAGAAAGAATAAAAGATACAAGCTCCTAAGAAAAATAGAATAAATTCATAAAAATATATGCGATTGTAAAATACATTTTTACACCAATGCGATAATACGATGCCCTCTTTAATTGAAGTAAAAAAAAAGTCGATAACCTTTACAGGATGTCAATTGTAAAGCCATAGACATGGGGAACAGCATCTCTTACATGGGTAAGCGTTCACTTTGACACAATATTGAATGATCCTCTCCCAGGAGTTTAATATTTCTTTGAAGACTTCGGGAAGTCAGAAAAAAATTAATACTTTAAATCCCGCGCTGAAAGAATAGAATGGGTCCTTGAAAGTCTAGGAAATACTGACTGGCCCTTTAAAATGCCAAAATAAAAAATTCCTAGATAGAATTTCCTTGTAAATTACTACCAAAAATAGAATCAACCTTTAAAATTTGAAGGAATGTAGTTTGACATTTAAAAACCATCAATAGATGATGCTAGGGTAAATAATACTACCTAGCAGTATTATTTACCTATCAATAATACTAGCTGTTAATATCATGCGGACACCTCATCAACATCGTGAAGGAAATGGGATTCCATTGGCTGACATATTAACCAATGACAGCCGTACCCGCCAGAATCCTGACAACTAGTGGATAGGGGAGCCTTATCAGTAGCAACGCGCGCCAATAATCGCAGACTAATTGCTTTTCCAGTAGTCACTCTATCGGGAAAACTCGTCCTATCTTCTCACCTGGAACTCAATAAGTAATTGTAGGCTGGTGATTGGTTCATAACAAATTCTTCCCTTATTGTTCTAATTAGTATAACAGACGATTTACAACATCAAGACGTACACGAATCTCAACGTGTTTCAGAGGTCATGCGATATATAAAATATTTTGTCTGAACCCAATAATTATAATATAAAAAAGCACAGACGATTAATTTTTAATACAAACCAAATGTCTACATTAAAATAACATACAAACATAATGCATAATGAAGATAAGAATAATGTAAAATAAGAAAAATACTTTGGTTATTTTACCTTGAATGATCAACATGAGATAAAATACTAGAAAAATCCAATGCATTTAAAAGATAGTCCCATAATGTGTCACTCATTCGTGGCTTATGATGAATGAGGTAAAACTAAAATTCCAAATAATGCAAATAAAAATTGTTGTTGTCCTTTGTCGTTGCACCTTGAGGAGGCCGCATAGCAGAGGTTCTTCTAATTTATAATAATTAAATTTTTAGTGAGCTGACAATGCCTGTAGAGCTCAAAATTTAGCATACCTCTCAGCCTAACAGCTGTATGTTTTCCATCAGACCAAACTCTGCAATTGGGCGCCCGCAATTGGAACTCAGCTGCCTAGTGATATAATTTCCCAACGTAACGATATTTACTACTATTGTCGTGTAATCTATATATACATATATATATACATATATATATATATATATATATATATATATATATATATATATATATGTATATATATATATATATATATATATATATATATATATATATATATATAAAATCACGTGTCTTTCTGTTTGTCTGTATGTTTGTTTGTTCCTTATACAAATACACACCGTTTGACTGATATTGACCAAACTTCGCACATAGGTACGTCTTGATCCGGGAAATCTCGTAGGCTAGCTCAAAATATTCTAGGATTCACAGTTTGGAAGTTACGAGGTCGAAACTGTCATATACGGTAGAGTTTATAGTCAGAAATCGGCATTTTCTTTCCAGTGTTGCCCCTTCTTCTAAGAAGAAGGGCAATACAAAACTTTCTTTTTTTTTGCGAAAAGTTTTTCTTTTGCAAAATAACTGATTACTTTTATTTTGTTTATATTGTCTGTTTATCTAAATGGTAGGTTTATATTCTCAGATTTTGGACAAGATCTGATTTTAAGATCAATTTTCTTAATATCAGATCAATTTTCTTCATATCAAATCAATTTTGATTTGATTGCCTAGGGCAACACTGGGCTCTAACCAGAATATGGAGTAGTATCGTATAAGTAAGTATATCATAAAAAAGTTCTGTGTTTATCTAATCATAATTTGGACTAATATCATATAAGTAAGTATTCATGTTTCTATTCAAAACTTTAATATTTTCAATACTTTTGTTAAGAGGCGCTTTTATATTATTTCTATAATAGAGAAGGAAGGTTGCAATGTCGGTTATATGAATGTCGGTTATGAAGTAATCTCTCACTCGCTGTTTCTGTTAAATTAATAAATGAATATGTTTGTACTGGTATTTGATGGAGAGGATTGTAGTATGTGGAAAAACGCTTAACTTTTTTTAATTCAAACAACTGAAATGAAACATCAAGGTGACAGTTTTGGGAGAAGTTCAAGTGCATTTAAGGCAGTAAAGAATCAGTTTATCTGGACCTGATATAAATTTATAAAACTTGTGTTGTAAAATGAATCGTGTCCCTTTTGACAGTAGGAACAAGGCTAAAAGTATTTTGGAATTGTAGACAGTGATGTATGTGGACCTTTTCTAACTATGAGTCTCAAAGGTGAAAAATATTTT
Organism: Gonocerus acuteangulatus; assembly: GCA_946811695.1. Lineage (NCBI taxonomy): Eukaryota > Metazoa > Arthropoda > Insecta > Hemiptera > Coreidae > Gonocerus > Gonocerus acuteangulatus. The sequence goes on from OX328126.1 coordinate 42,520,768, forward strand.
GTTTCATTTATAGATGATTATAGTAAGATTGCTAGGATTTAAACTATTAAACCTAAAACAGAAGTTTTCCATTCCTTTGTTCAATAAGTAAATGAGGTTAAAAACTTAGGAAATAAGAGAATTGGTATTATGAGATGTGACATTGGTAAGGAATATTTAAATAGTAAGAATTATGACTACCAAAAAAAAAGGGTATCAAAATTAATCCCTGCCCCACATATGTTCATGAATTAAACGGTGTGATTTACTAGAACAATATATCTCATTGCTTACTGGCAGAAGCTATTGTAGAAAAAAATGTTGGCCAGAAATGGTCATTGTAGCAACTTATTTGAAAAATCTCTCTTTAGCTAACATCATTGAGAATAAAATACCCTATGAAATATTTTTAGGAAAGAAACCAGATGTTTCTAACTTTAATTTATATGGTAGTAAAGATTTTGTTAGGAAACCAGAACAAATAATAACTTCTAAATGGGATAAAAAGGTGAATATGTGCATTTTAATCGGTTATATTGAAGTGGGATATAAAGTACTTTTGAATAATAAAATCATTGTCGCTCCAATGTCGCTTGATGTTATCCAAGAAAACATAAGCAGTATTGGATTGGCTGAGGGTGAATCTGATAAAGATCAAGCGATTGTGATTTTTGCGTAAAAGCTACGGATAGAGAAATAGATAGTTTGAAACAAAATAATGCTTGAGATTTTGTTGAAAATAAAAAAGTTGAAGATATCAAAAGGGTTTAAATGTATAACAGATGGATGTAGAGACTACATTCTTAAATGATCATTTAGAACGAAAATCCACCACTGGTTTTCTTATTAGGTTATTTAGTATTAGGTTATTTAGTAATGTATTATACTGTAAATCGATTAAGCAAAAAGATGTTACGGAAGAGTCTACATTTGCAGAATATGTAGCTTTAAGTGAAGTTTAAAGTTCTAAGACTTTCCAAAAAGATAGAACTTTTTGTTTTATACATAAAGAACTCCTAAAACATAAAGATTTTTTTTTTTTTTTAACTCCTTTGTAAAAAATGTCATTTTGTAAGGGAATTAAATTTATGAACTTAAAATTAATCCTCTTACATACATATGCAAATTGTTATATTTAACTTATTTTTTTATTCGCATATAGATAGATGTACATAATAAATTACATAAATGTTTATAATCATACAAATGAATGTATATAAATTAATTAATTTTCACCACATTTTGAAACATTATTTTATTATTATAAGAGCTGTGTGGTTTAGCAACCCTATTAATTTGGGCAGCCTCACTTTAATTTTTTTTTTTAATAAAGTGTTCTTCTTCTTCTAATATTTCTTTTGCATGCTATTTTTTTTTGCAGATAAATTAATGTATCGAAATATTATTTTTATAAGAAGAGGAAGTCACGTGAATTGTAGTGTTCTAATAAATAAATAAGTAATTAAATTTTCCATGCAATTTTTTATTAATTTAATATCCATAATAATTTAATCATTATATTCTGACATTATATGCTTTCTTATGTCTGAGATAGTTATATCCTCTGACTGTCACCTTATAGTCAGAGAGCTGCTAACGCACGTTTCATGAAGTGTTTTATGCACCTTGGAATTTTGCTGTATTGCATCTCGTGGATAGGTAAGGCATATATGTGAAACAGGGGAAAGGTGTTAAAAAAATATGTCACAAAAATGTTATTTTATTCAGAAGCCAACAATAATTAATGTATAATTAAGGCAAGTTGCTTTATTTCTAGAACTACCACAACTGTCCTATCCTGATGATTGGTGCTCTCACACACTCTTACGGTTACACGCAGTGTATTGCAGTCTATCATCTATATTATCCCCCTTAAAAGTGTCTGCCTTATATATTATTCATTATAGAATTGCCTTAATTTTACATTAAAGAATTATGGCTTCTGAAGAAAACACTATTTTTGGCCCATAGTTTGTTACTGATTATCATGCGCAGTAGCAGGTGTTTCAAGGTATGTCCAGCAACCACATACTTACCTTTTTATCTACACTAGAGACCCACTATAGCAAAATTTCAAGGCACATAAAACACTTGAAAAGTGTGTTACCACCTCTTGGACTAAATGGTAAGATACGGTTGCAATTCTGGTAGATATTTTGTTGCTCGCCAAGTCAATGTCGTTATTGAAATTCCCAAATACCTTTAATTCATTGTAAAAAAAATATCTTAAATTTGTTTTTATTCTTAGAGGCCCCTATTTCCTACAATAGAAGGACTATCCTTATAGAAGAGCTCATGAACCATAAAATTTGAAACAGAAGCTTTAATAGAAAGGAAAAAAAAAGTGAACAAAAATATGTGAAAGTGTATTTGAAACAACAAACTATGTTTTTAAAACTTTCCTTTTGGCATAAATAACATTAACCCTGCACCACTTACCTACTTTTTCATTCATAAAAAAACTCAGTTACAGATTATTACATGAACAGGTAAACAATATAACATATTAATATTATATTTGCGCAACATTGAGGTTTTAGCTTTAGATTCGAAGCCCTTAAAATAAATAAATATTATATTTAAAAAAAAAATCAATGAAAATAAAGAATATAGTGTCAGTTATAGGTTATTAAAACTTATTTTTTTATGAATATTTATTTATGGACCACATATTTTTTTTTTCGTTAAAAAAATTAAACACAGGGAGTTTGGTTTGGATTTTCTTTAAAACGGTATTGCAATTAAATTATTTGGAATCATTTAATTGTAATACCATTTTAAAATAAGGGTACTTTTTTAAATAAGTATACTTTTTAAAATAAGGGTGCTTTTTAAAAAATAAGGATTAATTTATTTTCCACCCCACTTTCTCTAAAAAAAAATGGAAAATAATTTTTTCAGCCGAGCTCTCAATTTATAATCTTATATTCTCATAATTTGGACAAATATCATATAATAATTAATTTTTTTAATATATAATATAAAGTAGGCGTACCATGGAAGCTGGGTTACAACTATTTAATATGATGCATGTGTAGCATGGTAAGCCCGGCTACAGATATTAGCAAGCCTGAGTGACAATCTTCATCGATGTTTCTGTGTGTTCCTCTTCTCCTAGGCATTGCTTTGTGTTTGAAACTTTATCCTCGTCGCCAATGTAAGAGATGCAACTGTTTGAAACTCGAACAAGTTATTTATTACTTTGTACATGGGAAGAAGTGGACTGAAGTAGATTTGTAACACAGATGTAACAAATAAAAGTTAAAAACATATTGAAATAATTGATGGCATAAATCTTCCAAATTCAGATTATGACAAACGGCTACAGATATTTAATATAATGTAGGTGTAGCATTGCACACCGGGTAACGGCTAGTTCTCTACATAAATTTACTTTAAATGCCTTTAACCTGCCTTCGCCATCGATAGGTTGGATTTGAAATGACGAGCTGTACAACCTAGCGGTGAACTACACCGCAAGGTAGGTAATATTCGATTCTAAATCAAGTATTATGTGCTCGACAGTTTCCACGTCTCCACATTTGCAGTTTGGTTGAAATAACAGGGCGACAATCTTATGTCTCCATGACCTGATTGTACCTAGGCAGCTCGGATGTCTAGTTTAAACCCTTCTGTCTCTATCCTATGGCTCATTTGTGGAAAAAGGTTATAAGTTATTCTTCCTTTGATTTTGTTTATCAACGTTCATAAAACCGAGTTTGGGCTGTTTTCAACTAAGTGGGATGGAATTCATCATGGCTACTTAAGCCTGCAGGGAAAATCCTATCACCCACAAGGGCTGGCTTACCTGTTAGTATGTTATATTTTGCCATTCAATGTTCTAAGTCAGGACCTACGCGCAGCTGATCAAGTAGGCCTTGAAGGGCATCTGTTGGCACTGTTTTATAGGCTGCCATCATAAGGAGATCTACAGGGGACCGTCGTCCTCTGGGTTTGCGTGGGTTTCGCTACTACAGGAGAACCATGCGGGCTCTGCAACACACTGCTCATTAACGGAGTGTTTCCAACGTCTCAGTGTCAGATCCGATTTTCAAAAAAAAAAAATCTATATTGCAAAGGTTTCAATATAGATTATAGATTTGACTGATTATCACCTCATTTTTTTTATTTAGTTATTTTTTTACGGCGCACCGACGTCTGTGCCATTATGGTCTGGTGGGACATTTTCTCAGCGAGCCGTGAGATGAGAAAATTCCAGCTGCAGGATGGACTCGAATCCCCATCTCCCGCAGGAGAATCCAAGGAGTTGGCTACTAGACCACGGGGTGATATTCATTTCTAATAGAAACATTGTGCGGAAAATGTGTCTTGATTTTCTTAGTTTCTTATTTTCGAAAATAGGAAAATTTGACATTTAGAAATATACATATATATATATATATATATATATATATATATATATATATATATATATATATATATATATATATTAAACACTGATAACATATTTATCTTCCAAAAACGGAAACACCTTAACTCAAGTTTTCATTCATTGTAAATTTGAAGAGAGAAATTCTTAATTTGATTTGATAACGAACTACTTTGGATCTGACGGGAAATTGAGTATAAGGTCTGAGGCTAACGAGCCTCCGTGGATCCTCATTAGTGCAAACTTATAATGAGATCCAATACTGGATATTGACTCAGTTCCTCGGGGATTCCAAGATAGATCCGACAGCTATTCCCAACGAGTCAATATGTTTAATTTTAACGTACCTTTTAGAACATTCCAAAGAAATATAGATCCTGAGGTTGCTATCATAAAACATTTTTATGAAAAAGGTCTGATAATTATCAGACCTTTTTCATAAAAATGTAGATAGATTTGACCGATAAAGATTATAATCTTTATCGGTCATATCTAATATGTACAGAGGCTGACGTCATTTAAATTGATCACAAATATATATTTTATCAAAATAGGTTTTCTTCGCTTTCCACGGGACTCGGTAGAATGGCTTCCCCCCAACAAACGACTGAAGGAGTTCATAAACCAGAAATATCGGTTCATCAAGAGTGGATGTTCACTCTGGACGCAAACTAAAAATAGATTTTTATTGTGAAAACAAGCAAAATAGGTCCACTAGTAGTGGGGGTTTAGCCTGAAATCCGATTCAATTATCCGTTCCGGGTGTAATTTTGTTATCTAGCAACGAAACTACCTAAACCACCTTTTTTAACTAATGTATAAACTTACAACATTATAAATATGTCTCAGGATAGGTACCCAAAGATATGTTTGCAAAGACTCGTTGAGCTAGCGGAAAAATCACCGAATAAGCAAGCATAACTTTAATTGGTTTTTACAAATGAAGTAAGAGATGGATTTATTCCAGCAAAGGGGGGACACTCTTACGTCTTATGGCTCTAAATAATAAATCTGAGATTAAAAATATTCGATATAGTTATTAAACCCCTTTAAAGCACGGTTTTGATTTCACATTGAAAACGCCAAAATATCTAAATTTGAACCTTTCCTTCCCCTTCCTCAGAATAATTGAACAGATTCGAGCGTCTAGTATAAATTTTATAAAACATTTAGTTTCAGGTTGTCAATAATAATAATAAACCCAGACATAACCTGTCCAATATGCAATAGCAATCAACAAGATCTTCCATTTACTAGCCTGCCTCCTCTCCAACTCCTATAGGTCGGTTTATCTTCCAGACCTACTACACAACACTCGCGAGAGCCTTTGTTCGTTAATAAAAAGTCCGACTCGCAGGAACTGCGTCATCTTAGCGCGGTTCCAGTTCATTTTTTTTTTTTTTTTTTTTTTTTTTTTTTGCGCTAGCCATTAGACCACGGGAGACCCCGGTTCCTGTTCATATCCCTATTCTCATTTGAAAAGCATAGAATAGAAACAGATAATATTTTCCAAGGCCTTTGTTCAAAGGGTTTTATGGCTATACCTGGGGTCGGGTCCGCAAGACCCTAGAAACCTCTTCTACCGATACTTCATTTCATACGTTTCAATGAATTGGAAAATATCAAAAATTTTCAGATATTCCTGTGTTCTTTTACTATAGTAATAATTCTACAGATAAAATCAATTAAAAAATAAAATAAAAAAAACCAACAGCATAAAGGCAATTGAAAATATTCAAAAGACGTCATCGAATCTTTTTCTCTTGGCAAGCTATATTTCTAACAATGAATTGTTTTTCTTATTTTGCCTAATCTGTTTTATTGTAAAATACATTATCCAACTATAAGCAATTAAAAAATAACAAGGAATAAAAACAGACAAAAAGAACAGTTCGAATAAGCAAAATCAATTACTTTAATGTTTTAAGCACTTATTTCTCCGATTGACATCGCCTAATCAAAACTTTCATCAGAACCTTTATTGTAGAGCATTTAGTAAGCTTTCTAATGGTATTCTTTCGTTTAACAAGGTTCTGAACCTTTTTCGAGATATTAAGGAAAATATACAAAGTTACCAAAACTTTTTATGTCTGTTAATAAAATATTTTATTCTAACCCTTCCTTAACTCCAAACGTAACCAAAATTTCAACATACTAGTTTTAATGATAGTAAAACATGCAAAAAATGTTTCAACTGAATCCCATGATTCTAAGTACCCAAACCAAAAACGGTATTCGAAAACTATTTTTCCAATTTTCTCAAAAACGGTTAAAGCTATCGCCTTGAAAATGGTTTCATTCGTTTTCCTAGCCAAAGAAGCCTATAAAACGAGTACTTACAAGCTTATGAACTCAAAAACGTAAGCGTTACGATTTTTTTGCGCGAATTTCGCCCCAAACGCCATCTTCCAGTGGGCGGATTTTGCTGGTTAACGAACTTGACGTTTCAAATCGGGCGACAGATTTTTGTACCAAATTTCATCAAAGTCGGACCATTAGGGAGGCCAGAAATCCGCGAACAGACAAATATATATATATATATATATATATATATATATATATATATATATAAATAAATATATATACATATATATATATATATATATATATATATATATATATATATATATATATATATGTATATACAAATTTTAACCACCGTTATTTTCGGTCTCTAGGGGTTCTGAAACGCGAAATTTTCTAGTCGGCACTTCCGGATTGTTTCATTGTATCAACCTTATAATCGGGGTTCCTCCCTATTGGGGAGGGAGGAACCGCGCTAAAAACCTTAAATCCCCCTTAGGCTCGAATTTTGTATAACTTCACAATAATTTACTAAAACTTAAGATGTTTTTCAACAGAAATTTAAACCCAATGAATGGAATAAAATAAACAGGAACACATAAATAATTAATTTAAGCGTTAATAACTTGTAAATAGTCTTATTTTATAATATTTATGATTGTATGCATTTATTTACTGTCATATACTGCTGTGCATTGTTTTTAATACACATATATTTATTGTGTATGTATGGCTGTATGTATGTGTTTGCGAGTATGTACTTATTTGTGTGTATTCATGTATACATTTAAGATTTTTGTCGCTGCCTCGCTGGGGTACTGTTTATTCTTTATATTCCTCTTTGGATAGCATGTAGTTAGCCTTATTTTACTTTTTTCTAGTTTTATTTGCAAATACATTTTTTCTTTGTTTGCTTGCATTATAGCATACTTAGATGGTATAAACTCATTTTTTCTGTTGTTATAATAATGATTTATACTCAGTTCCGTGGCAAAATAACAAGCATTACGGCTGCATAAATTCATTCATAAATATTTAATTCATATTTTAACGGGGTTCATGTTCTGTATGAACTAGATATGACCGTTGAAGGTTTGAAGACATGATTAAATAACGTTGTTATAAATGTAAACACAGCAGCTAACTTCCTTCAAAATAGGCAAGCCAAAAGTTAACCTGGTCATTTAGTTTAAATGAATGTACTCCTAAATTTGCAAAATAAATTTTATTTTATTTTTTATAATCCAGATGAAATACGCACCGAATAGGAGATGGAGTTTGAATAAAGGCTGCTTCAAACATTCCATTTGGCGTCGAGAGGAATATCAGAATAGGATATTCGAAACGTATACATATTCCGAATACCCCAAACACCAAACCCTGCTTATCATAATAGAATCCAAATCCGTTCGGCTATTTATCTCCAAGGCAGGGCGAGGAATCCCGATCAGACAATTCTCAAAATACATTTCGTGTTGAAAACTCTTCACGAAGATGAGCTTAGTTGTGAATCGACAACTCAGGTAAAAGGATAATTTATGAGAAGGAAATTGTTTCGACAGCTTACTCTCAGCATTTATCAGATAAAACTTTCTGTTTGTTAAAGGCCACAAAATAGGCAATTGTAAAACATTTATTTTAATTTAAAATGGCGAAAACTGGTCGAGAAAAATTAAATCTGTTCCAAAATGTTAAATCGATATGTAGGTATATATAAACTATATTCTGGGACATAATCTTATAATATAAGCTTATTCTAAGGATGTGAATATTTACAGGGTTGGAACCACGGCCCTAAAAGATAAAACTTATTTTTGTAGATACGATGGGTGGAGTGTACAGTGCGGACGGGCAGATAGTCGTCAGGGAAGGGCGGGGTCACCAAGGATACGTCGCCTCGCCGAAACATCATCATCATCACCACGTGCATCATCATCAGGGTATTCACAATACATCACACAAAGGGTAAGTAACGCTACAATCATCAACTTTTTATTTTTATTCCTTTTATAATGATATATAGAAGTAAAGTTAGTACTACTAGCTATTTTAAGTAAATAATATGAAATGGGCTCATTTTATATATATATATATATATATATATATATATATATATATATAAAACAAAAAAAAACCAACATTATTATTTATTAATCCTGCAAAATGAAACACTGGATAATCTTAAGCATCAGATTTTTTATTTGTTTATTTACTTAGTCTATCATTTAGGATCATTGGTCATTTTACAATAAAAGTTAAATAAAATAACATGATAATTCATTCGTAAAAGAAGAAAAGGTTAAATTTAACGAAAATTAAAGACATGAGGCCAGAATAAACTAAAATTATAACACATATACGTAATTATAATGAATAGTAGTTTAAAAAATATGAAATATTTTTTAATGATTGTAATGAAGAGTAGTTAAAAAAAAAAAAGTAATAATGTTGAGTAGCTTAAAATGGCGTCACAGTTCAGTGTGGTGAAATCGGTACAAACCTATACTGCTAGCATATTTTCATTTATCTGATGCCAAAGGGTCTAACTTTGCCCAGAGAGTGCGAACTGGCTAATATATATCTATATTTTCATTTATCTGATGCCAAAGGGTCTAACTTTGCCCAGAGAGTGCGAACTGGCTAATATATATCTATATTTTCATTTATCTGATGCCAAAGGGTCTAACTTTGCCCAGAGAGTGCGAACTGGCTAATATATATCTATATTTTTGTCTGTTAGCTCTCAGACACATTTATTAGCATATACTAGCAGTATAGGCTTGTACCAATTCGCCACATTGGTACTGATGTGACCCCATTTTACGGTATATGTTTATTGCTCTGAAATATTTCTGAGTATTTTTATATTGCCTTCTTTCTGACATCTCAGCTGCAAGAAGGTGGATATTGGTTCAGGAAAGGGTGATCGTAGCTAAGGAGGGAGTGCCCGATTCTTATTCGGCACAGAATTACTTCTTCTCTTCTTGAAGAACGTTCACTCGTTCCATCGTTTCTCGTTTTAGACTTTAATTTTCTTAGTTCTTTTTCGTCGTTCTCCACCTACGGCAGCTTCAGAACATTTCTTAAAAAATTTCTTTTATTATATTTTTCCAAACGCAGAACGTTATGTCATAACCTTTCCTTCATTGCGCTTAATGAAGATACCTATGTTTTCACAAAGACGTCAAACTCAAATGGCGGTGCAAAGAAGCGACGGAAATATTTTCGAGATTTTGCCTTCCTTCCTCTTTTCTCAGATTTATTAATAAAGTCATTTAACTGTAATCAGCATTTAAAACTCTCGGGGAAAGCGATGAACCCATTCAATGAAACGAAATCAATACTTTGGAAGCGCCAAGCGCTGTTTTATACAAGATCTCTGTTTTGGGCCCTATCCAAATTTCTGTTAAGTGAACATAATAATACAAACTTCCTTTTTGGTAGCCTAACTTATATTTTTCACAATATATACAATATATTTTGTAAATGCGTAGACTTAAAAAAATAATGTTTATCGTGATCCCTATGGCCAAATATTTCTTAATTCTCAAATTTATTTTGTTGAGGAGGAAATAATAATCGATATTTGTTTTAAAATGTTAAAAAACATTTAATCAGTAAAATAAGAGTGATAAAAAACGATTACTTTTTTTTAGCAGTCTTACTTTACTGATTAATTAAATAATTTATAAATTTAAAAAAAAAAAAAAAAATCGATTATTATTTTCTCTTCAACAAAATAAATTTAAGAATTAAGAAAAAAATGATGAGGGGCGTTAATTAATAATTAATTAATTGACCTCAAAAGTTGACACGCATTAAGTCTAAAAAAAAAAAAAAAAAAAAAAAAGATCAAAATTATCGCAGTACGTTATTTTTCATCCTGTTCTTGCTTAAAACGATGCCTTTCCTTTATGTTATTACGTTAATTATAAAAATATTTGTTTAGAAGCTAATAAATATTTCCTAGTTTACTCAGATTTCAGTGAAAACAACCTCTTTAATTAAAATTATACTTTCATAAATCTTTGCATAATATTAATTAGATATTTAATATTGTTTTTACAGATTTTAGGATTAAATTACATTGGCCATAATCAGCGTTTAATTAGATGTAATAAGACAAAAAGTAAAACAAGTCCTTAAATTAACCCGAGTAGGGAAGAAAATTTAATAGTTTATTATACTCGATGTTAATTATTAAAGAACTTTTATTGATTTATTATGTGTAATATATTCTTCTTTTTGAATCATTATAGATCGTCAAAAAAAATCCTTTATTTTCATTGCTCTCCTTTATTCTAAATGTATTTTTCTACGGAGGGCCAAAAGGTGTAAAAGGATGGGATAAAAGGATTTCTTTTAATTTTATAAAAGTTCGGCTTTTCTTAGTACGATCCATAACGCTCTTATCCCTCGCACCATTTGGAAAGCTTGGATTACATAAAGCTAATGTTTTTGTCTTTATTTTTTAATTTTAATACTTTTTCTCGAATGGCATCTTGCAGAAAGGTGAGATATTAGGCGCCACAATACCCATAAGACGTAATTGCCGCGAATTACTTACTCTGCCTCCCAAAGTTCCGCCCGAAAATCTGTATTAGAAACAACAAGAAATGTACAAATGCAACTTAAACAATTAACCAACAATTAACCGGATGAAAAAGGTTCAGAGAAACGAAGCCAACATTTAGGAAGTTGAGTTTAATGAGTATTTATTTTCCGTGTAAGATTAATCATAATACCTTCCAATTATGACCTCAAGAAGGCAAAATATTTCCATGAGTAAGTATTTTAAGGTTACCTTTCAATTGGTTAAACTCCGAAATCCTTATCGCTGAGGGCAGTTTTTAGCATCTTATCTTGCTACAGCCTTTCGTCAAAATTAGAGCACTGGTATAGACAACCAAAATTTGAACCTCCGTTATTTTCGTCTTCTATGCATCCTGAAAATTAAAATTACTTAGGCGGGTCTGTATCTGTTTACCTAACGTTTTAACTGGTTGTTGCTTATTTTAATTGCATTTAACAGTAAAATGAGTATTTGACTGAAGCAAGGTAAGAAAATGTGAAACGTTGTTATAGTGTTTCTAAGAGTGAACGTTGAGAATGTGGGGGAAGTCGCTTATGATACTGTCAGTTTCCTGTTGTGGCGTCTTAAATATATTTTCTCTTCCAGATTTTATTTTATATTTTTCAGGAATGATCAAACCCCACCAATAACTGATACTATTGCTTTACTAATAGCACTAGATATATGAACGAAACCACGCTAAGATGACTTTTTCATCTTATTCCGATGAGTCGGATTTTTTGTAGTGGCCTGGAATGGTTTCAAAAGAAAAAAAATTCCGTTAGCTCCGAAGTATCTATAAGATATTTTAATTATTATCATCCTTGCGCGAAGTTAGGATATTTTCCCATTATTGAAATAAACCCTTGCAACAGGAATTATCCTAGTTTCGGCAATAGTAACATGTTGATTTGTAGAAGAATCACCTGCAGGGCAGTACGCCAACCTACCCACCAACCTACCCATCCAACCGAAAAGCCTAGGAATGATATTTCTTTTTTATTTTATAAACCAATATCTTCCCGCAAGCTCCATCAGAATTAAACCGGACGTTCACTTGTAAGTGTAAACATATCTCATATGGGGATAGGCATTTCCTTAATGATGGAACGTTATACACCCAATCCCAATACACTTTGAGTCCGCAGATATTTAACGACTCTAAACGCCTCATTTTTTCCTTTGGCCGTTGAAGGCAAATGGCACTGTCAAATCTAAGGGAAAAAGGCAGGTAGAAAGGGAGCGACTAATGAGGAAGACGGGAGAGAAGAAAGTGACGTAACCATGCAGAAAGTGGGAGGTGGAATGGGAGGTGGCAAGTGGGCCCTGACGGGGGACCGACTTATCCTACCATCTGTACTAGATATAACAAACATCCTCATTAGCAAGAGTGGGCTATGTTGACAAGCCCCTTTTTCGGGTTGAGGTCTTCGGAAATTTACAAAACAATTCTTTTTTTACATTTATGCAGCAGGATGCATACAAATCTGAATGTCGAGCGAATGACGGCTTAAAGGAAACTTTCAATATTTAGATTTTCATAATGCTACACATTTATCGGTGTACATAGGAGTGTCAAAGGTTGGTAAAAAACAGACCACTTCACAATTTTAAAAGCTGATAAACATCCAAAAACGGTTAAATTTTTATATATATATATATATATATATATATATATATATATATATATATAAGGGGGGGGATGAACAGTGATGTGGGGTGGGTAAATACCCAGTGGGTAGGTAAATATAAATTGGGTATTTACCCACAGGGAAGGTAAATACCCAAAAAGAGGGTATTTTCAGTTTTTGGGCGCGATACAACTTCTTTGAATATTTATTGGTGCAAAGAAGGACTAAAACTAACTCATTTGACTATAAAATAAATAAAAACCAATTAATATTAACCAAGTAATATTTTAAAGAAAGTCAAAAGTCGGTCAGGGTATTTAAAAATTTATGCATATCCATGAATTGTCTCGATTACTTATACATTGGAGAAGGTTAATTAATTTAAAAATTGTTTTAATGAAGCCTATTCAATTATTAAGGAATTATTTAAAGGCCGTAGCCGGGTAAGCATGGGTTGTCGGCCCCAGAAAGGTTTTCGCTTGAAATTTGGAGGATCAAACTAGTCCCGTAAAGAAAATCGAATATAAATTTTTATATAAGTATCGAATCAAGAATCAAGAATCAATAATAAATAATTAAATAAAATTCAAAAGCTGATCTAACCATTTAATAAATTCAAAAGTAATAAGAAAATATTTCACGACAAAATATAATAAAACATTCACTCGATGGCGTTAATGACCCTAAGGTTGACACGCCTTAAAAAAAAAGAAAAAAAAAAAAAGAAAAGAAAATCGAAATTCCTTTGATTATTTATATCTCAGGATTGAGTTGTCGGATCAGAATGAATAAAAAAAGAAAATACGCATCTTTCTTAAGGCTTTTAGAATAAAAATAATTCGGCTTTCGGTGACATCGCGTTCAATTGTTTTTTTGTGTTTTTATTTTTTAATTATTTTTTTTACGGAGTATCCGTTTTGGTACAATCACCAAACTTTTTGTGAAAATTCTCTTAACATTCCTGTACTACCTCAATTTTTTTCAAGACGCTCCAAGCGGTACGCCATAGTAAAAAAAAATCGATTCTATTTTGGCATATATTATGGAAAAGCAAGAGGGTTATATTTAATTGTAATTTAATAATTAATTATATATATATATATATATATATATATATATATATATATATATATATATATATATATATATATTCGACTATGTATAAAATGTTTGTTGATAAACATTATTATCCGATTATCAATCGATTTTTTTTTTTTTTTTTTTGCGTCGGTTCGACAGTTAGGCCGTTATTATCTGATTTATCAATGGTTAACGAAGTGTGTGACGTCCGAGTTTCATTGAATCAAGTTTATAAATTGTGTAAATAAAACAAGTAATCCTACTAAGAATCATTTAATATCTGTAATCCGCTCCTTTTCTATTTAAATAAGCGAAGGTTTCAGATACGATAAAGCCTGATTCAGGCTAGACCGTGTCGGGTCCTGGCCGGGCCTCGGTGAAACAATCACACCAGCATTTTCAATGGTCTAGTTCACGCTACACCGGGCCGGATCTGTGTTTTTTGCGTGTGTGATTGCTTCCCCGTGTCCCGGCCCGGACCCGACACGGTCTTGCGTGAATTGGCCTTAAGTCTCATCCGAGCAATATTTTAGTGCAGTTCTATAAAGTGACATCACGTGTTTAGTAAGCATATTCATACTTAAAATATGGCGTATTTAAGAACAAATAATCCAAGGTGTCCTATTTGTGTGAAGCTTGTAAAAAAAGTTCTAGGTACATCCAAAAAGACAGTATTATCTGCTGAAGTAGAGTAATACTTCGAAGTTTCAGGCAAAAGAGTATCTGTGTGTGATATTATATGCGGAAGTTGCCGTGTAACAAGTTTAAAAAGAAGAATACCTGATTCAGAAGAGAATGATGATAATAAATCAAGGTCAGCAGAATCGAGTTCGTCAGATGATAGCACAAGTTCAGATGATTCGACTGCAGAACTAGTACGCCCCCCCACACACACAGGATAGCTTAGATTCTGAATTAAGAGAAGTCCAGAAAGAATTTCTGGAAAATGATCTAAGTCATCCAAAGTGAAGCTTTCAAATGTAAGTTTCTTGCGTTGCCAGCCATTGGCTTCAATCTCTGCAGCTAATGTATTTTCAATGTACATCTACCTCTTTATCCTATTAAATATTTCATCTGAGTAACCAAGATCAGATGAATATCTGTTTCCAAACTGGTTGTGGTGAAAAGCTACTATTTTGGAATAAATGCCAATCTTTGGAAGCATTTTATTGTCTAGTTTTTTATCAAGAAGCTTAATTTTTTGCTTTAACTTACCCTGTACTGATTCAACAAGCCAACGTATTTTGTTACAAATCTAGATTCGTTTGATTCATCAGTTCCTCATGCTTTCGTTTACCTTTCAAGGCGGCATTAGTACTTGAATGCCCTTATTTTCTAAATCACTCTTTACGCCATCAATCTGCAAAAGCCTCCTGGATCACTTACTGCCTCTTTCGCGATACTTGCATCATTCACACAGAAATTCTTCCTGGATTTCTATGGATTCACCATCTGTGCTATCCTGTGGGGGGGGGGGGGATTTTCACAAATAGGACACTTTGATCTTAAATACGTCATATTTTAAGTATGAATATGCTTACTAAACACGTGATATCACTTTATAGAACTGCACTAAAATATTGCTCGGATGAGACTTAAGGCCGATTCACGCAAGACAGTGTCGGGTCCGGGCCGGGACACGGGGAAGCAATCACACACGCAAAAAAACACAGATCCGGCCCGGTGTAGCGTGAACTAGACCATTGAAAATGCTGGTGTGATTGTTTCACCGAGGCCCGGCCAGGACCCGACACGGTCTAGCCTGAATCAGCCTCTATCGTATCTGAAACCTTCGCTTATTTAAATAGAAAAGGAGCGGATTACAGATATTAAATGATTCTTAGTAGGATTACTTGTTTTATTTACACAATTTATAAACTTGATTCAATGAAACTCGGACGTCACACACTTCGTTAACCATTGATAAATCAGATAATAACGGCCTAACTGTCGAACCGACGCAAAAAAAAAAAAAAAAAAAAAAAAAAAAAAATCGATTGATAATACGTATAATAATGTTTATCAACAAACATTTTATACATAGTCGAATATATATATATATATATATATATATAATTAATTATTAAATTACAATTAAATATAACCCTCTTGCTTTTCCATAATATATGCCAAAATAGAATCGATTTTTTTTTACTATGGCGTACCGCTTGGAGCGTCTTGAAAAAAATTGAGGTAGTACAGGAATGTTAAGAGAATTTTCACAAAACGTTTGGTGATTGTACCAAAACGGATACTCCGTAAAAAAAATAATTAAAAAATAAAAACACAAAAAAACAGTTGAACGCGATGTCACCGAAAGCCGAATTATTTTTATTCTAAAAGCCTTAAGAAAGATGCGTATTTTCTTTTTTTATTAATTCTGATCCGACAACTCAATCCTGAGATATAAATAATCAAAGGAATTTCGATTTTCTTTTTTTTATTCGACGGGGGGTGTGAATTCAGAGCTGAAAATTTGGCTTTAGGCCACTTTTACCGAACTAGTTTGATCCTCCAAATTTCAAGCGAAAACCTTTCTGGGGCCGACAACCCATGCTTACCCGGCTACGGCCTTTAAGAAATTAAACCTGTTAGAAGAAAAAAAAACACTTATCAGGTGTTAAAAACAGGCTTTATAGTTATAATAGTTCAAAACCATTTTAACTGGTTTGTGATCCTTGTTAATATCATTTTAAATTATGCTCATTCAGTAATAACAACATTACAGGAAACTGAAATATCACCAGAAATGAAAATATAGCTTTTTGATGACAGAATGTTTCATAAAAAAAACACCTTTGCCTTAGGCTACAACAAACTTTGATAAAGATAATGATCAATGAGTAGGCAACATAATTGGTGTTTTGAGGAATTGAGATAATCCTAGTCCAAAGTTTTAGGTGAGGCGACATTTTTGTAAAAGAAGTAGAGTAGTATCAAATTTAGGCAAACAACTTGTTTAATTGGTAGTCGGAATTTATTATTTATTAACCTCTCTATGGTCTTATTCTATAGTTTAAAATTGTTTTAATGGTTTCTCAGTGTTGCAACACCTCTAAACTGGCGAGATCCATCACATTTTACAATATTCGATTACTTTAGATCGATTTAGTTAAATACCTTGAATATCCGGGTATTTATGAAATTGGGTATTTACCCTGAAGAATAAATACCCGGGTATTTCACATCACTGGGCATGAATAATAAACATTGTAGTGTAGTTCAAAATAATACTGCCTTTCCGACCCTAAGCCTCCAAGGAACTGAAAACTAAAGAAATATTTTGGGTTATATCCAAGAATAATATAAGTGAATATACCAAGGATCGAAACAGTTATTTTTTAAACAAATCTATTTAACAGTTTTTTCTTTTTAACAGTTATTTCTATCGAGCCAATAGCTCGACTTAGGATTGGCCATTCAAGACTTACTCTCCAATACTTAATGACAAGACAAGAGACACCATCGTGTGATAGGCTCTCACCGTGTTTCCATATATATCTGCACTGGCGTCTTTCTTGACTTTGATGTCATTATTTTATTTCTAGTTCCTAGAAATAATTTTTCGTCAATTATCAAACCTCTAACTGTACTCGTTTTGAGGGAATAAGGGTTGAAACCTCTAACTTCAAAGTCGTTTTTCTATGAAACTATACTAGATATTTAAATGAAAATAATGTGAAGTGAAGCTATTGATTAGGTGTACCTTGCATATTTTTTTTTCATAATTTTCGGACCACTTATAACATAAGAAAAAAATTGCGAAGATTTGAAGGGCGGTTTTCCCTAACTACCCCTCCAAGCACACCTACCAAAAAAATCACGTAAAATCAGTAGCTTCTCAACTATTATCCATAAAAGTTTCATAGATGTGTGAAAGGTGCATCATACATGAAATTACAAAAATTCTGTATCGATAGCTAAACACTAAAAACCAGATGTCTCGAAAATATCTCAAGTTACTCTTAGGACGTTTTTGTTATTTAAATATGAACCCTCACATTGCTCAGTGCATAATCTGTATTATACAGATCGAAAAACTATTGAGGTTGCACTCATGACGGAATTTTTGAAAAATTTCTTCGAATCTTTATCGATCCTACCTAGTAGACACCGAAAATGACCCGCGTTAAAATTTATATATATCTATATATATCTATATATATATATATATATATATATATATATATATATATATATATATATATATATATATATGTGTGTGTGTGTGTCTGTTAACACGGCCAGAGTTTTTGTTTTTTCTTCATGAAACGTGGTATATAGCGTTCAAATAGCAAACGATTGAACGAGTTCGTTAACCACCAAAATCGGTCCACCGGGAGGGGGGGGTTTACCCCGGACCCAAAACACTAATTTGACCATACCAGCCGTAGTTTTTGTTATATTTCAACGAAACTCGGCATTCGTTATTTTGATCTAAAGAGAGAATTCCGTTGTAAAAATAAACTAAATCGGTTCATTAGAAGGGGGGGGGGGTTTACTCCAGACCCACAATACCGAATTGCCACTGCCAGCCGTAATTTTTGTTACATTTCAACGAAGCTTGGTATTCGTGGTGGTAATCAACAGAGAAAAATGGGTTGTAAAAATAAACTAAATCGGGTTATTTGGAGGGGGGGGGGTTTACTCCGGACCTAAAGTACTAATATACTCATAACGGTCGTAATTTCTGCTGTATTGTAACGAAATGCGGTATGCGTCGTGGGTATCTCATGAGAAAGAAGTGTTGTAAAAAAAGAAGTAAATCGGTCTATTGGAAAGGAGGGTTTACTTTAAAGTATGTTTCATTAGAATTAGCCAGCCAGACGTAGGTTCGCAAAGGCGCCACAAGGAGCGCTATCTCCCACTATGGGGACTGTATCATGTTCCTGCGTCAGATCAAAAGACGGAATGTGTAGTTTTTGTGTATTTATTAAGTAGTACAGTATCATGTATTAACATAACTCTGGAAGCAAATTATTTACAAAATTAATAATTGAACAGGCCTCATAAGAAACGAAAATGAGCAGAACTATTCACGTTTTTATTTTATTTGTATAGGTTATTTACAGCAAATTATTCAGTAATGTAGTCTACACTAAAAAAATTCTGAGGAAAGTGCTTAGTTATGCAGCTCGTGCGTGACGGACTTTTTTCTCAATAGTTTTGGTATCACTTGTAATTTCGAATAAAAATGTGTTAATATTTCCGCGGGTTCAATTTTTTTTATTAGTAACGACCAAGTGATAAGAAATAAATTATCGAGGCTACCTATGAAGAGCAACCTATGCTCCTATTTCCATTAGCGTAATCACACGTGTATCTTTTTATGTTCTTGTAATTGTATTTAAAAAAAAAAAAAAAAAAAAAAAAAAAACAATTTTTTTTTCACAAAAGAAACATCCCGTGACTCTATTATATTCAAACTATATTCAAACAAGTACAATAAAAAACAAAACGAAGGTATCGCGTCACTTAGTAAACTGTAAAGAACGAATAATATGTAGTGAATAAATATGTAACATTATATAATCCGTTTATAACTAATTGATCAACCAGATATATACGAATAATTTCACTTGTTTATAAATGCATATATGTAATATTGTAACTGATGTATATATGCAATAACTGTTTGGAGCGAAACGCCTTAGATGCGCATACATGCTCATAAATAAATATTAAAAAAAAATTGTATTCAATGAAAAATTCGATATTTCTTGCTATTGAAGTGCCGATAACGAACTTTAATCATTAATATGTTGCCATTTTCTTATAAGTTCTCAACATGAATATCGTTTTTATTGTCGTCTAATAGAACAGCGAGGTAACATTTGTTCCAGTTTCATCTCATGTTACAAATCTTACCAAAACTATTGAGGAAAATAGTGATTAATATTAATTATCTCTTGTAGAAAATGAAGATTTTTAGTATTTATTATTTTAGTGGCTTACAATATGACAATAGTTTTTCTATCTATATAATACAGATTATGCACTGAGCAATCCGAGGGTTCATATTTAAATAACAAAAAGTCCGACTCGCAGGAACTGCAGCATCTTAGCGCGGTTCCGTTCATGTCCCTAGTGCCATTTGATAAGCTTAGAAAAGAAATAAACTTATTTTTTTTATATATCTCGTGAAAATTGTCAAAATCCTCTCGAACATCTCGAATAAAAGTGATATTAAGGCGTCAGGGACACCGACAGTAGCTAACTTTTACACAGAAGCGGAAATTACAGAATCTGGCTCTCATTCTAAAGCAAAGCTCTATAAATCAATACAAAATATGCCTAATAAAGCCTTTCTAGAGGATACAGAAGCATGGGCGTAATGGAGGGGGGGGGGGGGCTGAGGGGGCTGCAGCCCCTCCCGAAATTTTGAATTGATGATAAAAACTTCTCGTAAAACCCTTAAAAATAAATTAAATAAGATCACTTAGTTCATAAAACATATTTTATTTTACGTGCAATAGCGTTTTAGTTGCCTAAAACTATTCCAAGCTCTAAATATTTAGTATTCCATACCCTGGAAATGGTCTCAGCCCCCCCCCGAAATTGTTTTTATATACGCCCATGTACAGAAGGATCAAGAAGAAGTACACAAGATTGAGTAGAATACCCTGCCTAATATAGCCTATATAGAATAATATGCCGAATAAAACGTATCTAGTAAATACACAAGGACAAATAAAAGTCTTGACGAATAACAAGTCAAAAAAAAAACTTTATTTAACAAAATAAAACAAAGTTTAGTTGCCCAACTACAATAGAATAATATACCTAATTAAGTCTACGGAGTAGTCACAAATGGACCAAAAACAAGTCTTGTGGAATATTGATTTTTTTCTAATTAAATACTTTTTATCAATATTTAGTATATAACCTTTGTTGAAAATTATTGATTGCTAATTGATGAATCGGTTTACAACTAAGTAGTCTTTATGAATATTTAGTATATAACCTATTTTTGGATCTGTGTTTTTGGGGTGCTCTCCGCCTAGGCTTTGTATTTGTGTCGGCAGATACCTGGGGTATATTTACAGCTCTTGAGGATTAACTCTTAGCAGGTAAATTTCCTGCGGCCCCATTGTGTTCTACGGGCATTGAACCCCCATATACGCTCATAGTATCTAACCGTTGTGAAGTTTATTTTTTGGATTTAGGACTTAATATACATATGTAGACTAAATCATAGCAAGAAGTAATCCTCCGTCGTCGGTTCTTAACTATGTAGACTCGCTAATGTTATCCAATCTTAGATACATCGTATTTAAAATCTACAGCAAAAACACGACATTTCATCAGAATCCCCTGCTGAATAAAACTTACATAGAATAATATGCAAAATAAAGCCTATCTAGTGGATAAAAATAGAGGAAAAAAGCCATTCGTGGTGGTAGAAAATCTTAAAAGTATTTCGCTCAGAAATCTCCGAAATATTGTCACTAATTTTACGTATCCTGTTTTATAGCCAAATAGATTTATATTCTATAATCAATAAGAAAAACCTACTAACAATAAAAAACTATGGGTAACAGATGAAAATAGGGAATACCAAGAATAATTCTAAAGAACGAAATCAACACCAGTACTGTAATCTAGATATTCATACGGCATCATCGAATTCTAACAAACAAAATATTGATTCTAATTATACGTATCCTGTTTTATTGACAAATACATTTGACTACTATAAGCAGTTAAAAACACTAGGGAATATGCCAAAGAACTCGGAATAGGAGCCTCGACAGTTTCAAGACATTTGAAGGAAATCGACAAATCCAAAGCTGACATTACTTCGCTTATTCAAAACTTTCTTTAGAACCTTTCTTGTAGACCATTTAGTAAGCTTTCGAATGGTAACCTTTCGCTTCCCAAGATTTTCAACCGTTTTCGAGATATTAAGAAATTATACGAAGTTCCCAAAACTTTTCATTATTTCTGACAACAGAAAATTGGTCTCATTTTACCTATCCTGTTTTACACACACATACATTTTCCTTACAAATACAACATAAGAAATTAAAGAAATAAAAAACAATAAAAAACCAAGGGAAAGAGACAAAAATTACAAAAAGAACGACAAAAACCCGTTCATAAGAACAAAACAGACGTATTTGAAGTTTTAAGCATTTATTTCTCCGATTGGCATAACCTAATCAAAAATAGTTTTAGAATCATTTTTGTAGAGAATTTAGTAAGCTTTCAAATAGTTTCAATCCACTTACCACGATTTCCCAACCGTGTTCGAGATATTAATGAAAGTATACGAAGTTTCCAAAACGTTTCATATCTGTTCATAAAATATTTTATTCTAACCCTTCCTTAACTCCAAACGTAACATAACTTTCAACATATTAGTTTTAATGAAAGTAGAACATGCACATAATGTTTCAACTGAATCCCGTTATTCTAAGTACCCAAACCAAAAACGGTATTCAAAAACTATTTTTCCAATTTTCTCGACAACGGTTAAAGCTATCGCCTTGAAAATGGTTTCATTCGTTTTTCTAGCCCAAGAAGCCTATAAAACGAGTACTTACAAGCTTATGAACTCAAAAACGTAAGCGTTACGATTTTTTCTGCGCGAATTTCGCCCCAAACGCCATCTTCCAGTGGGCGGATTTTGCTGGTTAACGAACTTGACCTTTCAAATTGGACGACAGATTTTTGTACCAAATTTCATCAAAATCGGACCATTCGTCTTCTATTTAGAGAGCGAACAGACAAATATATATATATATATATATATATATATATATATATATATATAAATAAATATATACATATATATATATATATACAAATTTGAACCACCGTTATTTTCGGTTTCTAGGGGTTCTGAAACGCAAAATTTTCTAGTCGGCACTTCCGGATTGTTTCATTGTATCAACCTTATAAGCGGGGTTCCTCCCTATGGGGGAGGGAGGAACCGCGCTAAAACGTTCTAAGAGTAACTTGAGATATTTTCGAGACATCTGGTTTTTAGTGTTTAGCTAACATATACGATTTTTGTAATTTCATGTATGATGCACCCTTCACACATCTATGAAACTTTTACGGATAATAGTTGAGAAGATACTTATTTTACGTGATTTTTTTGGTAGGTGTGCTTGGAGGGGTAGTTAGGGAAAACCGCCCTTCAAATCTTCGCAATTTTTTTTCTTATCTTATAAGTGGTCCGAAAATTATGAAAAAAATACGCAAGGTACACCTAATCAATAGCTTCACTTCACATTATTTTCATTTAAATATCTAGTATAGTTTCATAGAAAAACGACTTTGAAGTTAGAGGTTTCAACCCTTATTCCCTCAAAACGAGTACAGTTAGAGGTTTGATAATTGACGAAAAATTATTTCTAGGAACTAGAAATAAAATAATGCCATCAAAGTCAAGAAAGACGCCAGTGCAGATTTCATATGGAAACACGGCGATAGCCTTTGTAATTCAGAATTTACAATAACACATAGCCAGTACATAGACAGTATCTTAACATATCTACAAAGTAAAGGATTATACGATCTCATATGAAGGTCCCAAAGACAGATTAATGTAACTACATTCTTATCCAATAAGTTCATACTCAGAATAGTTTATAGTTAAAATTTCTTTTATTAATTTTAATTCCTATAGTAATAACTTATTTTGAAATAAATGAATTCTGCATTCAAATATGACAATTTACAATAACTTCCTTGTTTCATAGAAGACTTACCTCGGTGTGCTTATCGTACACAATATGAAGCACTTAAAAAAAAATAAAAAAAAATGTTTTTTTATCGAAAAATTTAAAATTTAACTCTTAAAAAAACTTTTATTGTATAAGTTAAAAAACACTTTTATTTAAAAGTTATTTAGGAACTTCTAAAATTATGTACATGAAAAAAAAAGTTAATCAAGAATTTTAGGGTTTCCTTGGTTGACAATAGCTGAAATACTGGGAAGAAAGAAAATACACACTTCCATAGCTATATTAACTAGCACTTATCCTACACCCCTCAGCCCAGCCACTCAAGTAAGTTTTGAAAGAGCCTTTTCAACCCCAAAGAATATATTAAATCATTAGGTATATTAGATATAATAGAAATTCCACAAACTTACAGGATAAATTATTATAGAAATTGAATTAATTCTTCTAAATAAGCGTAATGTTCTTTGTTTAAAAATTTGTTTATATTTACTTCCTGAAATATATTTGTTGTTACAAAACAAAAATTAAACATTAGTAACTTTAATTTATTCCTTTAAAATTTTCCTATTAAGAATTTTAATAACAATTACTATAAAACTTTTAAATTTTAAGCTGAAAAATAACAGTTAAAAACAAAGTTTTAAAAAAAAGTTAATACCCAAAAATTAATTTTTTAACTTCCCTTTTTCAAAATGAAAATAAAAGTATAAGTTTAAAAAATACCTTTTTATAATAAAAGTTAACACTTATTTTCGACCCCTGGTATATACATAAAGGTTTAATTTATTTTTCATATTTTATATCCTGTATATATATATATATATATATATATATATATATATATATATATATATATATATATATATATATATATATATATATATATATATATATATACCTAATATATATAAATACTAAATATTTTTTTTAAATTTTTTTCTTTAGTCTATTTATTTATTTTTAACTATTTTGTTTCATTGTATTCTATCTAATTTAGTAGCGGATTTAGTATCCCTCTTCTCTCTAATTCTTCATTATTTTATTTGATTCATTTTTATATTGTTCTATTTTTGTTGTTAAATATTACACAATTTACATTATAACCTGATTATAACAAAAAGTACATTAGTAAAAACTAGAGTTATACAAATAGTTAAACGGAGTTAGATAGGAACTTCAAAAAGGGCTTTAAAATCGGCATGGTCAAGTCATCGATTAAAACATTGAAATAAATAAGAAAGAGGATACATGTAATGAACTTAATGCTACTTTATATAAAGGGTGCCCCACATTGAGATGTCATAATTTTAAGGGTTTATTCTGCACCTCATTTGTAGTTCAGGGACGTTGAAATGAGGGTCCTATCTCAACATGTAGCAGAGCTATTCAAACTTTTGTCTATTTTCAAGACTATTGGGTTTTCTTATGAAAAACAGTGTTTTCCGGATTTCTGGTCTATGTATCGTAAATGACGACCACATTTTTAGAATTTACATTGAATTTCCAATATGAAACACCCATTATTGAAATGTTGTCACATCTGTATGGCTCTTAGTATAGCTCCTAATTTACATGGCAACATTTCAATAACTGGTGTTTCTTATTGGAAATTTAATGTAGATTCTATGTATGTGGTCGTAATTTACGATACATAGACTAGAAATCCGGAAAACACTGTTTTTCATAAGAAAACCCAATAGTCTTGAAAATAGACAAAATTTTGAATAGCTCTGCTACATGTTGAGATAGGACGCTCATTTCGGCGTCCCTGAACTACAAATGAGGTGCAGAATAAACCCTTAAAATTATGACATCTCAATGTGGGATACCCTGTATATTAGTAACAAATATATTTTTTGTTATTGACATTTGTACCAGTACCACGTCTGGTATATCTAGTGTTAACAGCCATGATGTACCACGGAACTTTTTCCATGGGTCCTGAAATGATAAAAAAACTCAACTTCCTTAAGGCGGGACTCCAGTCTGTATGAGAATGGCAGGCGTTAGCCACAGGACTACGGGAGGCCCTAATATTGATATGACCACGTGGAGACTTCCATAATATTGGTATTAGGGGTCTGAACTTTGGAACCTGGATAATTCTTGTGAACAGAGGACAACCTCGACGATAAATGCTAATGTGAAGAGAAGCTCTTTGAGAAATCTGAGGAAAACAACGTCGTTAACTGAGAAAGGGGTGAAAATTCCTTCTTTTTTCAGGGCCTGATTTTGCTGGAGGGGCGTAAAGGTTCCTAATGATGCGATTTGTAGGAAAATTGGTTTTATCAAGGAGGGAGGGTGTTTTCGCCGCAGGACATCCAGATACAGCGAGGACTCCTTTCCCAGGAGCAGGGAAGGTGAGATAGGAGTCCTTCCTGGGTTATTATCGAATACTATACCTTCCGAGAGTGACGTTTAAGCCTAGGAATAGCACCAGGCGACGAAACTCAGTAAAATATTTATTTCAAATTTATGAATTTGACCAGCATATCCCAATCTAAGGTATACTGACCGCTCGTTGACTGGTGGTAGACGAAAAATTGTCAATAATGTGATGATTAAAATGCTTAACCCCCGCTGCTGTGTTGTTGCTGGTCACTCGATCACTTTGGCGTGTCTTACAAGTCACAGGTTTATTTTTTTGCTTTAAGGAGTATACACTGCTGGAATATTAGGGATGGCAATGAATCAGTTGGTTTTCCCAAAGACGAGCAACGAATCAATCAAGAGCCACACACGACTTTCCGGAGCTTCGGTGTTCAACAGGAACCAGTGTATTCAACGTTTTATGGCCGTTAGTGTTTCAGGATAGTGTTTTCAATGCATAGGCCTTTGTTTATTAAAAGTCAATGACTTCAGTGTGAATTTTCCAGAGTGATGTCCTTCCTCCAAATAAAATAAAAAAATAAACCATGTTGTAATAAACCAAGTTGTAGTTTAATCTGTCGAAAAATATTTTGTGCCTACTCAATAGAACAAACGTTATTAAATAAATTAATTTTTAAGAATTGGTACAATTTGGCGTCTATTATTACCAACAAAAGTAGTGAAACGCTGAATTAAACAATAAAATGTATTTAGATATAGGCGGTTTCAAGACTTTATTGTGCATTACTCTTTTGCTGAGATTCTATAATTGATATTCAAATTCAGTTTTTTTCAGAAGCGGTGTTTTGGTTTGTATTACGAATTTCTTATTTTAAAAAATGTCGTTGTAATCGATGTGAGTAATTTCGTTGTGACACTATCTCCTCTGGCACTCTGCTAACTATTGATGGACCGAGTATTAGGGATGAGGTGACTCCTCTTATCTGTACAATGTATGGACAGAGGAGAGACAAATGGTTCAAAATGGCTGATAAGGGCTGCAAATATCGACATTTCACTTACGAGGCTCTTGTATAGGTAGTTATTTAAGGGGGAACTATGAAAATATCTCGGAACTTAATTCATTTTAAAAAACATAAAAAGCGCGACAACTGTGTCGTAATGTTGTGTCTTTAGTGAAAAATGTAAACACATGTAAAATGGAATCTCAAAGCGCCACTACAGGAAACTGACAGTATTCTAAGCTGAAATTATTCCATTTAAGCACAGATTTCCCCAAATTTGTAGGGAATTTAATAATCTTACGAATGGATTCATTACAATTACTACGTTTTCACAACCGGTTTCAAGCTATATAAGAAAATATCCGAAAATCCCAAGACAAATCAAGTCAACGTAAACTTTTCTAATCGGTCATTCCATCTCGACAAACTCGCTGCAAGCAACTTCGCCTAGCACCTTTCCATACCCCGCTTTTATCTGGTGTGGTTTGGAAAGGTGACAAGAGACCCCCTTAATAATTTGCCTCCAAAGAAACAAATCCAACATATACGAGGCACTGTTTTTCCAACATAGCCTTATTATAGAAACTTACGCCAGGGGCTATTTTGAAAAAAAAAACATTTATTTAATAGACGGTCCAATGATCACCTTCCATATATCACGAATTCGCAACCGTTTTCCAGATATTGAAGAAATTAGATCTCCCCTTAGTAGGATAGATAGATAGCAAGCCCGAATCTCTCTACCCGCAGGGGATGCGGATTGGAGCTCCGCCTGAATCAGGTTGAGTTTTATTATTTATAGGTTCATTGAAAAAATGTCCTACTCCAGCGTGGATTAGAAAGATTGATGTTTAACAAGGATGGCAACCAATAGAAATATTACTATAGAGTTAATAGAGAAGCTCTTAACAATTAAAAATATTACTAAATTCAAGCCATTTTCTTAGGTTTTATAGTGGGACAGACAGATTTATGATTATTATCAATGTAAATATATTAAGTATTACAAAACAAATATCATCTACAGACTCAAGAGAGAAGTTTTGGAATGTTCGTCTGTTTTTTGTTGTTTTTTTTTTTTTTTAAATATTTCAAAACAATTGAGAAACGCTCATTGTGAAAGGAAAATGTTCATTCGAAAGCCTAAGAAAATTTGTTTATTTTTGTTAGGAACGTTTTAGTCGGACAAACCTATTTACTGCCAAGGTCATTAGCACCAGATACTATTTATTATCTGAAAATATATTATCACCAAAGCTGCGAAGACTTGATTAATAGATAAACACACACAATCATGAACTAAAAAACAACCCGCTCATCAGATCACAAAATCTAAGCGTAACTAATTGAAAACCGTAGGTAACGTGGTATAATAAACCCTAAGATCCCAGGATCTTTCTGGAGAGTTGATCTGGCCATGTAGGCAACATTCAATGATGACATACTCGTATTTCAGCGAGTATGACTTTCTTAGCTCTTGAATTTTGATAATGGACTTTTGAGATGTAAACCACTAAAAGTTTGATTTATCCTAATGCTATCTTCCTGTTAGCATTATCAGGAGCTTTTTCGTCAAGTGCATTATATCTAAAATAGTCGAACCCTCTTCACAGGCCGGTCTCGGAACCAAAAACACATTAAGAATTATTAATTACATTTATGGGAAAACATATTTGTTACATATAATCGATATTAAGTATTTATACATGACCACATTCCATGTAGTTGAAGGAGCGTAATATATATAAGGACGGGCAGTGAATATAGTTTATAGTCCTTTATATGGTGGGTCTAAGGGCCCAGTGGCTTAGGGAAAGATATGACCAGACCTCCTCCACTTTATATCTTCATGGTTCACATTTATCCTATCTTCTCTCCGTCTTATTGCACTGCTTTTACTGGGCCTATCAATTCCATCAAATATATCCGACCATTCTCATAATTAATAGTATTAGAGTCTTCTTTAAAGACTGTGTCGAATTAGTAATAACCGATGTTTCGCCAGACATACCTCAGATTTCCTTCTAAAAATGAAGATGAGATTCAGTCCATTACTGTAAAATATCCCCAGAATCGGAACAGAGAATATGGCAACAGACTTAATAAAGGCCAGGAGACAAGCCCGAGCACTACCGGTCGATCAACCTGCTGGCCCACATGGGCTTGGTTTTCGAAATGCACGTAACATTATGAGAAAATGGCACACAGGCAGATTACTAGCGGCCGCCAAAACACTAAGGTATTTCTCTAAACATATCAGTCGACTTACTGAAATTCATTATCCGAGTAATAACTTTAAACTCTGGACGGGGTGCACCTCGCGCACATTCCACCCAACGTGCATACCTTATTGCGATTACTTAAAAATTCCCACATTATAACTTTAACTTCATCAATGCCACCAACTCAAGCAGTCATTTCTATTCTTTAATATACAAAAAAGCTGGAAAGCATTGGCTTTCCGAGAGGTTTTCTTTCACACAACAAAAGAATTTGTCGATGCAAAACGCTGCCAAGAACGTGGGCCTCGAGATCTACAAGAAATTCTATACAGATCTCTTGGGACAAAAAAAAGTTCAATTTTGTAGACCAATGATATCAGACAAACCACCACGGTGATACGGTTAAGGATGAGATAATTTTGTTTCTAATTCAAACAGAAATTGCGGATGCCATCCCGTTAAAAATGCAATAATAATTTTATATATACTGTAAGGCCCCGTTTTCCCTTTGGCCTTGTTAAGTGAATAAGGATGAGAGAAAAGGTTGGCTGTCCATCTCTAGAGATGTGAGAACCACGAATCCGCCAACGTTGCGTCTGGGATGTTGGCACTGCACGTGGCTGATTCGTAAGATTCCTGGAAGATCTAAGACCTGACAAGAGTTTCTAGTTCAATCACCTGCAAAAGCAGGAGTGGGGTACCAGGGGTTTAAAAAGAGCTGGCTTACCTCCGACCGGGCGGAGTTTTGCATCCGTTCCTGAGACTTCGGCCCAGATGCTGTTCAGAGGTAGGCCAGTTCCAAATTCTCTATAATCTCCCCAAATGATCATATTTGATAACTCTACCTATCTGTCTCTCTCACTCAACCTTTTCTCTCATCGTAGCAATGGTTTATGATATTTATGTATGTAATAGTAACGTGAGTGTAAATTATAGTTTTGAAAGGAATTTCCGCTTCTCTAAAATATTTTCCCACTATCTATTCCTTTAAATCCCATCCTTGCTAATCGGTCCCTTACAATTGGTGTCAGGTGTCCGGGTATTATTTAAATGGCCAGCTGCAAGCGGGCATTAGATAAGAACCCTGCTCTGGAGATAGGCCGGCGGCTGTAGTGCTGACGCTGATAGGATAATTCCTCGAACTGATATCTCGGCGCTGGGTAGTTGTGCATCCAATTTCATCACGTTTCCTGGTTTAATGACCGCCAAATTTGGACATTCGATGGTAGGCCCTATTAGAGAGTAAAGTAATTTCTATTCATAACCGTAACGTGTTGGGGTTCATTGGAATCGTTGAAAATAGAGCTATACGATGGTGGTAACGGAACAGCAGTTTGCCGATATGAAAACGTTACTGGATCAGGCGTTGGCTGCAAATGAGCAGTTCAGGGAAGAATTCGAGAGGACAAGGCATGAGAGTAAGCAAGGAAAGAGGGATCTTTCTCTTCAGGGAATGGTCGGTCCTTGGTCCGGTGACGATTCTGGGGTCCCAATCCAAGACTATCTCAATGGATTGGAGTTAGTGGCATCTAGTGGAAACTGGGAAGATCGTGATAAATCCCTTGTGTTAAGGATGAGACTAAAAGGAATGGCTGCTAAATTTTTAGCCAGCAGATCGGATCTCAAGGGGCCCAATGTAAAATATTCCACCATTCGCGATGCACTTCTAGACCGCTTTAAAGCGATTATGCAACCGGAGCAGTTTCTCCTTCAGCTTAGTTCAATGAAACAAGACTGTGGTGAGGATGTGAGAATGTTCGGAGATCGTTGTCGGGAGATGGGCGAAAGAGCTTTCTCAGGCGAGGGATCGAAAGATGAAGTTATAGGGGCTCGCAAACAACTGGATAAAGTCGTCCTTACATCGTACTTAAATGGGCTTGGAGGAGAGATTGGGAGGTGGACGAGACTTGCGTTCCCAAAGGATTTACAAACCGCGATCGAGAAGGCTAGAGCCGTTGAAACGGAGTTAGGGCGACACGAAAAGGGAATATTTACGATGGAGATGAGTCCCAAGGATAACGATATTCCCAGTCGCGAGGAAGTTGGACCAATAGTCATTGAAAGGGGTAATACTGGTGGCTGTTATCGCTGTGGGGATACGAATCATTGGGCCAGGGGATGTCGACAAACAGAGAGGGTTAGTGATATTTCTCCCAAAAATAGTACGAAATGTTATAGGTGCGGTCGTCCTGGGCATATCGATCGCCAATGCTTTTCTAAACCCCTCGTAAAAGGAACTTCGCCTAAGAAGGCCCCAAACGCAAACAACTGGGAGGGCCCCGGCCCTAAGTCGGCGACTAGGGGATTGGGTCTATCTCCATTGTCCAGCCGTAAAGCCTGGGAATTGTCCAAAATTCCACTGTCCCTGGACAGGCCCACACAAAGTAGAAAGGGTTCTTTCGCGAGTGAACTATGAGATCCGACTGGCCACTGGATCTCTGAATGTAGTTCATATAAATAGGCTAAAACGGGCCCCGGGGGGAGGAGGGGATTCGCACCCTAAGGTTATGACGAAGGCAGGTGGGGCAACCCGGGAAGTGGAAGGGTCGGAAGATGAGGTCATGGAGCCGGAATGGGAAATTAACCCAGGGTGTTGTTATGGCTCAGAAGACGACTCTTGTGAGGGCCAAGATGAAATTGAAACGCAGAGTGAGATTCACAGACACTGTCCGGTTGCTGCGGGAAGATCGCCAGAATGTAATGACCCTGCCTGCCCTCTGGGCGTTAGATCCTCTCCTGAGGAAGAAAACAGGGAAATAACCCAGGATAGTCAAGGGGAGGGAAACGAAGGACGGATTGAGACAGGTGGGACTTCCGGGGAAAGTTCCAGTGGTTCAGATAGCGAGAGCCAAGCTCAGCCAAAGGGGAAACCTGATGCTACTTGGACACCAAAGGGGAAAACTTTAACTTTTTCTCGTAGGTCCCCATACCCGCTTAGGAGGAGAGCTAAGTCGCCTGAAAATGATTCCTGAATATCTTATTTCAGGGTTGTCGCTGTGGGTGGTCCGTAGAATTTTTAAGGAAGGTTTTCAAAAGAGGCGCAACTTCAAACGAACATATCGCGTGTTACTAACCTCATCCAAAGTTCCCTGTACCTTTCCTCGTCCCTCAGAAGCCTAGAAACTGGAGTAACGGAATTCCTATTTAGATTCCGCAGAGTTCTTAATGGAGTAGGTGCATCGATGAGTGGAAAGTTGAGTAGAGAGATGCTAGGTCCTAAAGAGTTAACTCTGATTTTGGGGAAGGTAAGAGAGGCTCTGCCAACTGGACTGACACTCCTCTCGGAGGGAAGCCGATATCATGACCAAATTTACTACCAAATTTCTGAAGTACATGCAATTGCAACCGATGATGGAGTAATAGCTGTAGTGGAATTGCCTTTAAAAACTCCGGATCAGGAGATGGTGCTTTATCAGGTTCTCTCCTTGCCTCTTAAGGAGAATAAAACAGGAAGAATGGTTGCAGCTCAGCCGGAGGGGGCGTTCTTCTTGGAGAGCCACAACGAGAAGGCCTACTCAATTCTTCAGGAGCAGGATATAGCCAGATGTCGTCCCGGGATACCATGGATCTGTCCTGCCGAGTTCAAATTCTTTCACGGACAAACACCATCTTGTATTGTCTCATCGTTTCGCCAGGAGAATACGTCGAAGGAATGGTGCCCGTGGACTTTGGTGAATCCTAGATCTTCACCCACAGGGATTTGGGACGAGCACAAGGAGCTATGGTGGTATAGCATGTCTAAGCCCACTCGCCTCCATCTTCAATGCAGAGGGAGTGCTGGAGTAGAATCGCTAGAGCGGGTTCTAGAAGGAAGTGGGGCAGCAGGATTCGTAATACATCGACCGGCAGCTGAAAGTGTCGTATCTGTAATAACGAAGCGGATATAGACCGCTCGAAAGTGTAGTAGCCGTTCAGTGATTGTGACGACAGTGTTCGGTATAGTTATAAAATAATGGTAACATAAGGATTTTTACCTCCCAAGGGAGAGGTTTTGTCTTGTAAAGATGCCAATAATGTTTATTTTATTTTAATTTTTACAGCGCATCACCTGTATTGTTATTAGCACTAATATTGTTTGGGTAGTGTTAAAGGTAAAGTAATGTTCCAAGGGAAACATGACTTTGAAAAATCGGGGGGTGATGTAAGGCCACGTTTTCCCTTTGGCCTTGTTAAGTGAATAAGGATGAGAGAAAAGGTTGGCTGTCCATCTCTAGAGATGTGAGAACCACGAATCCGCCAACGTTGCGTCTGGGATGTTGGCACTGCACGTGGCTGATTCGTAAGATTCCTGGAAGATCTAAGACCTGACAAGAGTTTCTAGTTCAATCACCTGCAAAAGCAGGAGTGGGGTACCAGGGGTTTAAAAAGAGCTGGCTTACCTCCGACCGGGCGGAGTTTTGCATCCGTTCCTGAGACTTCGGCCCAGATGCTGTTCAGAGGTAGGCCAGTTCCAAATTCTCTATAATCTCCCCAAATGATCATATTTGATAACTCTACCTATCTGTCTCTCTCACTCAACCTTTTCTCTCATCGTAGCAATGGTTTATGATATTTATGTATGTAATAGTAACGTGAGTGTAAATTATAGTTTTGAAAGGAATTTCCGCTTCTCTAAAATATTTTCCCACTATCTATTCCTTTAAATCCCATCCTTGCTAATCGGTCCCTTACAATACATTTGAAAGCTTTATTTTCGCGCTTTCATGACAAGTATTTTGAGGCTAAGAACAAAAAGCTTTTTCGCTCCCAATATAGCCGTAATATTATTAATACCAAGAGCACTTGTTGGGAAACTTCTGTTGTCATGTGTTTGAGAGACATCGTTATTGCAGATGAGCAAGATGTTATGATTAGAGTTTTTAGATTTTCACAAGATGTACAAGCAATGTTCTGGGGCTAAACCCTTGGGTTCATGCGGTTCGAGTCCTACCTGCAGCAGGTTGGCTTTGTTTATGTCAGGTCCCGTTATGGGAATTCCCTGCTCCATCAATGGATGTTTAGCAAGGAAGGCAACCTATAGATATCCCGGCGCTAGTGGCAGATACGCAGTAATAAATAAATAAATAATAACATTTTAATTCCGGGATAACTAATTTACAAAATGTATCATTATTTAATTACTAATATATGTCGAATTTATTGCTCATCAGATATTTTACATAATATTCTTTGCTTCAGGCTGTTTAAGTTATTTATTTATTATTATTGCGCGGCTAGGCGATTCAACTTTTAACAAGTATTCAAGCAACAACAAAAATATCAAATTTGTTTTTGATTTGATATTTTTCCTCAAGGAAACAGGAATCAGCGAGGAACATTAGGAATCATAGCTGAATCTACTCTCGTTGATTCCCTGGTCATTATTCAAAACCACATATATGGCTGAAGTCCTTCAATCTATATATTCGGTTTATTAATTATTTTTATCATAATTTTTTATTTCCCATAATTAGAAGCATTTTCATTTTTATTTTACATTTTTTTTACAATCAATTTTATCATTATTTTCGTATTTTATTGGTTTGTTTTTAATTTACAAATTGATTTTGCTTGTTCGAGATATTTTTATAATTATTGCAGTTTGTTGATTAGTATGTTGTGTACTAAGCAACCCAATAAAGCTGGGCAACTAAATTTGTTTTTTTTTTTTGTTTTTTTTTTGTTAAATAAAGTTTTTTCTCTTGTCTTTGATGTATTAGTACATTTTTTTTTTATTTAAGTGACAATGTGTTCTATGTTGTAAGGTTTAAGTATTTGATGGTGTGTTGACCGAAAGTTGGTAGTCAACTCGTAGTAAATGTAAGTACAATTTTTATTTTAATGGCATACGCAACATCTTCTATTGTGTCAATGAACCTTTTTCTCTCTATATTTTTCATTTTGATGTGATGTTTTCTTTTTTCAGTTCAAGTTAGTGTTTATGGTAAGAATTTCGACACGTTTTATGACCCTGCAGTCACAAAATCCGATCTCGTAAAAAATGATTACAGGGAAGAGTAATAGCATTAAAATTCCCAACTTTTAATATTCTTTATACGATAAATAGATAAATTAACGATTAATTATTAATAAATTAAGAACTTCTAGAAAATCAGAAAGAAATAAGGGAATATAATTTAAGAGAGTCTAAGTTTGAAATTCTTGCCTAACTGACAATGGGCCTGGACTCTTGGGAGTTTGGATAAATCTTGAATTCCTGAGAGAGATAGTTGGAACGAACTCTAGCCATTAGGAGTGAAGAATTCAGGGATTTCGACTAAGGCACGTCCGTTGGCGAGGGAATTCGAGTTCTCCAAGATGAAATGTTCTTCATTTCGAAAGAGGCTTACAACAAGCGGATGGGTGACCGAGACTCACCTCAAGGGATTTGTGAATTATAATATAATCTGGGTGCATGATACAGATAGTCCTGGGGTTCAAAAGTAAACAATGAAAAAAAAATTATAAACCCCGCTGCTCAAAAAAAAAAAAAAAAAAAAAAAAAAGAACACCAAACAAATACCGCTATGCATAAACGATATCTTTTAAGTATAAAAAAATGAAAATAATAAGAATTTAAAGGCATAACCAGTATATTTTTAATTACTATGGAAAAATAAAGTCAACAAACGTAACAAGTTGTCTGTGTATACTAAGAATTTTCCACATCAGACTCAAAAGTCAAAGGTATGCTGTGGAACAAATAGTCAACCCTAAGTGGAGTTTTGCAAAGCAAGCGGGTAATATTTTACTTGACACTAGCAAAAAAAAAAAAAAAAAAAAAAAAAAAAAAAAAAAAAAAAAAAAAAAAAAAAACACATATTACTCAGAAGTCAGGTGATTGAAAACAAGTAAGGCTTATTTCACAATACATTTTCAATACATGCCTATTAAACACAAACACATATAATATATCAGGTCATAACAAACCGATTTGCTTTCTTTTCGAACATTACATTTCATTCTATATTCTAAATGTAGTCTTGGCGGACCACAGTTTGTTAAATTTTGTTGATAGGCAACATGTGTTAAAGGGGGGTCGTGGAGGGTCTGAACCCCCTTCGGGGTGACGGCCGTTCCTCTGAATGAAGGGGAGGGTTCACCGCTATACAAAAAAAAAGATTAGTCAGAACGATTAACTCGTCACAACTAATCTTTGCCATTCATTAAAAGATTAAAAAAAAATGAAATTCCTTTTTCTAGGAGTACACACCTCTTTCGGGATGGACTTTATTTATTTGGACCTAACTCATTATAGAATGCTATGTGTATTATACAATACATTAGTATTGATAATTTGATCCAGGTGTGAGGATAAGATATAGCATAGAGAAAGCATGCGTGCTGGTGAGTATGGAATGCTAACTAGGTGAAATCATAGAAGCTACACGCCTTCTGCACGGATAGAATATTAGACACAGCTGATAGAACTGATTGTTCGGTCAGTGAACTAGCTAGTTAGAAAGCAGTGGGTAAACAGTGAGGAGTAACATCAACAAGCTTTACTCGTTTATTTCAAATTGCCATACTGAAATAAGAAGAAAAGGAAAAAAAGTCCGTGACGTAGGAGCAGCATAAGGTGATAGTGTACGCTACATTCCTAAATAATTTGCTTAAAATAACCTATATAGGGGGACAAGGTTAGCTCGGTGGTAGAACACTGGACTAATATGCAAGCACTTAAGATTTTTATATTCTCGAGTCTTCGTTCGTGGGTTGGATTTGGCCTCCCTGACCGTCCTAGGCCAACCCAGCCTTTAATTAATCTATTAATGGGTACCTGCGAAGGGAAAATCAGGCGGCCTGACCATAGTACTGACCATACTACCTCACTAGTGTGCCGTATGGTCATGAATCAGATACCTCTACAGTATCTGTCCCTCGTGGCCTGTTATGGGATTTTTTTTTGTTTTTTATTAATAACCTCTATAAATTAAAAATAAACATGAATAGTATTTTTTTTTTTATATATTTGAAATGGACAGCTGACTCAATTATTAATTTTGTTCTGGAGTAAACCCCGACTGTTAATTGATCGTTCTTGATTTGTTTTACAACACTTATTCTTCATTGGTAGAGCAACTTGTCTACTGAGTTTCATTGCAAGAAAGTAAAAATAACGGCTAGTAGAGACAAATTAATATGGTTCCGGCGAAACCCCAACTACTAACAGACCGATTTATTTTATTTTTACAACAGAGTTTTCTCTTTAGATACCGAGGTTTGTTGCTAAATAACTAAAATTGCGACCGGAATGGACAAATTAGCAATTTGGGTCTGAAGTAACTCCTCCCCCCGGATATATATATATATATATATATATATATATATATATATATATATATATATATATATAAATTTCAACGGGATCATTTTCAGTATCTATTTAGGTATTAGGTAGGATCGATGAATATTTGAAGAAATTATTTTCAAAAATTCTTTTTTGAGTGACACCTCAATAGCAACATTTTTTTGGGGAAAATACTAATAAGTAGCAAAGTAGCAAACTATATTTATTTGGTAGGTAAACATGGATTTGCGGAAAAGTAGGTTCTATAGATATCGAAGTCGATAAGGAAGCTAATTCTATACCTTGGACAATAATGAATTTAATATTTAATTAGAAAGTTTAATATTTTATGGGTGTTAAAATTTAAATAATTACTTAGGAAGTACAAGAGATAACTGGCGCTGTGAGCATCGAGGTAGGAAAATAGTCAGTCCGATA
Organism: Gonocerus acuteangulatus; assembly: GCA_946811695.1. Classification (NCBI taxonomy): domain Eukaryota; kingdom Metazoa; phylum Arthropoda; class Insecta; order Hemiptera; family Coreidae; genus Gonocerus; species Gonocerus acuteangulatus. Next base: position 42,558,684 of record OX328126.1, read on the forward strand.
ACTAAATAACTAGCAAATTGTAGAGTATAAATAGTTGGCTAAGTTTGTAAATAGTTAGTTATATAAATATTGAGTTAGAGAGATATTTGGTTCTAGAATTATCAAAGTCTTTTGATTGACTTTATAGCTGAGGGTGTAATCATAACAATACTAAGATTAATAATTAACTAGCAAGAGTTATTGTTAAAAAGGTATGTAATGATGAGTAACGTAGGAAAAAATAAATAGGACCTTTCAGAATAAAATAACGAATTGACAATAAAACATATTCATAGTACCTTATAAATATATAATTAGAGTGTTCGGAGCATAACTAGGCCAAGTCCATTTTATGTTGTAGTGCCAAAGAAAAGTATTACTAATAAGGCTTTTTTCGGTGCTACAGGAGACTAATTCCTAACTTCATTATTTTGCCACTTGTAGCAATTCTTGCAACAAATCTGGAAGACATTCCTATTTGTTTTCAAAGCACAAGTATGCTAAGTTGTAACTATTTTATGAACAAGGCTATACATAAATAACGGCAGTGATATTTAAAATTAAGATCAGTGTTTACGTTCAAATCTTTTTAAGACTTATACTGGTGAATAGGATTTATACAACGTCTCTGCAATTAAAACGAATAATACTCATTTACAGAAAACTGTATAACATGGACTTGGTCTAGCTGTGCTCTGAACCCACCAAACAGCAAGGTAGTAACGTGAATATACGTAAAATTTTATCTATATATATATATATATATATATATATATATATATATATATATATATATATAAATCACGTGGCTGTTTGTCTGTTTGTTTCCTCTTACAAATCCACACCGTTTAACCGATTTTGACCAAACTTGGAACACTGGTAGGTCTTGATCTGGGCAGTCTCGTGGGCTAGGTCAAAAACCTCTACCGGCTGTCTCTCTGTATGCTTGTCCCTTATGAAAATCCAAACCGTTTGACAGTTTTTGACCAATCTGGGCTCATATGCAGGTCTCGATCCTGGGAGTGTCATAGGCTAGGTTAAAATCGTCTAGGACTCTCGGTTCGAAGGCCACGGCACACAAAACCGAACAGTTATAGATTTGCGTTATTAGATTTTATATTACTTATTTGGTTTATAATTTATTTTTGCTTTTCTAGATACATAAAGAAGGTGCAGTATGGCACGCCGGGTAACAGCTAGTATTAAATAAACATTTAACGAGAAAGTATAGCACTTATCAAAGAGGGTAAACAGACAATAATCTGAATAGCTGACCAATTATATAAATAGTACAACAATTGTTGTTTTTATTTATTTATTAAACCGCATATGAATAATTCAGAAAAATTCTCCAAGCATTGGACTTCATTCGTCTAATTATTCTGTAAAAAAGAAAATAATCGAAAAAGTTGATAAAAATATTTAAACAGCCTTAAACCTAACTTACTATGTAAATATGGAAACAGGAAAATGGAACTGTCTAAATATTTCTCACAATCTGACGTACATAATGCACATGTAACAAATATATGATTGCGTGGTATTATTCCGCGAATTGAACTGCCCACAGCACGGTTCCAGTTACTACCCATGTTAGTGGCGTTTCATGGCATGGTTTTCACTCCCGGAGAACTCTGACAGCTACACCCCGAGATAATCGGTGAAACATTTACCAGAAATCCGTCTTGTGAGTGCGGCGAATCGCCTACGAACCACAACAATAAAGGCAGGCTTAACCCAGTATGGAGGGCGGAAAGCAACAATGGATGAGGGCAATGTGACAGAAATCTGATTAAGGGGTTGTTATGGACTTACAGTGCTCATGTAGTCTTCGATCAAAACTACAGCAGTAAAGTCAATAGCTGTGATTTGTATCTTCAAATTGACCACACAGATTCTCTGCACCCGTCTTTCTAAGATATTGGTTCCATTGGATATCTTGGCATGCTATAATATGAAGCTTGGTATTATATTCTTTTATGGCGCCTGTACGAGAAGCAAAGGAACTGGGTTCAAATCCTGTCAAGGTAATTTTTCCTAAAGTTAAACTTCTAAAAGTAAAGTTGGATTATTTTATGAATGCTATTTTTTATGCAGGTACATTTGAATTTCATCCCCCCTCCAGAAATTCTCTAAAACCGATGTTTACGGCTGTTTTGAAAATTCTTATGAATAATTCTTGAATTAATCCAGGGGGGATCAGAGCCCATAAGCAGTTTTCTTCCTGGATGTTCTGCACTGGAAGCACCGCAGTATCGAGAGAAAAAGGCGCATTAGCATATGACGCTAGGTTGTGCGCTGATTACAAGAGAAAAGAGAAACCCACCCCTAATTCAAAACGAGATCCTATGAATATTCCCCAAGCAGCTCGTATTTGCTTAACAACCCTTGTAGCTTTATTATACCCGCGGAGGGAGAAATGGCTGAATCTAACATAAAACCCCTACCTTCCTCAACAGCGCGTATATCTTGCATAATTTGGAAAACTTAATGTAATGTATACACAGGAGTAAATATTACATTATATTTTATGAACCAATGTGACTGATTCATACATATAAAGGTCTACTCACACACATAGGTCATGTCACAGTTAAGTCACTGCATTGACGGCAACATCATCAGCCAAAACGAAAAATATCTTTGAGAAGAAATTAATCTCTGAAGTGCATAGGTTTCTACATTTCTCAGCAAGTTGGTTAATTCATCACACATTGCTGACAACAGTAACTGAAGGAAAAACATAAAAGTTCACTTTTATTTTTTTTAACGGCGCATCTACATCTTGGCCATTAGCGCCGGGCTATCTACAGGTTGCCACCCTTTTCTAATGCCAACAGCACGTGGTCGGTCACCCATTCACGTACTGACCACGCCCGACGTTGCTTAACTTCGGTGATCTACGGGAACCGGTGTATTCAACGTGGCTATGGCCGTTGGCATTCACTTTTATTAAGTACAAGTGTGTGTGTGTGTGTGTGTGTGTGTGTGTGTTAATCTGCCGACTCAATTTTAAAAACGTCTTTATTGGTGAATAGTCAACTTTTACTTTTTAAAGCCATGTAGCTGATCTCGTTGAAATATAAAAAAATACATTTCTTATTAACAGATTGAACTATTTACTCAAAAAATGATTTAATTCTTAATTAAACCCCCATTTCTGGTGACCTTGCATGAAGAATTATGATTTTCTGGTTGCAAGGAACCAAAATGTCTGTTATGACCTAATTGATGATTTCTTACTCCTATGCATCGATTCCGCTTAATTTCACAATACAGATTTCTTATTAATGGCAACCGTTTTTTAAAAGACCAACATTAAATTTAATCACGACTCATTACCTAAAGGTTGGCACACCTAAAAAAAAAAAAAAAATGCTATACCTCTTGATAACTGGATATAGTTTGTTGCCACAATAAATTCAAATCAATGAGACCAATGCATTCAACCATGCACCACATTGTGACTCTCGAAAATGACATTTCAGATGCCTTCCTAAATAGAAGCTCTATATTAGCGGTGTCATTGGACCTTGAGAAAGCCTATGACAGAGCATGGAGGAGACTAATACTGCCTCAGCTACTAGAATGGGGTGTACAAGGCCAAGTCATGTGTTACTTGAAGAGCTATCTTTCCCGAAGATCATTCAGAGTGAGAATAGGTACTGCTCTTTCCGATGAGTTTTTACAGGAAAATGGAGTGCCCCAAGGAGGTGTACTGAGTACGACTCTCTTCAATATCGCTATAAATTCCGTCACTAGATGTATAACTCAAGGAGTGTCGTATTGCCTGTATGCTGATGACCTCCTTATTTACACCACATACAAACATATTAATACAGGTGAACAACAGATACAAAACACATTACAAGAGTTAGATAACTGGTGCTCTGTAACAGGCTTCAAATTTTCTAGAGAAAAGACAAGGTACATAATTTTCTCTAGGAAGAGAGCCACTCAAACAGCCCACCTAACAATACACCAAACAATTGTTGACAAAACTGACTTACTGACTTTCTTAGGTATGACATTTGACAAAAAATTAACGTGGTTACCCCACCTGAAAGGGCTTCTCAACAAATGCAAAAAATCATTGAATTTGTTAAGAATCCTTAGTAATACAAAATGGGGTGCTGACAAATGTACCATGCTTACATTCTATCGATCTTACACCAGGTCTCTTCTGGATTATGGATGTATAGCATATTCATCTGCCAGTCCAACCACTTTAACACTTCTCGACACAATACACAACACAGGACTAAGGCTGGTCACAGGAGCTTTCAGGACCAGTCCTGCAGAAAGCCTTTGCGCCTTGACCGGAGAACCCCCGCTGCAGTATAGGCGTGCTATCTTAAACTCTAATTTTTACGTAAAGTCAAAAGGTCTTGGGACTCCCTGTTCAAAACGTTTTCTTGAAAATACTCATTTTAATAAATATTTAGGATCAAATTCTAAAAGAAAATCTTTTGTCGTAAGAACACTAGAAGATAGAAGGAATTCAATTCTAAAAGAATCTTCAATACTTCAACACAATTTCACTAACACACCACCTTGGAGATTGAGGAACTTAAGGATTGACTTGACACTAACTAAATACAAAAAGACTGAACCAACATCCAAATTATTTTATAAAAATACAATTAATTCAATAATGAGACAATACCCGAGAACATTATATACTTTTACCGATGGATCCAAGACGAACTCTGGCACAGGAGCAGCTGCAATTGTGAAGGAAACTGCTTACCTAATCAAATTACCAGAAACAACGACCATATTTACAGCGGAACTTTACGGAATACTTCTAGCAGTAACTAACGTTCATGATGCTCAGACTGACGCTATCACTGTTTGTACAGACTCCTTAAGTTCCTTAATGTCCATACAGAACATTTACAGCACACATCCAGTTATCAAGAACATATTTACACACATTAACATTCTACAAAGTAAAAACAAACACATTACGTTGCTATGGGTACCAGGACACGAAGACATCGACATGAGTACAGCTGTAGACCGACAGGCAAAACTAGCAACGAACCGACCTATACCAGACATAAATACAATTACTTCATCCGATTTAAGCAAAACAATACGAACTAACACACTGTATGAATGGGAGAGAGATTGGTCAAAGAGTACATGCAAATTAAAAGAAATTAAGAACACGACAAGAACTTGGAAAACAGAACAATTTTCTCGTCAGGACGACGTAATTTTATCCAGGCTTCGGATAGGCCACACTCGACTTACCCACTCATACTTACTGGACAGAAAGGAAAGACCAACGTGCAGACAGTGTAACAGAACTCTAACTGTTAAACATATACTGACAGACTGTAGACAACGCAGCGACTTGACAATTCCATACAACTTACACGACTTACTTACTGAAGGTAGCCCGTACATCCATATACTCCTTACACACTTAAAAGCAGCACACTTATATTCAAAGGTATAACTATATGTAATATTTTATTTTGGTTTTATTTAATAGCAACATCTTGTTCTTTCTCTCTTATTTCTTTATGTTTTATTTTGTTTTATTGGACAAACTGACTAATATTTAACGAACCTTTTTTCTGTCGTCCCAATGAGCTCATCGCCACTGTTACGGAGCTCACATGGAATAAATAAATTCAAATCAATAAGGTAGAACGATATGTTTAAATCAATTGCTTAGGTTGAATGTTTTCAATGTTAAATTACTAACATTAAAGTGTAGTACCTTTAGAGATCCGATTATGAAATATTCTTGGTGTGAGCTAATTCTGAAATTATTTTGAGATTAAATGCAAGAAATTAGACAAAAAGAGTGCACAGAACAATTCTAATCTATACCACCACATGCCATACGAATGACAGATTGCCCTAACGACAATACGATTAGTGTGATTTGTCACTGTCTCCGGACCATGTGGTTCAAGGCAACTCGAGTCTTGAGGTATTGCTTCCTTAGAGAAATAGACAACAGAAATTAAAATAATTATTACTTATTATTATTAGTTTTGTATGACTCAGACTTAATTCACTTGTATTATTTTACGCCTTAAGTAGGCCAAAGAGCGTAATGCATCACATTCTATACACCACATACTTTGGACCACTTCATTTACACAGTGAGTATCAAAAGTATTGATACACTAAGTTCATTTTTATTAAAACATTCAGGAGGCCCGGTGGCCGTAAGTATTAAGGCGTGAGCACTTAACACTCCTTGCCAAGGGTCGTAGGTTCAATTCCCATTAGGGGTGGTGGCTTTTCTTCAGAAAAAAGAAAAGTCATATGCTCTATCATGGCTAGAAAAGGGTGGTAACCTATAGATAACCCGTCCTAAAATTCTTAGTTAATAATATTGGACGTTAAATAAGTTCATTTTAGAAAAAGGTTCCTTTAAAGGTGACTATATCTGACTATATCTTCTAGATATATTTACAGCTCATTTTTTCAATCATTTTGGATAGAAAATAGTTACTCCTCCCTATTTGTATACACTGACGCGTCAAGAACTCCTCATGGGACAGGCGTGGCTGCTATTATTGGTGAAATTTCCTATTACAGAAAATTTCCAGATGACACAAGCACGTATTCAGCTGAACTGGAAGCCACAAATCTAGGACTGAACAGCCAACCAGAAACAGAACACAATAACATTGTAATATGCACGACTCACTCAGTTCTTTACAATCCCTACAGGACTATTACAGCATACACCCCCTAGGATGCGACATTTTTGAAATAATATATCACACAAATAAACAGTTCACAATGTACTGGTTGCCCGGACACGAAGACATCAGACGAAGTACTGCAGTTGACGAACAGGCTAAACTAGCAACTCGACGACCAGCACCAGACGTACATTACATGACACGCCAGGATCTTCAAGCCTTATCTAAGAGATATGTAACAGATAACTGGCAAGAATTCTGGTACAACACGACTGACAGCAAGCTTCGAGAAATCAAGCATACAGTACAGGAATGGCCATCCAGTAAAATATCAAATAGACGAGAAGAAGTAGTTTTATGCCGTCTCAGGATTGGCCATTCACGACTTACACACTCCTACATTATGCCGAGACAGGACAGACCGACATGTACGTACTGCAATACAGACTTAACAGTAAAGCACATAGTAACGGAATGTACACTGAGGACAAATTTTAAATTTCCCTACAATTAGACCGACTTACTTTCCGATGGTAGTCTGTACATTGATGAACTTATTACATATCTAATACATACATCCTCTTATCATCAAAATTCTAACTACATTATTTCAACTACAAAGTCAACACGAACATATCACGATGTTCTGGCTACCTGGTCACGTTGGTATGCCACAAAGTACATCAGTAGACATACAAGCAAAATTAGCAACACAGAGACCCTCAACAGACGTAGAAACCATAACTCCATCAGATTTAAGTATCGTAGCACAAAACATCATACTGGACGACTGGCAAAAAGAATGGACTAAATCTGAATACAAGTTAAGACAGGTTAAAAACACGACAAGGGCCTGGTTAAACGAAAACCTCACAAGACGGGAACAAGTAGTATTAACTAGGCTTAGAATTGGACACTGCTTACTAACTCATGGATATCTAATGCAAAAGACAGACAGACCGAGATGCAGACATCGTAACGAGGATCTTACAATAAGACACATACTGATAGACTGTAGACTGAGAGACAACTTACAAATACCACACGACTTAATTGACATATTATCACCAGGTAGCCCTTACATCTACACAATACTCCAACATTTAAAGACTAACAACATTTACTCTCGAATTTAAAAAACCTCAATCTAAATATAATATAATCTCGATTTAAGTCTTAAATTCAACAACAAGCTTTCAATTAACATTTTTCCTGAACAAAAGTAAAATTTGTATCTATATTATTGATTTTTAGGCACTTATTTTTTAACTTTTTTATCTTATCTTATTGCTTATTGTTTTATCTCATTTTTTGTTTATTTTTTCATATTATTGATTATATATTTTATTATTTTTATTTATTTTTTTGTATTATTATTTTATTTTTTTTCGTCTTATTATTATTTCTTTTTTTTTCTTTGTTATTTTTTTTTCCAGACTGTGACTGATTTTTAATATTATAGACTTATGAAAAGAGACCATCGCCTACGTTACGGGTCTGAAACAAATAAATAAATAAATAATACATACACATTTATACAAGAATTTTTAAAAAAGATAAACATAGCCATTTAGTGTAATTGATATTTTGTTAATTGACTCAACAAATATACTCTCTTTTTGTTGGGTCAATGGAACAGAACAAACAGAACATTCGACTCTTAACTCACGATAATTGGTAGACAACGACTTTTAAAACATAATCAAAAGAATTCCTAATTAATTCAGGAAAAAGATATAGTTTTATCACCTAAATGTGAAAAATCTAATATAAAATAAAAATAAAATATCTGTAAAAATAATGCAAATGGTACAGAAGTAATACTTAGTTATCAATAATTTATTTTAAATATCAGCAATATATATATATATATATATATATATATATATATCACTAGATATCAATAATGACGTTTTGAATTCATATATACAAAAATGATGAGTCAAAAGTATTGGTACAATACATTTACTTCCTGGAAAAGTAATTTTTAAGGTGAATCATATCGGTAAAATAATGTAAATTGTGTACAAAAATGATAAAAAATCATCACTAAGTTATTTTATTTATCAATAATATCCAAAAATAGAACATTAGACATTAATAATATCTTAGGCTAATATCTTAATCAGCTAATATCTTAAGACGGTCACTTCTGGATTTAGAAAGATACGTATAGTCTCTCAGTAACTATAAATTATTTTTTGAACATTAGTGTGGCTCTTATTAACAATTCAACCGATTTACTTCGAAGAAAGCCAATGATTGTGTAATCTAAGAATAATTGTTTCTTTCTGACACCGTTGTGTCATATTATCCTTCATATGTATTTACTAATATATCAAGATTACGAGATCATTATATACATGGAACAGTAGGAACAATCGTAAATAATACCCATTTACTTTCCAGATAGCAATTGGATAGGTACTAACCGCTCCCCGTGGATATATCTAACTCTGTTGGAGAGTGGGTTTCGAGTGCTCCCAGGTGTGCGTGTTCCGAGAGCATTAGCATAGCTCGTTCATCACGCACTCGCATTGTCGGTGTTAATAACGTTTTAACGATGTTATCATTTTTCTCTAAATATATCGAGTATTCTACAATGCCCTGGACTTCCATCGTTGTCTCAGTAAGACATCAGAAGTAATATACAAAATTGTGTATAATAAACAATATAGGGAATTCCCGTGCTCCTGTGGCTGTATTCTCATGCGTGATGAATGGTATTTGGATGATCATCTATATATATAAAAATCAATTGTCTGTCTGTTTGTCTGTTTATCTATATATATAAAAATCACGTGTCTGTCTGCCCACCGTTCGTCCGATTTTGACTAAACTCGGTACACATGTAGATCATAATCTGGGGAGTGTCGTAGACTAAGTCAATAACGTCTTATAACTGTCTGTATGTATGTTTGTCCCTTATAAAAATCCACACCGTTCGTTCGATTTTGACTAAACTCGGTACACATGTAGATCTTAATCTGGGGAGTGTCTTAGGCTCCATATATAAAAAAATTACGTGTCTGTCTCTTTTTCTGTTTGTTTCTGTTTGTTTGTTCCTTATACAAATCCACACCGTTTGACCGATTTGGACCAAACTTGGCAGACAGGTAGGACTTGATACGGGAAATCTCCTAGGCTAAGTCAAAAAAATCTACCAGCTGTCTGTCTGTATGTTTGTGCCTTATACAAATCCGCACCGTTCGTCCGATTTTGAATAAACTCGATACCGTCTCCACACCGCTCGTCCGATTTTGACTAAACTCGGTACACATGTAGATCATAATCTGGGGAGTGTCGTAGACTAAGACAAAAACGTCTTATAACTGTCTTATAACCGTTCGTTCGATTTTCACTAACCTCGGTACACATGTAGATCTTAATCTGAGGAGTGTCGTAGGCTAAGTCAATAACGTCTTATAACTGTCTGTCTGTATGTTTGTCCCTTATACAAATCCACACCGTTCGTTCGATTATGTTTGTCCCTTATACAAATCCACACCGTTCGTCCGATATCGACTAAACTCGGTACACATGTAGATCTTAATCTGGGGAGTGTCGAAGGCTAAGTCAAAAACGTCTACCGGCTGTCTGTCAGTAAGTTTGTACCTCATACAAATCCACGCCGTTCGTCCGATTTTGACTAAACTCGGTACACAGGTAGATCCTAATCTGGAGAGTGCCGGATGCTAGGTCAAAAACCTCTACCAGCTGTCTGTTTGTATGTTTGTTCCCTATAAAATCAAAACCGTTCTATATGTTTTGATCAAACTGGGCACACAGGTTGGTCTTGATCAGGGGATTGTCGTAGGCCAAGTCAAAAGCGTCTACCAGCTGCAGTCTGTATGTATGTCTGTCAGCTGCAGTCTGTCTGTTTTTTTTTTTTTTTTTTTTTTTTTTTTTTATAAAAATCCACTCCGTTAGACCGATTTTCACCATATTTGGCATAAATGTATGTCTTGATACGGGGGTGTTATAGGTTACGTCAAATTCGTCTAGGACTCAAAGTTGGGAGGTCACGGGTTCGAAACAGTTACAGGTTTGTGTTATTAGATTTTAATAATACTCTTTTGGTTTCTAATTTTTTTTGGTGTTCTTCTATATGCAGAAAGTAGGTGTAGCATGGCACGCCGGGTAACAGCTAGTAAATAAATAAAATGTCGGGTAGTACCCATGATTTTTGATAACTTGAAGCATTCTTGATTTAATAAAATTGAATCTATATATATAAAAATCACGTGTCTGTCTGTTTGTCAGTTTGTCTGTTTGTTGCTTATACAAATCCACACCGTTTGACCGATTTTAACCAAACTTGGAATACTGGTAGGTCTTGATACGGGAAGTCTCGTAGGCTAAGTCAAAACCATCTACCAGCTGTCTGTCTGTATGTTTGTTCGTTATGCAAATCCACAGCGTTTGACCGATTTTACAAAGGTAGGTCTTAACACAGGGAGAGTCATAGGCTAGGTTAAAATCGTCTATGACTCACAGTTCGGAGATCAAGAGTTTGAAACAATGAACCCAAATAGTTACAGACTTGCGTTATTAGATTTTAATATTAATTATTTGGTTTCTAATTTGTTTTTGCTTTTATAGATGCAGAATGTAGGTGTAGCATAGCACACCGGGTAACAGCTATTAACTAATAAAATAACCATTCAGCGGTTTGAGTTTGTGTTAGAAAAGGTGAAAAGTTTGGTTTACTCCTTTATAATACAATTTTTCTGTTTTCTTTTTTGTGAATTGTTTTCAAAAAGATTACTCTTTATGGATTCAGTTTAAATGTTTTTTTTTTATTTTTTATTTTTTTATTTTTTTTTTATTTTTAAGGTTAGCCTCGTTTACCAGCGGTGTTAGAGTTGTTTTTTTTGTCTCGAGCTACGGGTTATGAAACGTCGACATTTTTAGTCAGGACTAGTGGTGTTCTGAGGCAACTTCTGGAGTTGTTTATATGATTGACGGGCACGGGATTCGAAACCCCGTTCTTTCTATATTAATTTTCAGCGGTACGAATAGCGTGCGGGCATCATCCAGCCAGGCGAGCAATGCCCTCTTCTGCGCCATGCATAACAATGCCAAGGATCTACGAGACATCCGCTCAAGCTAATCCATTCAGGAGACTTCGAAATTGTATGTAATTCTTACAATATACCAGACGAAATGCACTAACAGCTTACCGAGCTCATTGACATTGAAATTCAATATTGATTCCTCTTCTACTTGGCTAGGGGAGAGCAGGAATCCTCACAGGACATGGATAGCTAAGAATACATCCTTGTACGATGAGACTCAGAGAGGACCCTATCAGTCGTTGGTGCCTTGAACAGCAAGAAATCTCGCAGTATATATACTCTGCGGATGTGAGGCACCATTTGAGGCAATAGCCCATTGCAGGGGTAAAGGAAATAGCTGAGGCAAGTCCCAAGGAACTACAGGCTAGAAAGGGGATAAACAAGGGCGCACATTGCAATAGATCATAGCAGTGGCTTGGACACCTCCAAGGCCCTTTTGTATTGTATGTTATTTACTGGATTCCTCTTTAGTATCATAAAATACCAACATATCACTATAAATATATTTCCTAATCAAGAACATTCTTCATATTTTTGCCAAAGAAGAGGAAGCATAAAAAAAAATAATGCATTCACAGATCTCATGAGTTCTAGATTTTTCATATGTATTTTATTTTTAAACATCTCTAAATTGGCCGACTAATCGTGCTAAGTGAGAGGTAAAAAGAGGTAGGGTGATCTCAGCCGGAGAGGACATAACGTCTTCGCAGTGTTTTTTTTTTCGTTGCATTCATCATCATTATCGTTTTTGTGTATTCTTGTTTATTTTTTTTTTTTTAACATTATTATTTTTTTAATTAATGCGTGGTCACTGCCGCTTTATTGATTTATTACACAACTAATAGTATCTTTTGAACCTAATAGTTTAAGAAAATCATGAGTAACTACGTATGTAAGTATGATTTAAAAGTGTTCAAGATTGTTGTTCATTGATTAAAAAAAAATCGTCTCGGACAGTCTTAAGACTATTATTAAATATTAATATGAGTTAAGTGGTGCAATTAATTAGCTAAATTTGTGAATAACAAAAGGGAAACTTTAAAAAATCCATTAATTATAAACTTGGCTTGAAACATTTTAAAAGTAAGTTCTGATAACAAATATCAGCTTTTATTAAAAAAAAAAAAAAATATTGATGGCTCTGAATGTTCAATCATGCAAAATTAAACTTTTAGGGAAGGACTTTTTTTTTTTATCTCGGCTGTCGACTTGGGCGTAAAAATGATGATTGATGAGACAGGAAGAGCTGAGAAAGTAAAAATGTAATTATGGCGGATTTATCCGTCGCGGATTACATGCTGTAGTAAGCTGTTTTTAATTAATACTAATGGGCTCTGGCAGGTTGTAGTATTTCATAACTATTCATTCATAACATCGGGCTATATTAGACGTCTGTTATTAACGGATATTACATCAAAACTACCATTAAGTCAAAACTAAGTAGTGCCTATTTATTTCATATTTTGAAAAAATATCAAATATTCCTGCAACGATAGTGGAGGCTCGACAGCTTCCAACCATTTTACATTTCACGCCCCATTTTTAGATTTTCCTAAATATCTCAAAAGCTATGATATACTTATTTCCAATTATTCATTAAGTGCTACTTTTGGTATATTTGTTATATGGGAGTACAAGTGATTTCCATACCAACACTTAAACTCATATTAAATGATTGGATACAGGGCCGGCAATAGAGACAAGGGATACGAACCAAGGAAGGTGAGGTGCGGAAGGATGGCAAAATGTCCGGTATCAACGAACTGGGAAGAGACTGAGAATGGTGGCTGGGCTTTTTGGCGGCTATAGGTCCCACTTACGGGATTCCAGGATTCCAGTCAAGCCAAGTTAATAAAAATTACTGAACTTATAATAATTCATAACTCTTCCCCTCTCGAATCTTCCAGAATTCCTGTAGGCCGATCTGCTAAGGACCTGGACCGAACAGCTGATTAGAACAGGTACTTCGATTGGAGGTTTGTGGTGTACAACGAGAGGGAGGCTTCTGGGCTTCTATTGACCTTTCCAGGTTGACATTAGCTGATTTATTCCAGGCTAAAGGTCCTACGCTGCTGCCCAATATTGGGGGGATTTCCAAGGAGTAAGGATAGTCTCGGTTTCCAATATATCCTACACCCAATCTCGAGAATTTTCCATAAATCCATGAAACATATACTTCGGCCGGTATCTCTCTAGGCTCCGGATAGCATGATCATTTCGCCAAAGGTACCATCAACTTGTTTATAAGATTACATTTTGGAGTTTTTTGTGTTGGTTATAACTATTTATTGTGTACACTTTATTTTTATAGTCGATCCCCCACAGCAATATGTTTTCTTAGCTCTTATTGCCTTTAATAAGTAGACACCAACTTATGTTTTAACAGAACGTATCCATCACCGCAATTTTAATTATTCTTAACCTTTACAGAATTGATTACACTTTATTTATATATAAGGGCTGAAGATGGTACCATAACTCAGTTCAAGTTAAAAATCGTAAATTTATTTTATATGAACTTCAAGTCTTTATATTTATTTGATTTGATTTGATTCTCGTAATTATCCAACTTATTAAGATTGACGCGATTCGTATCGCGTTAATCTGTCGTTAAAAAGACAAAGCTTGGGATATTGGTGCTTGGCCTTGCGGGAAAATGTCACTCCCGGACAGCTAATCTACAAACCGATTCCTCCTCTTGTTCAATAACATTTTTAATTCGGAAAAGTGTTTGCTTTAAGGTACGTTTTCTTAGCCACTGATTTGCGCCGTCATGAGTGTTTTACGTCACTCAGTCCTACAAAGTAATTCAATTCGAAAGCTTTCCAAAAGAGCACATAACGTCAGCGTAAAAACTTGTTAACGTCGACTTGTTGAGTCGACATGGTATACCCGACCAGGAATTGAAGAGCTCATTGGGGCGTACTGTGCGTGATTCGCATTTTTTGTTCCTCAATTTGAGTTCAACATACCACAACAAACTGGGAAAGCGTCGGGGATTTCTCCCGACCAAGAGGACATTTTAATTTAATTTATGCAGAATCATTCCATATTTTACAGCACGAAAAATTCCTCAAATTCGACCACTTTGTCAGTAGCAAGTTTTCTTCCTGGTCATTGTGCATAATTTTTAATTAATAACAACGCCATCATTTTCCTGTTCCTGCATGACTACAAACACGCATCAAAGGCAGGGAAACTCACTGTTCAAGTATGTCCGCGCAATAAATTTCTCGTCGCTAGGCAAACTCTTACACGCCGCGTAATATATTTCAAGCTCCTGTCGTTGCAATCGAGAAAAACTCGGAATTTGCTGAGCAGAATACCAAACCGCTCAGCAAATTCCGGGTAGGAAACCCGTACCTTGAATTCAATGACTTCCCACCGAGAGTGCCTTTAACATATTAAATTGAGACGCGATTGCCGTTTTATGTTACATTTTTCAGTCACTAGAATAAAACCGTCTGGCTTATTCGTTTGTCACCTCTGCGATAAACGTCCAACTCACGGACCGCCCATCTAGAAACCCAACCTATTCCTTGGTCCAAATCACTAAACGTCTAAAGTTCGGGAAAACGTTTGCCTAAATTCAATAAAATTCTCATGATTGACAGCCACTCACGGATCGCCATTTATTGCAAATAATACAGGCTAGAACGTCACGATCTTTCAAATTTAAGTTACTACAGCTTATCTCATTCTCTTGGAAGTGCATCATTGATCGACGCTAATTCTCTAGAAGTTGCCGATCCTCTTTGGAAGGTGTTATTCAATTTCAAGAGATAACAAGGTTCCGGAATAAGTTCTAAAGTACTTATTCTCTTAAGTGCTTTCCTCCGGGCCATGAATCCCATATTCAAATATAACTTCAAGCCTTTAGAGTAAAATAGATTATGTCCGATAATCCATGTCGATTTTAATTATTTCAATATTTGTCAATTAAATTGTTTATTGATATAATGCTTAAATCATGTGACATTACGATTGCGCCTTCTTGTGGTACCGTTTGTACCCAATCATGTCAAATTAACCGCCACTGACAATGTTCAGTTTGCAGAATAAATTCCTCTATCATTTACATGTTTCTTCAAATCGAAGAACTTCTCATACTTCGCAAAGTATTTTGAGCCTTTGAAAGAGCGAACAGACAAATATAGATAAGGGTTCTGAGCCGTGAAATTTTCTAGTAAGCACTTTCAGATTACGTCATGAGGTCAACCTCCTAAGCGGGATTCCTCTCTACGGAGAGAGGGCGGACAAGCGCGAATAAGAAAAGCTCTAAAATGCATTCGAAATGCACATGGAATAAAATGGAACGTCGACCAAAATCCCCAACTTCTGGCATGACCTTGGATGCGTATCGGTCCTTCAGTACTCTCGGGCTGCGACAAAACCACATGCAGTTACAGAAGCATGAAGTCTCTTCATCCAGGAGGCGTTCTTCCGCGCAGCTAACCGCAGACCGCAAAGCTGGCACTCTTCCACGAGGTAATGGATGACCTAATCCAGCGGTTAATGGACCCATTATATATTAAACCATTTCATTTACATCTCTCAGGATCGGTTGACGTTCGTTAGGCAAACCACAGCGAGTTAAATTATGTTCTCTAATAACTCTGTAAGTTTCTCTTTCGTTTCGAATTGATTACGCAGGAATGAACATATGTGACAACATACTTCTTGTCTGAAGAGGCCATCGAACGTTGAGATTAACGTTGATAAAGTCAAGGTTAGGTCATAGTAGGTACTAGATGTGTCCGCGTGGAATAGTGACTTTGGTGAGCATTTTGGGTTATATCATTTGGTTTATTTTGCATTATAAACACAGTCGATTGGTTATTTCAAAAAAATCTATTTTACAGTATTGCTTCACTATGCACGATATTAGACATATATCCATCGGGGATCTACTAGGATTGCTAACAGGAGACAGAGAGCTAAATATAGAGGATGAAGAAAGAATGGACATATATAGACGAACAGTTAATTTAATATAATATTATATACAGTTATTTTAATATAGATAGATAGATGATATATAATAGTTTATCAAATGTTCGACGTGATTTTTTACATTGACATAACTTATTCATTTATGATCCGATTGACATGAAACAAACATAAATGTTAAGTGAAGCTTACCACAATATATTAGTAAAAATTTCATCAAAATCGGATAAACCGTTTCTCAGACTGGCGTGCACAAACACACAAAAACGGACATAAATTGTAACAACCATTGTTTTGGGTGCTATTGCAGATAAAGGCCCCAATAATATTTTTGCTCATATATTTTCCACGTACAGACAGCTATACGTTACATTTTTATTATAAATATACATTAAAACTACATTTTAAAATAAGAGTGAGTTTTAAGTTCCAGGGTTTCGGCTTCAATTTCGAGCCTGTGTCAGAGTTATCAGGAGAGTAACTGATTTTGGAAGTCGTTTTAGCTCTCCTTTGCTTTTTGTGAATACGGAAACTTGTTTGTCTGTGTTTTCGGACTAAAAAAAGGAAGGTCATCGTTGCTCGATATACTGTTTTGTCTTATTACAATTATTAAATTAGCTTTCAATCTGCGATTAATTGCTTTGATAGCTTAACAGGGAAACTGGCATGAAACACAGATTGCAGGAAAGATAAGGAAAGTAAATAAATGCAGCACTAATGGCTCTGCCATTGGTACCTTCTACAAGAACGTAAATAATGAAACCTAGAAGTGAAAGAGCGTTATCGTTCCCTGCATACCTATTGACGAGGACGGCTCTTCAAAACAGTTCAGTACTTCTCTAAAGATATCATCTGTCCTCTAATGATGTCCAGAAATGATCTAAACCTGATCAAGATTCTATCTACCCGACAATGCACTGGAACCTGCGACAGGCAGGGTTTAAATAGATTATAGGTTAGATAATCTCAGGCTAATGAATTTAGTTCTAAGCTAAACTAATCTCTATAGGCCACCAATGGGATCGACCGTTTGATGCCGCAATCTAACATTCATATATATATATATATATATATATATATATATATATATATATATATATATATATATATATATATATATATATATATATATATATATACGCAAACCCACACATAGAAGAGGTGATAGTACGGGGGAAATATCTGTCCACAGGGCATTGCCAAGCCGCCAAACCATAAAATAAAAGGTAAAGAAGAATAAATAAATATATATTTATATATGCTTGTATGAAGCTGAAAATGAACGCTAGATCAGAGTTTTATACTGAAAAAGCAATAAGCCTTCGGAAAAAGGAAAAAAAAAAAAAAAAAAAAAATGACGAGGACGAAAAGCCTCCATTAATTTTTTTTGTTATATTTTTCGGAATGGTCTTCTCCACTTAGCGAGTTTTAATTAATTTTTTGTATAATCATTGGAAACGAGGATAGAGGGGGTAGGGATGGAGTGGTGAATTCACCACCACCCCCGTTCGGAGTAAATGCTTGATAATTGAATGTTGGCTCTTTCCCCGGCGACAACTGTTCAAATGAGAATTTTTTTTTTCTTAATTTAAAAATAATTTTTCCATTTCTCGTTTTTAGCTCGGTTGCAGGATTTTAAGTTATTCAATAAAAAGCAGCGTCAGAACTTTATTTGAATAATGTGACACGTTCTCTGTTTGCTCCATCTGAGTTCTTATTTGTGACCAAATTCATTCCGTTCAGTTAGCACACATAAGTATGTATATATGTACAATTATGCATATACGGCGCTAATGGCCTAGCTGTCGATGTGCCGTAAACAAAATAAATGAATAAAAAAAAATGAAAAAAATATGCCTAAAGAAATATGTATTTTTTAATAGTTTTCAGTTCTTCGGAGGATTGGGGCGGTGAAGTATTAGTGTTTTGTATTACGTTTCATGGCTTTTTTCGAACCTTTTCAGGAGTACTTGTTAGGGAACTCCCTAAAAACAAGTCACCAATCTAGCCGCGTCTTTATCGATATGTGGTGTCTTCGATGTGGTCTTAGTGAAGTCGATTAGAATTTTTACGAATTGTAAATAAGAAACGTTAGAAAAGCTCAATTTTGATCATGTTAAAGAGTCTTTCAGCCCAAATTAAAATAAAAATGTGTTCTTTTTCACCAGATGTTAGCCTAAATAAAAATTAGAGAAATTATTTCGGTACGTTTAGGACTCATCAATATGTATAGGCGTTAGTGAATGCCTCTCTACTGGTTGTCAGCCTTTTTAAATATGCACGTAGAGTGGCAAAACTTCCTCTTGAAAGACGCCAAAGCTAACATAGGTAAACTAATATCTTCGCATCGAAAGAACTTAACCACCAGTAGTTTTTTTTTTTTTTTTTTTTTTAATTTATTATTCGTACAATTATTTAAATTACGCCTTTCGTTTGTTGGCGTAGGGAAAATTCACAAAAAGACCATTGCTTAAAAAAGTCAAGCTGGGTTCAAGTCAACATCTTTTAGGGTATGGACCGATAAAGCCACTCTATTTTATGCCCAGTATAAGGGAATGGCCCCGATTTTACTTAAAAAAAAAAAAAAAGATATATATATATATATATATATATATATATATATATATATATATATATATATATATATATGTTGTTCATTCGGCATCTGTCTCCAGCGGTCTTGCTCCTCCTGTCGTCGCAATATTTCGCCGGATTCCTCTCCGGCTTCTTCACGCAGCCGGCTCCCCATTGGCCCACAGCCCCCCAAACTTATTGGCCCGCACAATCTCCGTCCAAGGCGTATAAAGGGAGCCCAGACCAAGGACGGACTCATTCCCTTACCGACCAGCAAGGATGAATGACTGCCTGAAGAAGCCGGAGAGGAATCCGGCGAAATATTGCGATGACAGGAGGAGCAAGACCGTTGGAGACAGATGCCGAATGAACAACACATTTATATATATATATATATATATATATATATATATATATATATATATATATATAAAACAGTATTAAGCCAGACTCCAGAGGGAGTACATGGTAAAGAGAGGACTTAGCAAGAAGTGCCCCTGAAGAGGTGCCAAAATATGCACGAAACATGTCGGCCCTATTAAATAAAGTAGTGTGAAGACAGGAAGACTGCTTTAACGACCCTATGCCTCCTAAGATCAAAAAGAATATATACAGGGTGTCCCGTAAATGTCTAGTCATATTGTGAGGGGTGATAGAGGACCTTTAGCGGAACAAAAAATGTTCTATGACGATTTCCCGAATTCTCGCCCATAAAGGAGAAAACGTCGTTTTATTGTTTTTTCGAGACAAACGTGTTTTTTAGAAGAATAATCTTTGTAGCTCCGTTCCGGGTGGTACTACTAAAAAGGGTGTGAAACCAATCGAAAGCTGAGTAAATTTACTATAAGGCTAGTTGAGAGTAAACGTAAAAATTAATGAATGTAAGTATGTATATCTTACCAAAAGAAGGCAATTCTAAATTTCCTGACATTTTATTGATATTTCTTTCCAGCGTTACTCCTCAATAAGCAGGATCTGAGATTTCCGGGTTTCAGAAAAACTTCCTCATTTAACCAGCTTTCCATTCATGTATCACAACCCTGTGTTATTGAATTATTTGAACGATTTAAGAACAAAAGTTTTTAAAAAAAACGTGGGTCTGTGAAAAGAAAATTATATTTTTTTCTTCAATTTATTCAAAAAGCTGAAGGGAAATATTTTTTTTATAAATGTTTACATAAATATTAAGTAAATATTTACTTAAAAGAATAAGAAAAATTACTTCCACGGATATAAAAAAAAATCTTAAAACAGTAAATAAATAAAATACACATTTATTTTGAATTTATTAATTCGGGTAACTAATTCTGGGTCCAGGAGGCGGCCATTAAGGAAACCCCAACCATACATTAACCACAAAAATTACTATTTTTACCTATATCACGCATTTGAACACATTTTTACAGGACTATGTACATATTATTTATGAGGGATAAAATTTTTAATTACCATAACAAAAACGCATGGGCTCAGAATCCCAGTGAGTTTCACAAGCGTAGCCATCAGTATTAATTTAAGGTAAAGCATTTGTTTTCTAAATATAAGTACCTGTAAAAATGTGTTCAAATGCGTGATCTAGGTAAAAATAATAATTTTTGGGGTTAATGTATGGTTGGGGTTCCTTAATGGCCGCCTCCTGGACCCAGTATTAGTTACCTGAATTAACAAATTCAAAATAAATGTGTATTTTATTTATTTACTGTTTTAGGAATTTTTTTTATATTCGTGGAAGTAATTTTTTTTTATTGTTTTAAGTAAACATTTACTTAATATTTATGTAAACATTTATAAAAATAAATATTTCCCTTCAGCTTTTTGAATAAACTGAAGAAAAAAATATAATTTTCTTTTCACAGATCCATGTTTTTTTTTAAACTTTTGTACTTAAACCGTTCAAATACTTCAATAACACAGGGTTGTGATACATGAATGGAAAGCTGGTTAAATGAGGAAGTTTTTCTGAAACCCGGAAATCTCAGATCCTGCCCATTGAGGAGTAACGCTGGAATGAAATATCAATAAAATGTCAGGAAATTTAGAATTGCCTTCTTTTGGTAAGATATACATACTTACATTCATTCATTTTTACGTTTACTCCCAACTAGTCTTATAGTAAATTTACTCAGCTTTCGATTGGTTTCACTCCCTTTCTAGTAGTACCACCTGGGACGGAGCTACAACGATTATGTTCTAAAAACCACGTTTGTCTCGATAAAACAATAAAACGACGTTTTCTCCCTTATGGGCGAGAATTCGGGAAATCGTCATAGAACATTTTTTGTTCCCCTAAGGGTCCTCTATCACCCCTCTCAATATGACTAGACATTTACGGGACACCCTGTATATATATATATATATATATATATATATATATATATATATATATATATATATATATATATATATATAAGTGGTAAAAAGATTATTTGTAAATAAATTGCGCATATCCTTATCAAAGCTCATAAATTATTTCCGTGTGGTTCTGAATAGAGTCACTCTTACCCAGCAGGTCAGACTAAAGCTACTGGACCAAAAACGTTTCGAAGTTAATTTGGAAAAATAAATCCGTCAAGCAGGAGCTGCATAAATTAACACATTCCTTGGAAGGTGGATAGTGTAAACTACATACACTTGAATAATTTGATTAAAATAACCTATATAAATAAAAAAGAAAGAAGAATAGTTCTGCTCTTTTATATTTGTAAGAACAGCTGACTCAATGAGCGGAAAAAACCGGACAGCGCCCCATGTGATAGAAGTAACAACCAATGCACCAGCCGTTTTGGGGCTTAATTCACTTTAAATTTAATACATAGTAAACCCCAACTTCTTATAAACCTATTCACTTACTTTATATTATCTTCAGGGGTTACTATTAATTATAACTGTCTTATACCAAAAACATAAGTCCTGATGATAAAAAATCTCGAAGTAAATGTATGTATATGCCTTCATACTCAGCGGACTTCTAACCCTCACCTATGTATATTCACCTCACCATTTAAGGTCAAACCTCTCAACTATAGAGTAAGCAACTCTGATTGATATCGTTGTGCCTCTCTAGATGTCTGAAGTACGTCTAAGGCTGCACCTACATTGGACTCGTCTTTCCCCCGAAAAGATCCGATCCGATTTCGTTTGATCGACAACGGCCAACAGCGTCCGACGTCAGTGCCTACATTGGTCTCGACCCGATCCGATCCGATTTAGTCACAGCTCGTCAGTAATGACCTGCTAGTGAAGTGAAAATGAGTGATTAAGTTAAGAAATACCACCTAATAAGCATAGATAATAACCTTCGATTAGGTTGAATGTTGGAAGAAAGAGAAGTATTGGTATTCATATTTTAAAATTATTTATAAGAAAGGTAACTAGAAGGTTATAAGCATTGGACGGTTATAAACATTAGAAGGTTATAAATATTGGAAGGTTATAGAGGTTGGATGGTTATAAAAATCTTTCCACAAGGGAAACAAAAAACAAAAATGTGAATAGGCAAAGTTGTTCTAAATGTTATTTCCTTTGATATAAAAAACAATGCATTGAAATCGGTTAAGATTTAGAACCTGTAGACCTTTTTGAAACACTGAATGTGGGTTGGCGCCATTTTGCTTTGTCGGTCCGAAATCGGTCTAGAAACAAACACGTTTGAATGGCCAAGAATCGGTGGCCGTTGGATTGGACCGGATTGGATCGGAGCGGGACCAATGTAGGCACCTCAATTGAGATGCATGTATTTGTTTTTCTTCCGACAGTCGGTGGCTACTGGATCGGATCGGAACGGGTCCAGTTTAGGTGCACCCTAATAGACGGCGACCAGCGGGGCCGAACGATATTTCATGTTTCAAAAAGGCTACAGCCTCTAAATGTTAACCGATTAGAATACATTTTTTTTTTTTTTTAATGAAAGGCAATAAAATTTAGAACAATTCTTTCTAGCCAGATTTTTGTTTTTTGTTTCCCTTGTTTATTAAATTACGTGTAATTAATTCACAATATTTTACAATTGAACATAAAAGAATATTTATTTTTCAACTAAATTAATGTCATCACTAACATCGTTAAAATTAAAAATTCAAATCCTGATTAGACTTGGAAAAACTGACATCTTCAAAACGAAAATTTATCTTAATTCAACAATAAGATTAGTTGAAATAATATGATTTTTGAATGATTTAAAAATAGATTTTGATTTTTTTGATAGGATTTGAATGTTTAAGTTCAACGATATCAGTGCTGATATCAAGTTAGATGAATAATAAAATATTATTTTATGTTCAATCGTAAACGTTCGTGAATAATTTACACGTAATGTAATAAAGAGGGGAAACAAAAAACTAAAAACTAGGCTAGACAAAGCTGTTCTAAATTTTATTAGCTTTTATTTCTAAAAAAAAAAAAAAAAAAAAAAAAAGCATTGAAATCGGTAAAGATTTGGGGGCTGTGACCTTTTTTGAAACACGAAATGTCGTTTAGCCCCAATATGCGGCGTGGGTTTAGGTTGGCAATTCTTAAATTAACACTATATATATATATATATATATATATATATATATATATATATATATATATATATATATATATCGAAATGCAAGGTGACAAGAAGTCGTTTTTACAAGATTATAAATTGGACTCAGAGCAACATTATTATAGAACAATATCCTGCAAATGTGAAGACATATCCTACAGTAACATCAAATCTATTGACCTAGTTGCTCCGTAAAAAAAAAAAAAAAAGATAAATACACGAAGTGAAATGAAAAACATTTCTAATATCATTTTTATATTGAAAATAATTCTGTTAATCCGTATACTTCAAATTCATAAATATATAAACTGAATTATTCTGTGTGTAATGAGAGGGCATGATTACCGAATGATATCTCTAACCTTCATTGGAATTTAGAGTTAACGATCCACATTTCAGTATTAATTAATCATTTGACATATTTCATGAACTTATTACGAAAGGTCATTCAGGCGTGACGAAAGGGTATTACGAAATTCCGCAGGTTATTTATGTGTGTATGTGTATGAATATATATATATATATATATATATATATATATATATATATACACACATGTATTCGATTTTTTGTTACAGGTGGACAGTCAAAAAATTAAAACGTGTACAAAATAATTTTAATAACTTTATTTCTTCTCTACATATTTCGTACCGTTTTGGTGTTATATATGTAGGATTATTAATAAGCTGATGCTTTAATTAAATTTTGGTTATAGGCAAAAGGTCGAACATATATTACTATGGAACTGCCAATGACTCACATGGGTAGAGGCAGTATATACGAAATAAATAAATATATATATATATATATATATATATATATATATATATATATATATATATATATATATATATATTTTATTGATGTTTTCCGGTAGTGGGGTTGCTTAATTCCAGAGGGTGAAACAAAATTCAGTCTTCCCACAAATTTTCTTTATTTTGCACTAGGCCTTTCAACACAAATGTGCCATCATCAGGTGCTAACAACAAATAAAACCCTCACCAGTCCTAGCCCGAACACAGCCCTGGTAACAACTATCACTGCACGGAGGTAGATATCAGTTCACAATTGTAATTATACATATATTATATAGTTAGCAAAAATATTATGTCCCTTTTGTGTATATGGATGTGTGTATGTATATGTGAGTATGTGTGTGTCTGTGTGTGTGTAGTCCTATGTATATTAAACAATATTAATTGTTTGACTCCTTAATAACAATTAATATTGTTTGACTGTTGTTGGACAGTAATTAGTCTAATTAATAGTTAGAATTTATAAAGCAAACGGTGAAAGTATAGATTGGAACATAATGTTATAATTAATAGTTAGAATATATGAAGCAAACGGTAATAGTAAAAATTGGAACATAATGTTATAGATTACAGTTTTTTAGTAAATAATTACAAATTCATAAACTAAGGTGTCTAAATGAAGTTTTTAAAATAATATAACTTTTTATTGTATTATTACTATAGCTATAATACCATATATGTGCATATATATCCACATTCACACACACACACACACACACATATATATATATATATATATATATATATACACATATATATATACGCATATACACACATACATACACAAACACACAAGGATACATATACATTTATATACATAGGACTACACACACACAGACACACACATACTCACATATACATTCATCGCTCACACCCTATCATGATTTGGAGCTGGCTCTATTTTAAACCAAGTTCTATAAATAAAGGGGGCGAGGTTAGCTCAGTGGTAGAGCACTGGACTGAGTTCCTGGAGTTGGAGGACCTGAGTTCAAATTCCGAGCAAGCACTAAAGATTTTGTCTTCTAGTGTCTTCGTTCATGGGTTGAATTCGTTCTTCCTGACCAAACCAGCCTTTAATTATTTTAATAATGGGTACAGTCGAAGCAGACAAGGGGAAAATCAGCCGGCCGGAGCAAAGTACTGACCAGACTATTTCCCTAGTGTGCCGTTTGATCATGACTCAGATACCTCTATAGTATCTGCCCCTCAGGGCCCTCGTGGCCTGTTAAGGGACTGATTTTTTTTTCTATAAATAAAACTCAAAATTGACTACTTTTTAAACTAAAATGAACACATTTTGCTTTTAATCACATTTTTAATTTAGGAAGAAAATATAACGATAAAACAAAGAATGTATGGAAATGGAAAGTCAAGAGAGAGCCTCGCACAGGGCTTTAGTTGCTGTGATTCCACTATTGAAGTGACGAGAGCAGCTTCCTTGTTGTACCAGAAGATAGAGGTAATTTTTATATCCAGGATTATGTTCTGACCCGAAAATCCCCCAAAATGGAGCTGCCACCTTATTGCTGCACGCCCGCCAATTGATAAAACTGAGAAGATTGTTCTATCTACCCATATTAAATAAATAGATAAAAATATTATATATAATTAATTACTAATTTACTATTACATATAACCTCCTTGGGTTTTTGAGAATATATTTAAAAAAAGAGTAGCTTTTTTTTTTTACGACTCTCGATAAAAACTGACGTTGTACGGAAACCTGATGTTTGATGCTATACCACCACCGCCCAGTTAAATATATGTATATGTATTTCGGGTTCCAAAACAAGCTAAAACATAGCCCCCGAAACAAATTTAATTATAAAACTTCATTATGTTCCAATGCCTTTACCGAATCCATTGGCCTCGATCTGCCCCTTTCTACACATGTTGGCGTGTATTAACTGTTCCGCTCTCCTAATCAGCTACGTAGCGAATTACCATCCATTCCGTTATACTCTCATTATCACTAAGGATGATAAACTCATATAATTAGCCTGCTGAGTTTCACATATCAGCTGTTTCTCAACGTTATTTCTTATAATATCAGCTGTTTCTCAACGCTATTTCTAATAATATCAGCTGTTTCTCAACGTTATTTCTAATAATATCAGCTGTTTCTCAACGCTATTTCTTATAATATCAGCTGTTTCTCAATGTTATTTCTTATAACATCAGCTGTTTCTCAACGTTATTGCTTATAATATCAGCTGTTTCTGAACGTTATTTCTTATAATATCAGCTGTTTGTCAACGTTATTTCTTATAACATCAGCTGTTTCTCAACGTTTCCTATAATACAGCTATTTCTCTGTGTTGGAGTAATATATAAATTTTATGAATATCACTCAATATATTTTAATTAAACCTCAGTGTTTAAACCAATGATTCCACAAGATGCTAATTCATCAGAAGACCAATTCCATTAAAAGGCCCGAGTCCTTCGAGGAGAATAATGGCACACTATTAGCATTAAGTGTCATTAAGAAACACACTAAAATTGGCTCTAATCGCTGCAGGCCCAATAGAAATGCGAACAATCAATAGCTAATTTTAAAGACCATTTGAAATCACTAAACACCATCTGATTCAAATTAGCATAAAATAAAATTGTCAATTCTCTTGCGTAACTGTATTGAATTTATAGAATTAAACATTTCTTTACGGAAAATAGTTTGGGATAGAGTTTTTTCGATCCATATAGTAAATTCGTAATTAAGGGTCACTTGATGTTCAATTTATAATCAAATCCGTCGGTATACGTTAGGTTATTCATTAGTACAATACATTTAAAATTTAAGAATCTATTCATCAGAATATGTCATAACAAGAAATAAAATATTTAGTGCATTTTCTGTTATTTATTTGATTAAAAGTTTAATGTCTCTTTATACACGAATAAAACTTTTAGGACCCCTTAATTAAAGTTTTCTAGCCACGATAGGGCTGATGCATTCTCTTCCGAAGAATTGCCACCTCATGTAGTGGGAATCGAACCCACAACCTTAGTCGGAGTGCTCACGCAGTAGCGCTGAAGGCCATCGGTCTTCCGCGATACACCGATATATATTATGATACATATACATAACTTAATGGAAGAGAAGTGTTGTTCATAAATTTTACTTAACATACAGGTACTTGAAGTAAAATTAAATAATTACTTATCTGAGCTTGAATAACCAACTACTAATAGTACATACCTGAAACAAAAAGAAAAAGCCTTTTAGTTTAATCCATTTACTATAAATATCATTTTTATGTATATAATTTATTAAATAAATGTACCTAAGTTCCATGTAATACATATGTAATGTGTTGTTTAAAGATACTACTGAAAATCAATACGAAACATATCAGAATTATATTATAAAAATTAAAGTATTTCAGAATATTTTTGATTATGGATTGGAAAGACTTAGGGATCAATAGTTTTATTATTCTCTAATGGTCTATAATTTTAAAATATCCTTGCCAAACACTATGTAGTTTATAAATATTTAGCGTGTGTCTACACTCTCCATAAGAAGGAGCCTTTTTTGAACTCTCTCAAGAAGGCCTGGGTAAAAATTTTTATCAACAATTTGACACATTGCGTATTCTTCCGCCATTTTTCAATGGTTCTCGAAGATATAAGCCTTTCAACTTCTGTCAAATGGTTAATCAAAACGTTTACCCAGGCCTTCTTGAGAGAGGTCAAAAAAGGATCATCTGTGAGTGGCAAATATATTGTAATGGTTCGTTAAAGTACGAGTATAAAGCTATTATTTAAACTTAAACTAAATTAAACCCTAAATCTACGCATTGATTGTACAACTTGTGTTATATCCTTTTAATATATATATATATATATATATATATATATATATATATATATATATATATATATATACATACACATAGGTATTGAGTCAAACATACAATCAAAGAATATTTGTTTCAATTTTTAGGAAAAATAACTATTTTTAATGAATTTCCCGCGATCAATGGAACCCAAAAGCAGTTTTAATCAAATCATACTATATTTGTCGACGGAAAAATAAAAAAATAAGGAAGAATTTCTTTCTGCCCTTCTTATCCGCCCTTGGTACGATCCTTCACGCATCAACAGTTCTTACACACTCCAGCAACCTCCTTCACCATTTATCTTCGATCGTTTTTTTCTATCACTATTTCTGCCAATTATACATTTTTAGACGGTTTAAACCAAGGCCTAGGTAATGAGGAACAGGATAGAGTAAATATTGAGAAGGACGTCCCATAATTTATTAACAATATTAACAGCGAAAAAAGTCCTAAAAGGTAGAAGGTAAAATTAAGTCATCATCGTATTTTTCAGGTACTCTAGCGTTACTAAAAAATATTACCTGGTAATACTAGGTAAAATATTTCATATAATGACAGTTAAAAATGGAGTTGTAGTTAATAAAATAACAGAATATTCATTATAGCCACAAGGAGCCAATATCAAAATTTATAAATATCTACCTGTGTTGGTGCAGAATATTTTTCGAAACGAAGGAGCAAAATGAGAGAACGAATAAAAATATAAATAGTCGAAATTTTCTTTCCCTCCGTAAGATTGTTTTACCTTGAAACTCGCACTTAAAAATCGTACTCCTTATGAAGAAGCGTAAAGAGAGATCTTTTTAACAGGATATATCGATTTTTAAAATCGATCTCCAAGAACCGATGTTTTTTAGAATCGATCGCCAAGTACCGATCATTTTAAAGAATCGATCTGCAAGGACTGGTCTTTTAAAGAATCGATCTCCAAGAACCGATGTTTTTCAGAATCAATCGCCAAGTACCGATCATTTTAAAGAATCGATCTGCAAGGACTGGTCTTTTAAAGAATCGATCTTTCTAGAGCAGTGCTTTTAGCGCGGTTCCTCCCTACCTCCATAGGGCGAACCCACTTATGAGGTTGAAACGTTTGTTTTGAATTCTCCTATCTATATAATCTTCCTCATACTGCTACAACTGAAGTTATCATTATTTCTTATTTTATAGAAAGATTTAACCCAATCCATTTAAAAGAGAATGTACTTTTATTTGCCATGAAGCACATATTTACAGTTGATTATAACAGTAAAACGAATTTGCTAGTAAAACAAGAAACTTAAAATGACAACGAATTTTCGGTTCTTTAAAATAGAGCCTTCTGAGCAGTAGTCGAAGAGTGAGTACGTTTTCAGTACATAATTGTATTGACTTATTCAGCCTTCCTCAAGAATGAGGATTAAGAATTATCCGTATTATTCAGTGTAAGTTGGCTACTCTCAGTTTCCTGTGATTTGTGATGCCTAATCTATTCCATTTCTTCGAGATGTACGGAACCGCGCTAAGATGACGCAGTTCCTACGAGTCGGACTTTTTTATTTAAAATACTTAATCTCAGCTCTTGTTACTCAATCTCATTTATATTATTTAACCGAAGAAGAAATTTACAGAGCAGTGTCCTATGCCCAGTAACAGACTTTTAATATTAAAATAACATTCTACAACGACACAGTACCTTCCATTTCTTTTAACTAGGAAATAGGAAGAAGGAAATAATAAAAATAAGGTTTCAAACTCAATATTCATAACAATTTTTCTCTATTATTATAATTTTATTTCATTTTTTTTTTCTCGTTTTATATGCATATATGTATATGTAATAATACCCATATAATTTAATATGATGTCACAGTAACAGTTTCATTATATAGCATTTCCAAGTCTATTTGAACCTTTTCCAAGTCAACTGTAACCTTTTCCAAATCAAATGTCACCCTTTCCAAGTCAAATGTCACCCTTTCCAATTCAAACGTAACCCTTTCCAACTCAAATATAACCCTTTCCAAATCAGTTGAAACCCTTTCCAAAACAAATGTAACGCTTTACAACTCAATTGTCACCCTTTTTATTTCAATTGTAACCGTTTCCATTTCATTGAAATTTTTTGCAAATTGACCGTAATGGGGAATAGGCGAATTGAGGGCCTCAAAACTTAACTGGATAAATCATAAAAATATTTTAATAAAAAAAAAAAAAAAAAAATCGATCTCGCTAGTGACCTAAATGTCTGAGCGTCGTTAAAAAAAAAAAATTATCTCGCTAGTGACCTAAATGTCTGTGCATCGCTAACACGTTAACTGTCCCCGGGGGCATGCATCGTATATACCCTTTAGGTAAAACTGAAGTTGAGCGTCCTCAAAACCGATTTCTTTCAAATTTTGTACAATAACGTAATTTGATGCACTAAACACGAATCCGTTAAATAAAAAGTTCGCTTTCAACTAGGAAAGAAGTTATTAAGCACTAACATTTTCTAGTTGAAAGCGAACTTTTTTTTTAACGGATTCGTGTTTTGTGCATCAAAATACGTTATTGTACAAAATTTGAAAGAAATGGGTTTTGAGGACGCTCAACTTCAGTTTTACCTAAAGGGTATATACGGTGCATGCCCCCGGGGGCAGTTAACGTGTTAATGACGCACAGACATTTAGGTCACTAGCAAGATAATTTTTTTTTTTTTTAACGACGCACAGACATTTAGGTCACTAGCGAGATCGATTTTTTTTTTTTTTTTAATTAAAATATTTTCATGATTTATCCAGTTGAGTTTTGAGGCCCTCAATTCGCCTATTCCCCATTACGGTCAATTTGCAAAAAATTTCAATGGTGACAATTGAAATGGAAACGGTTACAATTGAAATGGAAACGGTTACAATTGAAATAAAAAGGGTGACAATTGAGTTGTAAAGCGTTACATTTGTTTTGGAAAGGGTTTCAACTGATTTGGAAAGGGTTATATTTGAGTTGGAAAGGGTTACGTTTGAATTGGAAAGGGTGAAATTTGACTTGGAAAGGGTGACATTTGATTTGGAAAAGGTTACAGTTGACTTGGAATCAAATTATGGACAAATATGTCGAAGGCTAGAAGTTATAAAATTTTAACGTTGTCAGAGAAAATAGCAGCGAATAATGAAGTTGAAAGAGGAATAAAGAAAAAATATGAAATTTCCAAGGACTCTGGATTTCCTTCTAACAGTTTACCAACTTACCTGAAAAATAAGGAAAAAAGTCTTGCCCATAAAAATGCCTTTTTTTGAAAACAATAGACTTTTATTTGTACT
Source organism: Gonocerus acuteangulatus (assembly GCA_946811695.1). Taxonomy (NCBI): domain Eukaryota; kingdom Metazoa; phylum Arthropoda; class Insecta; order Hemiptera; family Coreidae; genus Gonocerus; species Gonocerus acuteangulatus. Next base: position 42,590,408 of record OX328126.1, read on the forward strand.
TTTTTGATAAATTATTTATTAATTATGTACGTAATCATCAATTTATGAAATGTTTGTTATTGTTTAAATAAAATGTATGTATTTTTTAAAATTTAATAATGTGAAAATATGAAATTCGATTTTTTACTCCTTTATTTTCAAAAACTTTTGTAATTAGAATTTTGGATAATTCCAACTTTTTTATTGATCCCTAGGGGTTCGAATTATCCAAGTTCTACTGTACATACTTTTTTTTACAATACTCCTGCCTATAGAAATTTACAATTATATATCTACACAAGTATCCACGAATATTTAACATTTATCAATATTAGTTTTGACTTTACTCATCCAATCAGAATTGATTAATAGAAGAAGAAGAACACTTTATTAAAAATTTAAAGTGAGGCTGCCCAAATTAATAGTGTTGCTAAACCACACAGCTCTAGCTATCAGTCTTCCGATAAATGTTTATATGAATCTATTCGGTTAGTTCTTTAAGGCTAGATGTCCTGTTTCAATTCAAAGATTCGGTTGCTTCTGGGGATTTGGAGGTTGTAATAATGATAATTTTTTACACACTTGATTGTGATGTTTCTTTCGTTATTTTTGTTTTTAAACATAAATATGATGATTGATGCTCCCAAGGGAGTCTATGAATATTTGTTCGGCTAAGAGGGGAAGGCTATTTACATCTAGGCTGAGTTCTTGTAACAATGTACTAGTCTCCTTTGGTGTGGTTCCTCGAGCTCCGAACCATAACCCTTTAACGGTGTATTTCCTTTTGCCGAATTGAACTTCAAACTTTTCAGAAAAGAACGTTAGGCATTTATCGTAAATTGATCTCTTTTCACGATCGATTGCATTAGCTTTCTCGATGTCGTTCGTTTCGAACCTCACAGTGGGGTCAATGATATAAGTGAGTTCGCTTTTCGTTTTAAATGCAACAATATCGGCAAACCTTGATGATCCTTCATCGTCGACACTGTACACCTCGTCGAAGCAGCGGTAGTCCTTTTCCTGAAGAAGTTCTATTAATCTATGCTTCACATTAAATTTTAGCCAATAGCAGTACTGCTGGATACTGCAATAATAGTATAGTAAAGAACTTCTTAAGACCCCAAAATTGAAAAAATGTATAAATAAATAAATAGCATAAAATTGTTATTGGGAGATATTTCCAGTTATTAAAAATCATCAACAGGAAATTGAGATAGCTCAATACCGTAATGATCATAATATCAAAGTTTTAATCATTCAGCATCCTTGAAATATTCCAAACCTTTAACCTGGTATTCTTATTTCTATCTCCTGAATAGCAAGCTTAAAACCATTTTTGTTTGGGGAGGGGTTGGACTGCTAGGGCACCAACTTTAAGCTATTATTTCTATAATAAATAGCATTCCCATTTATATAACTAAATATAATAGGAACTCATAATTGCGTAGAGATAAATTATTAACGAATTTCGAGAATTTCGAGTTTATCAATTACTCAATTGTAATTTGTTTTTCAGATGTGAGAAGGAGAAGCGGCAACAGAAAATATACATCGATGGGTGAGCAAGAAAATATCATATATTTTGATCATTATGATTTTCATGTTATTGTTTTTAATATTTATTTAAAGGATAAACTAGTGGTCATTGTTCATTATTAATTACACAGCCGAACACCAAAAAAAGTTCAAGCCCAGAGAGCAGAATATGTTTACGCTTTTGAGGATGCTGAATCTGAATCCGGGGTCAGAAACCACCTGCACCTCTTGTTTAGGCCTAACCATGAATAAAAAAATCATAAATTAGGCTATTTTACATTCTAAGCTAATAAACTCTAGGCTATTTTACAATTTAGGCTATTTCATTTAATTTACAATAATTTATACATTACTTGAAACAGGGGCATTTTGTGTTTTTTAAGGGTTGCATTTTGGGGTTTTAAGGATTGCCCTGTGACAGAATCACCTCCGATGACTTAGGGGGAATATTCACATAACAACGAAGCGATTTCTTGCATCAGAAAACATATAAAATACTCAAACCTAAGTTAAAACGCAAAAGTTTAAGAAAATTCATATATTCAAAAGGAATGTAAATTGGCTCCAACTGGAGTTTTGGTTAATGACTCGAAAAACAAGATTATACTTTAAAAAAGCCTAAACTATCCTTTTAGCACTTTCCTCCGAAGGAAAGTAGCTATTGAGGTTGGACTCATGAAGGAATTTCTGAAAAATTTCTTCAAATCTTTATCGATCCTACCTAGTAGACACCGAAAATGACCCCCGTTAAAATTTATATATATATATATATATATATATATATATATATATATATATATATATATGTGTGTGTGTGTGTGTGTGTGTGTGTGTGTGTCTGTTAACACGATAGCGGCCAGAGTTTTTGTTTTTTCGTCACGAAACTTGGTATATAGCATTCAATTAGCAAACGATTGAACGAGTTCGTTAACCACCAAAGTCGGTCCACCGGAAGGGGGGTTTACCCCGAACCCAAAACACTAATTTGACCATGTCAGCCGTAATATTTGTTATATTTCAACGAAACTTGGCATTCGTAGTGGTAATATAGAGAGAAAAGTGAGATCTAAAAATGAACTAAATCAGTTCATTAGGAGGGGGGGGGGGGGGTTACTCGGACCCACAATACCAATTCGCCACTACCAGCCGTGATTTTTGGTATATTTCGACGAAACTCGGTATTCGTAGTGGTAATCCACAGGTAAATATGTGTTGTAAAAATAAACTAAATCGGTTCATTAGGAGGGGGGGGGGGTTTACTCCGGACCCACAATACCAATTCGCCACTACCAGCCGTGGTTTTTTTGGTATATTTCGACGAAACTCGGTATTCGTAGTGGTAATCTACAGGTAAATATGTGTTGTAAAAGTAAACTAAATCGGTTCATTAGGAGGGGGGGGGGGTTTACTCCGGACCCAAATTACTAATATACTCATACGGGTCGTAATTTCTGCTGTATTGTAACGAAACGCGGTATACGTCGTGGGTAACTCATGAGAAAAAAGTGTTGTAAAAATGAGCTGAATCGGTCAATCGGATAGGGGGGGTTTACTTTGTAATATATTTCAATAGAAAAGCCCGCCAGACGTAGGTTCACAAATCCGCCGCAAGGAGCGCTTTCTACCACTAGAGGGACTGTATCCTGTTCCCGCGTTAGATCAAAATACGATAATGTGAGGTTTTTTGTATTTATTACGTAGTGTAGTAGGTACCATGTGTGAACATAACTCTGGAAGCAAATTAATAATTGATCAGTTACTCATTACAAAATTAAAAGAGATCTATTCATGTTTTTATTTTATTTATGTAGGATATTTTAGGCAAATTGTTCTTGAAAGCAGTCTACACTACCCAAATTCTGAGGAAAGTGCTTAGTTATGCAGCTCCTGCGTGACGGACTTTTTCCTTTTTTTTAAATATGGCCGATATAGGTATACGAAGTGGAGGGTTATCAAGGCATAAATTGAACGATTAGCTCCCTTTTGTCAAATAAATGTGGAATGTAGTTTCGTTACTTTAAGATTACTTGAGTAAGAAATGTTAAATTATTCATTTTTTATTGGCCAAAATGTGGGAATCCATTGTCCAGTCTGGACGCGTGATTGTAGAAGGCACTAAAAAATTTGCCAGGCCTCATCTTAAAGATAATCGAATAAGCTACAACTTTTGTATTGAGGTGTTTTTTTCGTACGCTTCGTTTAGGCGATAAATTGGGATTTATCCAAAAAACACTGTTTTTTTTTCGTTTTTCTCGAAAACGAAGTGAAAAAGAGAAAATCGCCAAAGGTCTTTATGACTTAGTTTTTGGATTCCCCATCGATATACGAATTTTTTCGGTTTAAGACTGGGGCACCCTCTATATATCTATAATTATAAAAATCACGTGTCTGTCTGTTTTTCTGTTTGTTTGTTCTTTATACAAATCCACACCGTTTGACCGATTTGGACCAAACTTGGCAGACAGGTAGGTCTTGATACGGTAAATCTCCTAGGCTAAGTCAAAAAAATCTACCAGGTGTCTGTCTGTATGTTTGTGCCTTATACAAATCCGCACCGTTCGTCCGATTTTGACTAAACTCGGTACACATGTAGATCATAATCTGGGGAGTGTCGTAGACTAAGTCAAAAACGTCTTATAACTGTCTGTATGTATGTTTGTCCCTTATAAAAATCCACACCGTTCGTTCGATTATGTTTGTCCCTTATACAAATCCACACCTTTCGTCCGATATCGACTAAACTCGGTACACATGCAGATCTTAATCTGAGGAGTGTCGTAGGCTAAGTCAAAAACGTCTACCGGCTGTCTGTCAGTAAGTTTGTACCTCATACAAATCCACGCCGTTCGTCCGATTTTGACTAAACTCGGGACACAGGTAGATCCTAATCTGGAGAGTGCCGTAAGCTAGGTCAAAAACCTCTACCGGCTGTCTGTCTGTATGTTTGTTCCCTATAAAATCAAAACCGTTCTATATGTTTTGATCAAACTGGGCACACAGGTTGGTCTTGATCAGGGGATTGTCATAGGCCAAGTCAAAAACGTCTACCAGCTGCAGTCTGTATGTTTTTTGTTTTTGTTTTTGTTTTTTTTTTTATAAAAATCCACTCCGTTAGACCGATTTTCACCAAACTTGGCATAAATGTATGTCTTGATACGGGGGTGTTATAGGTTAGGTCAAAGTCGTATAGGACTCAAAGTTGGGAGGTCACGGGTTCGAAACAGTTCCAGGTTTGTGTTATTAGAATTTAATAATACTCTTTTGGTTTCTAATTTTTTGGGGGCTTTTCTATATGCAGAAAGTAGGCGTAGCATGGCACGCCGGGTAACAGCTAGTATATATATATATATATATATTTATATATATATATATATATATATATATATATATATATATATATATATATGGTGTTGACGCAGGTCAAAAAAATATTACTCCTTTTTCTTATGTACTAATTTATTATTGGCTTGCCCTACATTTTTCGTGGCCTTCATGCTACTATGTGGCCCTCAGGGGCGATTAAATCCTAAACATTTTAAAAAATTAATTTTAAAAAAACATTTTTTTATTTTAGTAAATCCAATAAAATTACTTGTCATTAATATATTATAAAGAGAGTAGCATTACATTTCCTATCCCAAATCCTAACCTTAAATCTATTGTTAAAATATAATAAAAGTACATACCCCATGTGTGGTTAGCTCGCCACCCATATTAAGACTGAGGCTAGCCAATCACCTGTCTCGAGAGGCTTAGTAATCTGGCTGATTACGATTCGTTCTAGAAAGGTCTGTACTATTATTTTTTCTATCGATTATGATCGATATCGATGATCAGAAGATAGTAAATAATTATTTACTATCTTCTGATGTTGTTTTAAAATATTTTATTTAAAAATTGAATTTCTGTTTGCTTATTTACCGAGTTTTTGTTTTTAATAGTGTGGATATTTTCCGTTATTTTCCGCTTAATGTTATTCCTGTCCTTGTCAACTATTACTACATCGTCCGAGTCAAATGTATGTCTGTTCTTAAATGCGTGGTCCATAAGAGCTGTTTTATTTGATTTTTCGTCAATATTTATCAAAAAAAATATACGCATATATATATACGTAATTATTGGTCAGAAATACGTGGAATAGAATATACACACACACACACACACACACACACACACACACACATATATATATATATATATATATATATATATATATATATATATATACGCATACATATACAGAGCCCATGTTTGAGGTGTCATGTAGCCAAATACCCCCCATCCACGGCGGTTAGTGCTATCTATAATGTATTTTGTGGCAATGACATTGTGAAACACAATATTATTGAAAAATGGATGTAATGTAGTATGTATCCCAATAATATATATATATATATATATATATATATATATATATATATATATATATATAATGATGAAAGCCAACTTGTCGATATTATATTCTTCCTGTCGCCTCTATTCAACAAAAAGCACGAGAAAAAATATTGCAACATGACGTAACCATCAATGTGCCGCTGCATTAGCTTAATGTTTTGTAACCTCTGCAGTTTATAAAGAGTTAAACCAAAAACTAGTTACATAATGGCCTTGGCAAACACTAACACCTTAAAGCAGCAACACGTTTCCTCTAATTATCCGCCATTGACTTGCAAACAGATAGTTTTCAATGTCACATGAATATTGTTTGGCGTAATATTTACATCATAAGAACATACTAATTTGTTTTAGCCAATGTCGGCTCGCCTATTAGTAAAAATACTTATTAAGAGAGTAAACAACTAGTATGGAACTTTTATAGCAAATTTTGCAATTGGCGCATCACAACTTTGGCCAAAATGTCATAGGTACTTAAAAATAATAAACAAATCAAATAAAACAGATAAAGAAATCAAGAATTGTAATTATTTCTACTATATTTAAGTTTTTTCAATTGTATTGTTTATAAATTATTATTTTTACATCATTGATTCTTTTACGTCATAACTGTTATATCCACATTTTAATAAAAAAAAAAAAGAAAAGGAAAGGAGCACATATATCAATAACAATAGTTCTGTCTTTCACATTTCTCTCCCTATTTATTCTCATCATGGTAAAAAAAAAATGAGTTCAGGGTATAGGTTGTTAATAGTACGCAGTCCTACAGTCCGCTCTTGGCAGTACGGCAGAGAAATTTAGTTTTTGCGTTTTAGTTCGTCTATCACACTAGAAGATCACGCCACTGCCTGGATTTAATGGAGCAAAACATACTTTTAGAAGTTTTGTGTGTAATATTAATAGCTTCACGCGAGAGAGTTTTAATAAGCTGAGCAATTTGAAGAAATCTGTTGCAATACAGAAAAGCATGTTTCAAAATATCACCAGCAGCGATAAAACACAAACTTGGAGGTTGAAGGAATTCAGCGAGGCAGGTAATGGTTTAAAAAAAAATGAATAAATTGTTCGTCCTGTTGAACTGAAAGGTCCATTATTATCTATTAATCGTTATAAAATCGATTACTTAAAAGTATTTCTGGGGTATATTTGTGATAATTCGGAACAGCTTTATCCAAAATAGTTTTTTTTTTAATTTTTACAAAATTGCTAAAGTAACTAAAGATCACATAACCGCACTAAATGTCTTAATTAGTAACCAATGTGGAATTATTGATAATTCGGTCATAATAGACAATAAAGCCACATATAAAATAAAAAAAATAGTTTTTAATAATGCCACAGTTTTGGCTTCATTTCAAGCAGTCGTCAAGGATGATCCGATTGAAGTTTTACTTTATAATTTGACGTATTTGAGTACAATTATTTCTAGAAGATTGTTACCTAATGGGTAACAGAGGTTGTTACCTAATGGGTAACAGAGGTTAGTGGGCACCACATGTCAACAAAAAATGTATAAGTCAACTAATGTCATGACCTAGAGTTAACAAACATAATAAGTTCAAAGGGAGTAAATTAAGTCACCCAGTTTATTAAAGGTGCGTTATTTTCGTAGGACTATCTAGGACAGATGTTGCAAGTAGCTGTACCTCCTTGCTAGGAACAGGTTCGCACCAGATTTGCGAAACTAGACCTTGATGACGAAACTGGATTAGTAATTATAATTATAACTGCAAAACTAGAAATTCAAAGTGCTTCTGCAATGAAATCCTGGAAGAGGTAGGTAAGTCTAGGAAAACTTAAGAATGACCCTCAGTAAGTCGTTAGTATTCATCGGCTGTAGAAGTTAGACAAGGATTCATGGTCATGTCCTCCAGAAATATTAAGAAATGGAGTTAAGGATAAAAAGGACCACTCCGAGAAAACTGCGTCATGTTAGCCGGATTAGGCCGGATTTGAAAAACATAGAATTGAAATAGTTGACGTTTTATTTTGGTCTTTCGTGAAAAGAAATAAACATTTGTAAAAATTTAAAATCAAATATGAGAGAGAAGCAAATACAGCAACTGGCAGTACCATTAGTTGAAATTACTCTATTTAAGCACTGATTCAATATCCACTCGAATAGATGCTTTATATTTATTACGGGTTTAAAAGAATATATTATGTATATTGTTATAGGTATATAAGAATATATTTAATGTCCCAACAAAAATCTAATTTTTTCCATTTTGACAACAGTCCAACGTGGTCTTGGACATGGTTTCAGTGGATTCCGAACGCCCAATTTCTCAGGAAACTCTGGAAGGCTAGTAACGTAAAAAGATATTTCGCCCAATAAACCATTGTCACACAACGTATTTTTGTACCAAATTTCATTAATATCGGTACATGTTTGAGCCAGGTAGTAAGCGAACAGACTTCGCCCGAATTTCGCCCATAAGAACGTTTGGAAGGATTCTGCTGGGTAACTCTTTCTTTGTCTACCCCTTTTCCCTCCTCTCTCCTCCCTCTCTCTCTCTCTCTCTCTCTCTCTCTATATATATATATATATATATATATATATATATATATATATATATATCTGTGGCTTGGTTCTAAAAGGGCCAATGTCAATTTTTTCATATTTTGTGTTTTTTATGTACTTCCCTTAAAATACTTGCAAAAAACAAATACACGTGTATAAATGTATATATATTTATAAATCTATATGTATATTATAAAAATATATATAGTATTGATATAGATTTGGTTTTATGCAAGTATTACAAGGGAAGTAAATAAACAAAACAAAATATGGAAAAATTGACATTGGCCCACTTAGAACCAAGCCACAGATATATATATATATATATATATATATATATATATATATATATATATAGAGAGAGAGAGAGAGAGGAATAAAAACACCATTAGCGAAAGAGAGATACTAAATGCGGATGATGCTGTGGCGTCCCTGTGAGATCGACCATGAGTTCACGTAATCGATTTATCATTAACTTATAATAATCGTGATGCAATCCAAGGCTGCACTTTATTTTCTTCCTCCTGTGACGCTCACCGAATACTATAATCGAATTTACATAACGACCTCAAAGTGTTTAATCCTTGTTAAACAACATCTTTCGACAGTTTATAAATCAGAAGAGACCATAAATTATATGCATAGCTAGTTTGAATTTGAGTTGAAACGTTTCGGGTAAAGAATGTACTACCAAAATATTCCACATTAATATGAAATAGCCTCTTTTAGCGTTCCGAATATATAATAATCTCAATGTCAGGGACACCTAAAGATGCAATTAGTTTCTTCACAACAAAAGTAATCGAATTTTAAATATCTCAGTTTAAGTAAGTTGAAGGTGATGGTGGTAATGAATGTTCAAAACGTCGCAAATATAACTTAATGTTTTAAATAATTGGGGGGGGGGGGGGGGCAACTACTGGTAGTTACTTAAGAATCTTAGTTTATTTTGAACGTCTGGAAAAATTTTCAACAGAATCTATCGTTCCTGGGTAACCAACACGAAATTTAGGTATTTTATCGAAAACGGTTTCGGATATCACTTTCAAAATAGTTTTAGTCAGCTCCTTGCCCAAGCCTACTAACGCATAATCGTAAGCGCTATAATATGTTTCACAAGAATTCGCCCAGAGAAGAATGTCTCACTTGACGGTTTATGCTAGTTAACGAACATGGCCTTCCAAATCATACAAAATATTTTGGTGACAAATTTTATCGAATTCGGACCATTTTTTTGGGAGGTAGGGAGTGAACAGATAAATATATACCTATATATACATACATATACATAATGGGATCTAAGAGTTCTGAAACGTGGAATTTTTTAGTAGGAACTACCGTATTGCGCCATCGGATCGAACCGGTTTTCCTTCTTTTGGAGGGAGCAAGGAAACGCGCTAACTAGAACAATTTCATTTAATTGACGAACATATTAAACTTATAGTTTTATTATCTAACTAGTATTGCGAGATTTGAGGAAATTCTAGTTTATTGATAGAAAGTAGCCAGACAGGTTAATTTTAACTTCGTCCGATAGGTATTCGATTACAAATTAATTGGCAATTTCAGCTCTTGCGTATAGAACCTTCCAGAAACCCTCTCAATGATTTAGTTAAGACCTAATAAAGTGCAGGAGATGATATCGTTGATTTTGCTAAACTGTTAAATAAATATTTAATTACTGTAAACGTTATAAAAAAAATAACTTAAACGCTGAACTAACATATAACCGTAATGCATAGATGAATCCAGATAAAACAAAAAAAGTTGAAGGAAGATTTTCAATCAATGCAACAATAAAGAGCAGAAACCCCGGATTGGGATGGAGTGATGGTCTGTCCGGCGGTTTCTGGTCAATATGTCACTTCAGTATTATTGACATATTGACAGGAATCTGACAGCTTTGAATCCAATATCTCGGAATGGAGACAGTCAGCCTCATATACAGTTTGACGTTTGTGGTAACGAAGGAAAACAACATTTGGTTTCATTTATGTTAAAACCATTGTTTTTTAGCGCGGTTCCTCCCTTCCTTCATAGGGAGGAACCCCGTTTATAAGGTTGACCTCAAAATTTTACGTTTCAGAACCCCTAGAGACCGAAAATAACGGTGGTTCAAATTTTTGTTTATATATATATATATATATATATATATATATATATATATATATATATATACAGTGGCTCACAGTCAAAATGATGCAAACCAAGATTTCTATTTCTATTGCTATTTGTTTTCAATTTGTTACAATTTAAATGCCAATGCACACTAGGGCATAATGATTCATTGTCATACATTGAATTTAGGTAATAAAATCAACTCTACAACAATTATACAAATAGAAAAAAATTCTTCATTAAAACTCATAGGAATTGAAGGTCACAGAGAAAAAGATGCAAAGTTCAGTTCCGCTTAGGAAATAAATATTCTTTAATTTTTGGGGACATGAGTTTACTAATATTTTAATTACTTTTCATTCTTTTATTAAACCCGAAAATAAACAATATGAATACAAGTAATCAGTCTTGTTCGAGCATTTGCTTAAATTTGGTACGCATATAACTATTCCTGAATGATAAATAGTGATTAACAAATTTAAAATGGGCACAACAACATGAAATCACCTCTATTATCAATTTACGCGACAAATCAAAATATTATTGAACGTTTTAAAAAATAAAACAGAATAATAAGAAAATCTAGAGTCATTACAAAAGAAACGTTTTACCGGCAATGACAAACGGTGGATTATGTGCCAAATAAAAAATAATTCAAAATTAAGTGCTGCAAACTAGGCTACATTAGTTAAAAAACGTTTAAATAAAACGGTGTGTGCTGAAACCATTCAAAGAATTTAAAAAATAAAGGCAATACAATGGTAGAATTCCAAGGCAAAATTCTTACATCAACGAGAAATATAAAAAGATGCAAATTAATTCTCCCAAGAATTATTTAAAGAAGAGATGGAACTGTTTTGTTTTTGGATAAGTCAAAATTCACTTTGTTTGGCCCTGATAGATCAAATTTCGACTGGAGAAAGGCAAATGAAGAGCTCCATGGAATAATCTTCGCCCGACCATCAAACATTGAGGTGATCATGTTATGGTTAGGGGGTGTATGGCTGTTCCGGCGGTAGGATATCATCATTTTATTGAGGAAAAAATGGATAAACATTAGTATTGTGACATCCTGATGAAAATTTGCAACCAAGTTCGGAATAATAAATTATTTTGCTTTTTATAGACATAATGATCCCAAGTATTCTTCTTATCTCGCAAGAGAAAGGGTTCGCATAATATCTCCAAAACTATAAAATCACCCCTCCAATCACTAGACCTCAACGTCACAGAGAATTTATGAAGTTAATTAGAAACAGAAGTGAGGAAACATAAAATATCCAACCAAGAATATCTCATAATGACGCGTCAAGAAGAATGGGAGAAGATATGTCCATCATGCACAGAAATGCGTGTCCAATTCATGCCTAATCGTTTGAATGTGATAATTAATAATAAAGGATTGCCTAAAAAGTACTAAAATTTAAAATATTTTTTGAATTTTTGGACGTTTTCCATTTTGCATCATTTTCACTGTGACCTTAGAAATGTATATTAATTTATAAAGTTTTTGTGTAATCTTATGATTTGATCTCAAATAAATTTTTAACTATTATATGGTCTAGCCTGATGATCCTACTGTATTTTTGTAAACAAAGATTTTTCAGAATAAATTGTGGGTTGGTAAGTAAATATCTTGCATCATTTTGACTGTGAGCCACTGTATATATATATATATATATATATATATATATATATATATATATATATATAGAGAGAGAGAGAGAGAGAGAGAGAGAGATATTTGTCTGTTCGCTCTTTCCTGGCTTCAATAATGGTCCGATTTTGATGAAATTTGGTACAAAAATCTTTCGTCTAATTTGAAAGGTCAAGTTCGTTAACCAGCAGAATCCAGAAATCAGAAATATTTATGCTTACATCATATGCTTGTAAGTACTCGTTTTATAGGCTTCTTGGGCTAGTAAAACGAATGGAGCCATTTTTAAGGCGATAGCTTTAACCGTTTCCGAGAAAATAGGAAAAACAGTTGTTAAATCAAGTTTTTGGTTGAATATTTTATTGAGAGACATGACAAGTTTTGGGAACTTCGCATATTTTCCTTAATATCTCGAAAACAGTTGTGAAATCGTGGTAAGTGGATAGAAACCATTCGAAAGCTTACTAGATTCTCTACAAAAAAGGTTCTAATGACATTTTTGATTAGGCGATGTTAATCGGAGAAAGAAGTGCTTAAAACATCAAACACGTTTGCTTTGTTCTTTTGAACGAGTTTTTGTCGCAGTTTTTATCAATTTTTAATTTTTGCCTATTTCCCTTAGTCTTTTTTTGCTTTTATTTTTGTAATTGCTTCTATTAGGAAAATGTATTTGTCTGTAATACAGGATACGTAAAATGAGAATCAATTTACTGTTGTTAGAAATAGATGGGTTAGAAAAATGAGGGCACCCTTGCATAAATTCCTAGCAAAATAAAAATTTCCATGAACGTTAGGGACACCATTATAATGGATTTTTTTTTTTTTAAACTCGTTTCCTCCTTCTCTCCATAGATTGGAAACCTGAGTCTGACGTCGACCAAATGACGTAATCCGAAGGCGCCGACTAAAAGATTTCACGTTTTAGAGCTCGTAGATAACGAAAGTAGAGGTGGTTCCAATTGAAATATATTTTTGAGTAATTAAATGAATTTTTGTATGAAAATTCCAGTAGTTAAAATTATAACAATTAATAGAAATTGGAAAATATGTATTAAATAGAACTCATTAAACCTTTTACAGAGAACTCTATAATAATATTTCTTAAAGAAAAGGATAGCAGATTATTTATTTATTTTATTTTAAGGGTTTCTGATCTATGGGGATAAGCTCTTGGATAGCAGATTACCCCAGGAGTAGGATATAGCAGATTTCCATTTGCTGGAAAGGTCGATGTAGTTTGATTTATGACATGCCCGCCCTTCCTACCTGCTCTTCCAAAGTGCAACCTAAACGTCCAGTTTTGCTTGAAGATCTGACTTTTTAGCGCGGTTCCTCCCGAACTCCATAGGGAGAACCCGCTTATGAGGTTGACCTCACGACGATCCGGACGTTGATCCGGACGTGCCGACTAGAAACTTTCTCGTTTCAGACCCCATAGATTACGAAAATATAGGTGGTTCAAATTTGTGTGTATATATATATATATATATATATATATATATATATACATGTATATATGTATTTATATATATGCTTGTCTGTTCGCGCTCCTGACAGCTCAAAAATGGTTCGAATTTTCGAACCACACAAAAATTTTTACAAAAATTTTTCTTCTAATTTGAAAGGTCAAGTTCGTTAACCAGCAGAATTCGCCCACAGGAAGATGGTGTTTGGGACGAAATTCGCGAAAAAAATCGTAACGTTTACGTTTTTGAGTTTATATGCTTGCAGGTACTTATTTTATAGGTTTATTAAAATAGGAAAACGAATGAAACCATTTTTAAGGCGATATCTGTAACCGTTTTCGAGAAAAGTGGAACAAATGTTTTAGTAAGTCATTCTTTTTTTGTGGGTACTTAGAATCGCGGGATTCAATTGAAATATTTTCTACATCTTGGAAATTCATCTCAACTAAGACGATTAAATTTTGGTTATATTTGAGGTTAAGGAAGTATGCGACAAATTTTTTTTGTTGATTAATAGACATAAAAAGTTTTCGGATTTTCATACATTTTTCGTAAATAACTCGATAACGGTTGGGAAATCGTGGTAAGCGGAAGGTGACCATTCGAATGCTTACTAAATTCTCTACAAAAAAGGTTCTGGGGTCTCCCGTGGTCTAGTGGCTAGCGCGCTAGATTCATAAGCGGGAGATGGTGGGTTCGATCCCCACCGGCGCCAGAAATTTTCTCATCTCAGGGCTCGCTGAGAGAATTCCTGGCTGCACCCTGGTTCGGCGCTAATGGCCACGATTTGTCGATGCGCCGTAAAAAAAAAAAAAGAAAAAAAAAAGAGGTTCTGAAACATTATTCGATGGGGCAACGTCAATCAGAGATACAAGCGCTTAAAACTTAAAAAGTGTTTGTTATGTTGTTTTGAACGGGGTTTTGTCTTTGTTTATCTCAGTTTTAGCGCGGTTATTCCCTATCTCCATAGGGAGAACCCGCTTATGAAGTTGACCTCATGACGCAATCCGGAAGTGCCGACTAGAAACTTTCACGTTTCAGACCCTATAGATCACGAAAATATAGGTGACTAAAATTTGTGTATATATATTTATATATATGCTTGTCTGTTCGCTCTCTAGCAAGCTCAAAAATGGTCCGATTTTGATGAAATTTGGTACAAGAATCTGTCGTCTAATTTGAAAGGTCAAGTTCGTTAACCAGTAGAATCCGCCCACTAGAAGATAGTGTTTGGGGCGAAATTCGCGCAAAAAAATCGTAACGCTTACGTTTTTGAGTTTATATACTTGCAGGTAATTTTTTATAGGTTTCTTAACATAAGAAAACGAATGAAACCATTTTGAAGGCGATATCTTTAGCCGTTTCTGAGGTAAGTGGAATCAATGTTTTTGTAAGTCATTATTTTTTTGTGAGTACTTAGAATCGCGGGATTCAATTAAAATATTTTCTACAACTTGGAAATTAGTCCCAACTGATATGTTTAAATTTTTGTTATATTTGGAAATAAGGAAGTATGCGAAAACAATTATTTTATTAATAGACATGAAAAGTTTTCGGATCTCCATACATTTTTCGTAAATATCTCGATAACGGTTAGGAAATCGTGGTAAGTGGAAAGTGACCATTCGAATGCTTACTAAATTCTCGACAAAAAAGGTTCTAAAGCAATATTCGATGGGGCAAGGTCAATGAGAGATATAAGCGCTTAAAACTTAAAAAGTGTTTGTTTTGTTGTTTTAAAATGTTTTTTTCTCTTTCTTTATCTCATTTTTTAATTGGTTGTTTCTAGTTATAAATTTCATTTATCAGTAAAATTAGTATTGTAGTAAAATAAGCTAAGAAACAGTGAAAGGTATTTATAATAAGTTTGGAGTGGCTGTAGTAATCATGATGGCAGTGGCTAATCATGATGACGTAGGTTGTTTTGAATTCTCCATCCATATAACCTTCCTCATAGCTTTAAACTGAAGTTACCGTTATTTCTTATTTTATAGAAAGATTTAACCCTCGACAGAATGGAATTTAATTCGCCACGAAGCACATATTTACAGTTGATTATAACAGTAAAACGACTTTACTAGTAAAACAAGATACTTAAAATGACAAGGAATTTTTGGTTGTTTAGAATAGAGCCTTCTCAGCAGTAGCCAAAGAATAAGTACGTTTTCAGTACATAATTGTATTGACTTATACAGATTAAGAATTATCCGCTTCTGTGTAAGTTGCTACTGTCAGTTTCCTGTGATTTGTGATGCTAATCTATTCCATTTCTTCGAGATGTAACCGCGCTAAGATGACGCAGTTCCTGCCAGTCGGACTTTATTTAATTGCTTATTTTTTGCTTTAAATTGTATTTATCAGTGAAATTAGTATTTTAGTAAGATAAGCCAAGAAACAGTGAAAGGTATTGGTAATAAGTTTGGAGTGGCTGTGGAAATCAAGATGGCTGTGGCTAACCATGATGGCGTATTCATGGCGGTTTGTTTTGAATTTTCCTATCTATATAACCTTCCTCATAGCCTTCCAACTGAAGTTATCGTTATTTCTTATTTTATAAATAGATTTAACCCACGGCAGAAAGGAATTTTATTTGCCATGAAGCACATATTTAGAGTTGATTATAACAGTAAAACAAATTTGCTAGTAAAACAAGATACTCAAAATGACAACGAATTTTTGGTTGTTTAGAATAGAGCCTTCTCAGCAGTAGTGGAAGAGTAAGTACGTTTTCAGTACATAATTGTATTGACTTATACAGCCTTCCTCAAGAATAAGGATTAAGAATTTTCCGCTTCTGAGTAAGTTGGCTACTGTCAGTTTCCTGTGATTTCTGATGCTAATCTATTCCATTTATTGGAGATATACGGAACCGCGCTAAGATGACGAAGTTCCTGCGAGTCGGACTTTTTTTTTGTCCTAGCCAAGTCCCAAACATGCTTTGACTTCGCGTCACCTCAACGGCTAACTATCTTCATCCCATTTAGTATTTCCGTTCGCTCTATAGCTGGCTAAAAAATGGACAGATTATAATGAAATTAGGTATTATTCCTTCACTAATGGCACTCGGGAACCGCGCTATGTTGACGCAGTTCCTGCGAGTCGGACTTTTTTGTTTTTAATTGTAGGTGCTCCGGCGGTAAGTTTCATTAGCACCACTTGCTTTTTGATAAAGGAAGCAACGATTTGGGAACTTTTCGGCGCTTATAAAACTACTATTATAGGAATCATTTACATGAGATCTTCGTTTTTAAAAAATATTTCAGCATGAAGAGTTTATCGTTATCTAGATCTGTCTAGACCTTGTCATCAGTCGTCAGTGAGTCAATTCTGCTTGATCTTATCACTCTAGAAAAGAGTCATTTTATCACGTCCGGTGAAACACCTGCCTTATCCTCAGCATAATCAAACACAATGATATTTTTGTATATATGTTATATGCTCGAGATGTTTCCAACGATCACTACAAATCTGCCTTTCTCCTGTTTTCGTGATGACACTTCAATTATATTATTTCATAAGGACACTTAAACAGACAAATAAAATATTTATTCTGAGCGAAAAAGGGTTATTTTTGAAGACAATACATTTTCAGTGCGTTTTCTCCCTCCCTCCATAGTGTTGACTAGAACACTTTACGATTCATAACTCATACAACACGAAAATAACGGTTGTTACAACTTGTTGTCTGTTTGTTCGTGTGCGTGTGTATTTTTATATAAGGTACAGTGTTTTATTGATTGTTGTTGTATTTGATAAGTTGTTAGTAAAACAATAAACGTAGAGTGAGAAACAATGTTGTTTGTAATAGAGCCTCTCCGAGCAGAAAGGATCTAGCTAGGATCTTAAAAATTATATTTCCACTGATATTAAGTGCATAATACAATCTCATTTTATAAGATGGTGACCCTATTTTTCCAATATATTCGTCTGTGACAGAAGGTCAATTTTATAAAAACATTTACTTTCTTCGCCACTCTTTTATTAGGCACTGCATGTTTTACGTCGTTATAACGCCTCTTCAGGAGCACTAAAACTAAATAAAATAAAATATTGTTACATTAGAGAGCCTATACATTAGAGAACCTTCCGCAGGTAGGACCACGTCTGGACTGATAAGATCGATCATGTCTACTAGGTATCAGCTGTTTAAAATCGATAGTTTTAGGGTAAATGTCGATTTTCCAAAAGAAGTTTTTGTAATTTTATAATATAATTCATTTTATGTCGTCTTGTATTATTATTATAAATTATTTTATAAAATTACAAAAACTTCTTTTGGAAAAACGACATTTACCCTAAAACTATCGATTTTAAACAGCTGATACCTAGTAGACATGATTGATCTTATCAGTCCAGACGTGGTCCAACCTGCGGAAGGTTCTCTAATGTATAGGCTGTAACCATATTTTATTTTATTTAGTTTCAGTGCTCCTGAAGAGGCGGCATAACGAGGTGAAACATGTAGAGCGTGATAAAAGAGTAGAGAAGAAAGTAAGTGTTTTTATAAAATTAACCTTCTGCCACAGACGAATATACAATCTCATGGTTTCACCCATTAAAAAATTGAGCTATATATATATATATATATATATATATATATATATATATATATATATATATATATATATATATAAAACTATATTCATAAGTAGCAAAATGTTTGTATTGTTTTACTATGTGTTAAGTATATGATATATTCCCAAGAATTAACATAAAAAGTCAATTAGCATAATTATTCACGACAATGTTCACTATGAAAAATACAATTGTGATATGTTCTCTCTAAAACGAATAAATTATGAGATTATAATATCATAAACGATTCAACAAAGTACATTCATTAACTGATAAAGCCAATCTGTGAATAGCCTATAAATAAACGCCAATCTCGCAGGAGTTTTCATAAGCTCGGACCATTCATTATAAAGACAATGGCTACAGAAATCATAAAAACAGTGAGCACATTTAAATTTCTAAAATCTGCTGGCTCAACTTTTTGAAAATAATATACTACCATTATTTATGTTTAGTGTTGTATTTCAAAGAAGGCGATATGCAAATTAAAGGGTCTATAAAGTAAAAAAAAATATATATAAATTTGGAATAATAATAATAATAAATAATTATTCATTCATTTACATGCATATAGAAAAAAAAATTCTTAAGATTATAGGGATGGTGACAACACCGTCCGCCCATGTTCGGTTACAAGAACAAATAATACATTAAATAGAACCATGAACTTATTTAGCTTTTACTTAAATATATATACGTAAATATATAATTTGGAATAAGTAACAGTAAAGAATAAATTTCAATAAAAACTAATATCATTCGTTGGAAGATAGCTGCTAGGTCTGCTGGTGGGAAAAAACTCACGCAGAAATAATGAACCAAGTATGGGCACAAAGAAAATTACATTTGTCAAAATTGCATTATTTGTACTTCATGTGGGCATACGAGGTCTTTAAGTGGCATGTAACATATAATTTATATGAATCTAGAAAAATTTGCACTAGTGATATTTTCGTTATCTAGCAGCTTTGCTGCTGGGATATTTTCAGTTAAAAGGCACCTTGAAATTATCTTCAGCTCGAAATTTCTACTCATGCGCACTATATGAAAGCGCATTTAATAAAAATATAAAATACTAATAAATACTTTTTTTTTTAAATAAACAACATTACATTAAAAGACATTTTAAAACTACATAGGAATAATATTGGCGTATTTTCAACCTCATTAAATTCATAGCAACATTGAGGAATAAAATGAAATAAAATGCATCAAATAATTCTTCATACCTGTGACTCAAAATCCGGTTTCTAAGAACATGATCCAAACAAGGAAAATGAAGGCCATACATTTTAATGAAGTTGCAACGCCAGTTACCATAGAAGATATAGAACCTGTTTAATCGCATTAAAGATATTAAATACACACTACTTTATCATACTGAACATCACCGAGGTATAAAATTAACATAACCACAAAATTTCACAAGATGTGTATATATATATATATATATATATACACACACACACACATATTATAAACATATTTTTTAAATATAAAAAACAAATGCTTGTATTTTAGGAATGCTTGTCATGGATAAATACAAGAACGCTTGGAATAATACAAGGTCAAGAAGAATTCGTAAATTCATTTGTGAAAGAAAGCGCATCTATACACACATATAAGTGGAAACGAAGACTTCGCCCGAGTTCGACAATGGGCATAAGTATACACATACACATTTAAGTGGACTCCTCCTAGGTTCGAGCAGGGGTATGAGGCAATGAGTTTATATCAACACATACATAAGTGGAAATGTGGATGTACACATCTACATGTGGAAATATGGACTGCTTTGAGTTTTGACCAGGGGAATGTTGCGATGGGTATATATATTCACATACAAGTGGAAATGTGGACTTCTTCCGAGTTAAATCAGGGCCAAGAGGCGATGAATATATATGCAAACATGTAAGTGGAAATATGGACTCCTCCTGGGTTCGACCAGGGGTATGAGGCAACGAGTTGATATCAACACACATATAAGTGGAAATGTAGACTGCTCTTAGTTTTGACCAGGTGTCTGAGACGATAAGTATATATACACACACATATAATTGGAAATGTAGACTGGTCTTAGTTTTGACTAGGGGTATGAGACGATAAGTATATATATATATACACTCACATATAAGTGGAAATGTAGACTGCTCTTAGTTTTGACCAGGGGTATGAGACGATAAGTATATATACACCCACATATAAGTGGAAATGTGGACTCCTCGTGGGTTCGACCAGGGGTATGAGGCAATGAGTTGATTTCAACATACATATAAGTGGAAATGTAGACTGCTCTTAGTTTTGACCAGGGGTATGAGACGATACGTATATATGAGCATTGTTCAGATAGATTTTACTTTTTGGTTCTCAAATTTTACAGAAATCAGCTTGAAAATTAATCAACTTTTTTTGTACCAATTGAACATACGTGTGATGGTTAATTTTTGTCGCTAGTTGGCCATGCACCAAATACTTTTTTTTTTTTTTTTTTTTTTTTTTTTTTTTTTTTTTTTTTTTAATCGTATGAAGAATATTGAATATTTTTACTGAATATTTAAAAATCAATCACGCAACTCCAAATATCGTCAATTCATGTCGTCATTATACCGAGTCCCTCTACTGGAGCAACATCAGATGTAGACGTTTCTGGAAGCATTTCAAGTGACATAATACCACCTTCAATATCCTTCCTAATACCATCTTCAATACCCTTCCTAATACCACTTTCTATACCCTTCCTAATACCATCTTCAATATCCTTCCTAATTCTATCTTCAATACCCTTCCTAATACCACCTTCAATATCCTTTCTAATACCATCTTCAATACCCTTCCTAATACCACTTTCTATACCCTTCCTAATACCATCTTCAATATCCTTCCTAATACTATCTTCAATACCCTTCCTAATACCAACTTCTATACCCTTCCTAATACCACCGTTTATACCCTTCCTAATTCCTTCTTCCAAATATCATCTTCCATATTCTTCCTAATACTAGCTTCAATATCCAGCAGAATACTCCCTTCAATAACCTTTCGAATATCACCTTTTTGTTTATACGCACAAATTCATAATTTATGTTGTGAATGTTTTTGTGAATACATTTTTATTCACAAATTTTAATGTGAATTTATTTGTATTCGTATATTAAAATGTGAATGTTTTTGTAATCACTTGATTTTTTGTGAATAATCACAATTTTTCTGTATATTTAGAATTTTTCCTCTAAATTAAATTTTATTTACAGAAAAATTTGTGAATACAATTTTATTTGCATTTATATATATGACATACGTGAATACAAATAAATTCGTATTCAATCTTATGGATACGAAATTATTTATATTCGTATTTACAAGTAAATGAGGTACACATAAATTCTTATTTTTATTTCTAAATAAAATTATGCCAACTCTAATTACCATCCAATGTAGAGTAGGCCGGTAATGATGCGGACGGTAATGATATTTGTTACAAAAATATTTTTAATTTTTTTTCTAAAAGAATTATATTAATAAAAAATATTGTTAAATACGTAGTTTTTGAAGCAGTTAGACGAAAAAAAAAATCATGGATGTTTTGAGTAATTAAATGGGAGACGGTAATGACCAGCAAAATAGTCCAATTGTGATTTTCCAGATAAAACACATCGCAAAAACTGATACGTACAACATTTCTCTTCCATATCTTCTGGACAACAAAAATCAGTTTGAGAGAGCTGCTCCAACATCTATTTGGAAACAATTTGCTCCATCCTAATAGGTTTTCTCGTTGATTCAAAAAGTCGGACGGTAATGATGTCAAAACTGAGGGGCAACTTTAAAGGCACTATTGCGAAGTTAGATTTTTTTTTAATTTATTTAAATTTATATGAATTCACCTTAAATATTATTATGTTAAAATGAAACATCACATGAGCAAAAAATATAATATCCTTCCCCCCTAAAAAAAATAGTAAAGTGTAATAAATGTGTCAAGGGACAGCGGACGGTAATGATTTTGGGCCTATAAAATTAATAATTTTGAAATTCAGAATTTAATTTTGGTAGCATTAATTTCCTCTTTATTCCATTAGTCATTCCAAGAAGAAAAAAAATTAAAAAATCTGCCCGTCTTAATTATATCGCCAAGGGACAAGAATGTTAAAACTATTTGAATAATACACACATATAAGTGGAAATGTACACTGCTCTTAGTTTTGACCAGGGGTATGAGACGATAAGTATATATACACACACATATAAATGGAAATGTACACTGCTCTTAGTTTTGACCAGGGGTATGAGACGATAAGTATATATACACGCACATATAAGTGGAAATGTAGACTGCTCTTAGTTTTGACCAGGGGTATGAGACGATAAATATATTATATACACACACATATAAGTGGAAATGTAGACTGCTCTTAGTTTTGACCAGGGGTATGAGACGATAAGTATATTATATACACACACATATAAGTGGAAATGTAGACTGCTCTTAGTTTTGACCAGGGGTATGAGACGATAAGTATATATACACACACATATAAATGGAAATGTGGAATCCTCGTGGGTTCGACCAGGGGTATGAGGCTATGAGTTGATATCAACGTACATATAAGTGGAAATGTAGACTGCTCTTAGTTTTCACCAGGGGTATGAGACGATAAGTATATATACACACACATATAAATGGAAATGTACACTGCTCTTAGTTTTGACCAGGGGTATGAGACGATAAGTATATATACACACCTACAAGTGGAAATGTACTCTGCTCTCGTGTTCGACAAGGGCATGAGGCAATAAGTAAACAAATATGTATACTTCTCCACAGTTCGACCAGGGCATGAGGCGATGAGGGTATATACACATATTTGGATATGTAGAACTCTCCAAGGTTGGACAAGGGGTATGACGTGACGAGTATATAAACACGCATATAAGTGGAATTGTGGACTTATCCCGAGTTCGACAAAGAACATGGGGCGATGAGTATACAGGGTGTCCCGCATGTCATGAGATGTCAGAACTTGAGGGGTTTATTCTACATCTCATTTGTAGTTCAGGGACGCAGAAATGAGCGTCCTATCTCAACATGTAGCAGAGCTATTAAAAATGTTGTCTATATTCAAAACTATTGGGTTTTTTAATGAAAAACTGTGTTTTCCGGAATTCTGGTATAGTAAAAAATCCATATTTTTAGAATCTACATTAAATTTCCAATAATAAACACTCAATATTGAAATACAATTTTGCTAAGGGTACGCAGTGTTAAAAAAGAAAATCAATTTGGAGTGCAGTTCTCCAAATAACTGTTGTTTTATTTTACCCTTTAAATGGATAGATTCCGCTTATCTACTGTATTTAGATCCTGTAGATCTTCGCTCCATGAGGCTCTAATAATATAGATACGATGAAAATAAGACAACACGTTTTATTTCTCTCATGTCCTGGATGAGCATAGATTCAAAAAACCGAACCATAAACTGTTTTCCTGGTCTAGACGGCTTGATGCAGGTGCAGTGATGGTCCAAGTCTATTTTAATTACCCCTATGTATTGAAGAATCCAATACAATCTCCCGTCTTCTACACAATGCAAACAAGCACAGAAAGACCGAAGTTCGTTTTTTACGAATTGTAGAATATTAAAGCCAGGACAAAAAAAAAAAAAAAAAAAAATCGACATAGGTTCTTTAAAATATGAGAAATAAGTGAATTTCTTCATGCAGATCGTATACCATAACCAGGTAAGCTAAAATAAATATCTGGATGACCGATAGCCACAGTTGTTAAGGCGTGAGCATTCCGAACCGAAGGTTGTCAGTTAAATTCCCGTCAAGGGTGTTGGCTATTCTTTTGAAAAAAGGCATTAACCCTATCCTGGCTAGAAAATGTCGTTAGCCCCTAGATGAACCGTCCTAAAATCCTGTGACAATTATCTAATGGAGGTTATAATTTAAATAAATCAATCAATAAAAATCATAGGTGAGAAACCCCGGTCCAAACAAAACACGCTATGGTTTTAATTTAAGGAAAAACGGGTCTTTTTAGTTTAATACCCACAGCTCTAATTTTTAAAACCTTGTAAATATACTAACATTGGATACATTAGGTATTACTATTTCCGTGATATTGGTTTGCGAAAGATTATTTTGCATCGTGACTTTATTGAATTTATATGATTACTTGAACTTACCAGAAAAAAAAATTGAATTTTGTAACGAAAAAGGCCTAATTCTTAAGAAAAGACTATGTCGTAATGTATCTACAGAAGTGAGACAATGGGTTTCATATATATATATATATATATATATATATATATATATATATATATATATATATATATACATATATATATATACATATATATATATATACATATATATATACATATATATATATATATATATATATATATATATATATCAATTGTTATATATATATAATAAAATTGTTTATTTTTAGAGAAGGTATAACTAAAATGAGTTGTATTTATTTGTTGATACAACTTCTCAATATCAACGGTCTACTATAGAGATGGTAGAATAGCCGGGAATACTTCCGATGGAAACGGAAATGAAAGATATTATCATTTTAATTAAAAAGACACAATTGTCTACTCAGAATTCGATATGTATACTCAAAAATGTAAACCAACTACGACAATTATATTTATTTTGAGGAATATACCAACTCAAGGTTATGAAATGACGAAATGAACTGCGCAAATATAAGTATTACGCACACTAATAGTGCACTAAAATGAAAAGTGCCCTGCGATAAGTCAGAAAGAGAACGCAGTAGAAGAGCAAGGTAATGGACGAGTAAGCGGGGATATGATAGAGAGGGGGGGGGGGGTGCAGTTCTACTCACACACCGGCGACAGTCAGTACTCGGTCAGTGGCATACACACTAGTAGAGTCGGTTAGTGTCAGTGAGTGAGAGAGTGAAGTAACCAGTGACCTACCGGCGAAGCATCGCTACTATATCGGGACAACTTGGTGAGTAGCAAAGTATCAGTACTTATCACTCAACAACAGCGTTATCACCACTCCTTATCAGTAAGGCTTCAAATGCCCGCCAACTTCGGATAGCCGACTTGATAACCGCAGGACTTTCCTACTAAGTAGTTCCCAAGTCAGGACTTCGAAAGGCGAAAGTTAGTGAACAATCAATACTGCTAATGATTGCACCAAACAAATCTGTAAATATACGTAGAGTATTTTAAATATTATAATATTATTATGTAAATTTAAAGCGCATATCTGCATACTTAAAGATGATGAAACCCCATAACCTCATAGTTTTACCCGCAATAAACAAGGTATAACAGTTTACGAATAAATGCAAAATAAATTAAATATAATTAATAGCAAGAAACCGACATAAAAATTGAAGCAAAAATAAAACTATAGATATTTCATTCAGGAAAAAACCACTGAAATTAGAGCAACAATTAAATGAGGCAACAGGTGGAAAAAATTACTATTAACTCTAAAATATTAAAATAACAAAATATGTGGGGTCTCCCGTGGTCTAGTGGCTAGCGCGCTAGATTCATAAGCGGGAGATGGTGGGTTCGATCCCCACCGGCGCCAGAAATTTTCTCATCTCAGGGCTCGCTGAGAAAATTCCTGGCTGCACTCTGGATATCCGGCGCTAATAGCCACGATTTGTTGATGCGCCGTAAAAAAAAAAAAAAAAAAAAAAAAAAAATAAAAAAAAAAAAAAAAAAATGTATTGTAATAATAAACTTTCCATTTAAGAAAATATATTTCCGACAATTTTTGGTGGTTTAATTTGTAATCTAACAATAAGTGATAAATATTATAAACCATTTCTCATTTTACGGGCGATTCTAATGCAGCTTATGAGTTGTTTGAAAGTAGTCCATAATTGGTTTGCTTGTAGTTTATGGGTGGTTTCCATGTAAATGGGTTATTTTCGTGTATTTCAAGAGATTAAAAGGAAGTTAGTTTCATCTCTTTTATAAATAAAAAAAAAGTCTACATTCTAAACTTGATTTAATCAGAAATTTAAATTTTACTTATTTTACTTTTATTTGTTACAATCTAAAACCATTCAAAACCAAGGAATTGCAAATATTTTTTTATACAAATGAATTTGGCATTGTTGTTTAATTAATTTTTTAATTTATATAGTTTTAATTTGCTGTAGAGTCATTTAACGAATTGCTCCTACATATGTTATTGCTATTTATTAAATGGTATTATCTTTATTGCGACGTTTCATTAGTAACATTAAACTATAGAAGAAAATTAAACCAAAATAATTTAGCACAAGTTCTTAAATCATTGCCTTTTGAAATAAAATTTATTTTCGTCGCCTTTCGAACTGAACATAATTCTATTATAATAATAAATTTTAAAAAATGCTCATGAAAACGGAGACAATTGTGAAATTTCATTTGATTGCTTAATCCTATTTTGTATTTATCATTAATTAATTTTAACTGATGCAATACAAATGCACCACCAAGCAGTCAAAATAATTTATTATTATTATTTTATTCATTGGTTTTAATACATTGTTTTTTTCTTTAGAGTTTTAAATTTCCCTACGGGTATAATACATTTCTACGCGTCAATCAGAATTTTAGGGACATTTAGCAATAATAGTAAATCCTTAACTTCATTAATAATAATAATCAATGAATGGTGTCAATAAATGTAAGAGACGACGGGCCTTAATAATAACTATCAATATATATTTGAAAATTAGTAAAAATTAAAATTGATTCAATCACTTCTTAATATGCACATTACAATAAAATAAAATGCATGTGGTTAACATGAACTGGCTTAGTGCCCGTTCTACTCACACTGGGGGCACCACATGTCAGGAAGAGGACGTAAAAGCAGCGAATCGTAACGTATTGAATGCATAAGTACTGCATTAAAAGCAGCTGGGATGTTATGTGTGTTTGGAAGTAGTCGGAATTATTCATGTGTTCACTTTTACACGGCACCATTCGTTCTACTGACAACACTTGAAAAGGTTTCAAAGCAGAATTCTACCACAGACGTTAATAAGCTAGGAGAGTAATCTAACAGAATCAAGTAATTAATTACAGGAATAGGATTAATTGTAATCAGCCATGTTCACGTTTACATGGCCATGTAATATCGAAAACTAGAAACATAGAAAACTATGCCTAAAATTCAATTAGAATTGGCGTAGTAGAAACAAATTTAAGTTCGGTTCATTAAAACATTCAATTTAAGGCCTTTATATTAAGAAAGAGTGTTGAAATACTCAATAAAATTATCAATAACTAAAATATAAAGTCCGTCTTGTAGAAGCAACAGAAACTATACATAATCCTTAGCTAAGTGGTTACTTCTTTCCACATTGCTAGGGATAGTTCATAAAACTGCCGAAAATTAAATGCAAAAGAACTTTTTAACACTTTTAACTTGTTTTCGATAAGCAGGCTCAAAAATAAATAAAAAAATCTACTAGTACTTATTAGTTTACTACAGGGGCAAATTTTCATTGGATCTTGAATTGTGTCACCACTTTCTCATTACATTGCCACGTTATATATTGAATTTCGTATTAAGGATCTCTTGAGCGAATTTCTAATTTTCTTAAAAAATAAATGTCTACTTCTAATGGACCAATTTTGTATTCATAATAGATTTCTCTCATATGCTCTAAATATTATACACGTACAGCGAGTTTCGTAGTGATTTAGCGTAAAAACAAAAGTTATCTTCGCTAGGGGGACATTAATTAGTTGGTAAGACAAGTGAGTTTCATAATAACCCTCCCCCCTCTTAATATTTTTGAGGGTCAGAGGACTCATCCAAACACTTGTCCTGATAATATTGCTAGCCGAGTTTCAGTGCGAGAGAACTAACTGTGTTGTTGAATGGTAACAATTTTTACCATTCAACAACACAGTTAGTTATTACAACTCGAGGGAGAGTGTCTAGAAACATATATATTTAAATATATTCACAAACTTTTACCAACTAGGGAATACATAACTAAGCCGTACGAACGCAAAGAGTGACGTATATATTACCTGTTTGGCGGACGTCAGGGTACTTCGTAGGTAACTTGGCGAAATGGCGTAGTCTAGTTGAAGTTACGACTGGCGTAATTCTCATCATAAACAACAAGGTCCCGCTGTTCATGACGACTGGATAGCAGCTGGGAGGTGTGGAGGTAACACTCGGGCAGGTTACTGCATCCGCTAAGCAAGGCTATCTTTATAAAGATTACTCATACCCCAGAGAACAAACGAAGTTAACCGTATATCTGTTTCCCCGAAATGTGGACACTTGCAAGGTTTTTGGAGAGGGAAAGAAAAGTTTTACTAGGCATAAGGTTTTCTTTAGTAGAGCTTTAAAATTAGGTTTGCTCTATAAGGTGAAAATCAGGTCTGTCCCAATATATGCAAGATATTATCAAAAAAATAAAGGGAGCTAAAACTGTCATAATATCTTCATGGGCTATCTACAGGTTACCACCCATTTATAATACCAACAGCACGTGGTCGGTCATCCATTCAAGCACTGGCCACGCCCGACGTTGCTTAACTTTGGTGATTTACGGGAACTGGTGCATTCAACCTGGCTATGGCCGCTGGCCGGAAAGCCCCTTGTCGCAAAACCGATAGCGTTAAGATGTTTTCGTGCGAAAATTGTTTTCCTTTGGGCGCATCTGATGAATAACGAAATTGCCGTTTTGAATATGACACGATTTTTTGCCATAAGTGCCATACAATGCTGGTCATTCTTATATATATATATATATATATATATATATATATATATATATATATACTCGCACGCACGCACGCGCGCGCACACACACACACGCACGCACACACACACGCACGCACGCGCGCACACACACACACACACACACACGCACGCACGCACGCACGCACGCACACACACACACACACACACACACACACACACACACACACACACTCATACAGAAATTGCTAAACTCGCATAATTCCCATGGTTCGGTATATTCATTTATTATATTTTATTTTAAGACGGTCTAAGCTCAGTACCTTGGTAAAAGAGAATTAAATGATTCAGAAAGAGCGGGAAGTTGAAGCTTAGTTCCTTTAACAGACTCAGAGAACTTTTTTTTTTTTTCTTTTTTTTAATTTCCTACACCGAAAAGGAGCCGACCTCGCCTTATAGGCTCAAAAGGTCAGGATGGCGTGGGAAAACGATGCATCAACCTGCCTGGAAATAAAACGAGTGATAACTAGGAGTATTTATGAAAACACAAAGCAAGCCATAAATCTAAGATATCCTTGAGAAGGATGGATGGAGGCATCCTTAACCCCATCTGCAGTGGTTACCTCCAAGGTCACGGGTATTCGAGATCACTCTGAGAACCGGTTACTTGCTAACTATCTAATCACTTCTATCATATATATTTTCGTGTTGGATTATTCACCGGCGTTGGCCAAAAGGTTGAATCGTTCTATAAAAGGTTCCTGGATAACCAGGATGGGCAGCAGGAAGTTGAGTAAGAATACAACTATATTCAAGGATAATGGCCAAGGATATAGCACTTGGACTTCCAATAACATCCATTCAATTCAATTAAAGGTTGGATTGATTCTATTTTACTTTCTGTATATCATGTACAGGTGGAGTAATGCTCTTAACGATGTATTCATAAATAGAAACAACAGCCAAGGCCTTTCGTTGCCTTCAGTTCAAATACATCGGTAAAACATTGGTTCATTACAATTTTACTTTTGATATAAAAAGATTTTCACGCTTCAAAAGAATACTGTTAGGGTGACCATAAACGGTACATCGTTTAACGACCATCACCTAGTATGGGTGTATTTCAACTGAATGTGTATGGCCATCTTAACAGTAATATCCCCTAGGCCAGATTTCTGCCGGACACTCTAGTAGGAGATGTGGATTCGAATCCCGCTTTCGGAAGGTTAAGATTTCCACCAAATATTTCGACATAATACAACAATAATTATATGAATAAGATATCGTGGATCCGTGAGAAATCAAGCACACTTTACACCAATGGTCATGCAGTAAAATACCAAATAGAGGGGAAGAGGTAATTTTATGCTAAAAATTGTCCATACGCGACTGACTCATTCCTACGTTACGTCAAGACAGGAGAAACCTACTTGGACCGCAAAGATTTAAAACTCTGTTAAAAAGCTGGGTTCCAACCTATAAGGAGAGGAAATGGCGCCAGTTCGAAAACACCATAATTTCAAGAACACCACTAATTATTAATAACGCTAATTATTTTAGCGTTTTGTCCATGCCTCTCCAGGTATGAAGTCGATTTACTTCTTCGGCTTTACCAAGTTACTCAATCCCGAGGACTTGTTTATTACCTTTAAACTCGTTAAATTTAAATGCTATGTTCAATACCCGCTCTTGTACTTTCGATATTTATATTCCTTTCCACTATACAACTGTATTCGAAAAATCATTTGTCACCCGTGCCATCTCGCCATGGAATTTCTTACCTCTCGTCAGTGCGAAATTCTAGAAACCTTTACGCTAAAAATTTTATCTAACCCCTAGTCACGTTTCTATTCAAGCTGCAGCAATAAAAT
The DNA here is from genome assembly GCA_946811695.1 of Gonocerus acuteangulatus. NCBI lineage: Eukaryota > Metazoa > Arthropoda > Insecta > Hemiptera > Coreidae > Gonocerus > Gonocerus acuteangulatus. The sequence continues at coordinate 42,621,257 of OX328126.1, forward strand.
ATTATATTTATAATTGTTTTAAGCTGATTCTGGAATTTAAAAATTATTTCTAAGGGGCATGTGTCCCGAAAAAAAGAAAAACATTTCCCGCAATCCAGAAATGCAGACTATGCATAGTGGGATCAGTACTATGCTCCAGCCGCTTGATTTTTCCCTTTGCAGGTACCCATTAATTAATTAATTATAGGTTGGGTGAGCCTAGGGACGACCTGGGACTCCAAATCCAAACCTAGAAGACACAAATCTATAGTGCGCGCTCGGGTTTAGAACCTGGGTTTTCCAGTTCATTAGTCGAGTGTTCTACCACTGAGCTAACATCGCCCCCTTTTAAGATCCCATTGATAACAAAAATATCGATGGTTCGATTATGTATAAACAAATGTATTGGTCTGTTGGCTATTTAGCTGCCGGAAAAAATGGACCGATTTTGTTCAAATTTGGTAAAGCAATTCTTTGTATGATTTAAAAAATCAAGTTCGTTAACCAGCATGCACTGGAACATTATTTTAAATTTCTATGTTAAGAAAATTTACCTATAAATCATAATATATACTTAGTTTTGAGGTTGAGCCAATGGTGTGATGATGCATAGTTAACAGGTGAAGGCCTTGACGAAGCGTCAGTCTATTCAGTTGTCCAAGGTTTTCTCCGCTTTTTCCTAACATTATCATTAACTCTACAAGGATGGGAGTATTTACACACTCATGCATTAATTCATATTGAACAATCAATCATACATGCGATATTTACATATTGACAACGAAAAGTTTTGCAATTGGCTAGTTCACATGATGTTTATTATTATTGTTTATGTAATTCGCCCCTTGTTGGGGAAAACTTGATTTTGTTGTGCAATACCTCCCCGCTCATTCTGTCTTTCCCTACATATATATATATATATATATATATATATATATATATATATATATATATATATATATATACATATTCCATGGACGTGCAGAGAAAATAATTTAGAGGGGCTGGGAGCACTTGAGGGGTACGGAATACTAAAAATCAAGAAATTGAAATAGTTAGCCAACTAAATCACTATTACACCCAAATAAAATATATTTTTTCTGAACTAAGGGACATTATGTAATTTATTTTTAAGGGTTTTAAGGCATTTTTACCGATTAAATCAAAATTTCGGGGCGGGGCTGAAGCCCCCCTTACAAACGCCCATATTTATTCACTTTAATTAATAAACTGAACAGTTTTTTTATAACACCATCACTCAAAATCACTAGCGAAATTAAAATGCTCATCTTCAGTGACAAGGAGCATAATTAAAATATAGTTTTAAAATGTACTTTTACTACAACATAAAATGAAAATAATTGACTTGAAATAATTAAATCTCAGGAAAAACTTAATTCCTGAAATAATAACTTTTGATGACGAAGATTGTAGACATTATTGATTAATATATAATTGACGGAATTTATTAAAATATTAAATGGTTTAATATCGAAGTGAATAAATCAATCTTAGTTATTGATTCTAGTAGATACTAGAATATATTGTTTTGCTCGTGAATATATTGTTTACAACAAACTGGATGGTACTTATGGTATTGGTCTATCATACAATAACAGAGAAAGGTTTGTCCATTATCTTTTCAATTGAAAGGTTCGGGGCAAAATAGTGCCCAGTAACATTTTTAACATAACTTAACCTTTTTTATGCTACTTAATCTTGTTGTCCCTAACCACTAAAACTGATAGTCCAACATAATATTCAACACATAGCAGCTACACCTAAGTTTTGTTAAAAATGTTGCTTGGCACTATTTTGGTCCGTACCCTTCACTTATGTCCTCCATAAGCGCATTAAACAGCACAGATTTTGGAATTATTATCCACAATTAAATGGTATAATCATATCTAAGGCACATTAATCATTAATTTAGAATTGTTTCTATTTATTACTTCCACATAGTAGTTATATTACCTATTCTGTTAAAAGCTCAATTCCTACGCCGGAGATGGGAAGGTTGTGATCGAATCCTCCATCTGGAAAGGGTCGGATGTAAAAACCTCCCCAACAAAAAGAAAGAGAACCATTCCCGAGCTTTCTGGGGGACTGGTGAATTTAACGGTCCATCGCACGGGTCCTCGAGTCTCCATATCTACCTATGTAGGTCTCTTACTGCCCGTGGATATACACTTGTACTACCATTATCAATATACCTATACAATGCTCGTACTTATCTAATAAAATAAAAAAATATTACTTTAAATCATTGCCTATTATTGGTTTAGGAGAATTCTGTTGCCCAAAGTGGTCAGCTACCTTTCAGAATGGTCTTCTCTGTCTCATAATTTTCATAACCATACAATCATTATAAACGCCTATAGAGAGTATATAGTGCGTACATAGAGTTTTGCTGTTTTAGGTTTGTAATAAACTCCTGACTCAATTATTATTTTGCTTTCGGAGTCTTGCGTGTGTAAAGTTTTTCACTACTTAATTACAAAAACTTCACATATTTGTTTTTTTCATTTTGACGAATAATTAAAACGTCCAGACGTAAAAAGAAAGATTCTTACAATCGAAACAACCGGTTTGACGGCTTAATTCAATATTAACAGAATGCAGGGTAAACCCTAACATCTAATTTAGTTTGTTTTTAAAACAACACAACCTACACACCAAAATTTGATTCCAGGATAAAATTTAGTCGGACGGAAGCCTTTAGACATATTTATTTCCCTGGTATAATAATAATCTGATTTCAAATAAAAAATAATTTATTATTTTTTTTTCCAACATGTAATGGGCATTACAGGAAGCCCTAAAAAATGTGACCCATTAATTAATGTTAGTAGTTATAGTCATATGTATGTATAACTATACATATTACTATAGTTATGTATGTATAACTATAGTGTAAATAGCAATACTGTAAATAATGTTTAGCTCTTATTTCTGTACACATCTCTACCAAATGTTGTCTCATGTTCCCTTAACACTTTTGTAGTATTTAGTTCCATAAGTTTTTGTATTATTGTATAAAACAGTATTTTTGTATTTTAAAAAGAGCAAGTCACCTTCGTTGCGAAGCTCTTAAATTAAATTAAAAAAAAAAAAAAAAGTTTGTTTTTAAAACACATCCTCTTAGGCACTCATCCCTTTAGGCACTCACTGCGTTTCGTTACGACCGGTATGAGAAAATTAGTAATTTGAGTCCCGGAGTAAACCACCTTTCCGAATGGACGGACTTCCCTGATTAATAAGTTCGTCCAATCGCGTGCAAGGGGAATAATATATAAACCAATTTTCGTGGCAAAAGAAAGAATCCTTATAAAAGTCAATCACACACATATATTTATATTTGAAAAAAAAAAAAAATAATAATCAGTCCCGTAACAGGATGTTCGATATAGATCTATCTACGAATCTACGAGGCAGATCGATCTTCGTTATGGATCGTTTTCACGATTACTTACTCGTATCTCATTCGAGAATCGCCCATCACTACTACTACAAAAAAAAATACGGCACACTGGGAAAATAGTATGGTCAGTACTCTGCCTCCTGCATTTCCATGGCAGCCTGATTTTCCCCTTTGCAGGTACCCATTAATGAATTAATGAAAGGCTGGGTTGGCCGAATTCAACTCACGAACGAAGACATTACAAGATCTTTAGTGCGCTCAGAATTTAAAATCATACTATAGTCCGACCGCAAAAAAAATAACAACAAGGGGCGTGGTCGGAGGGGTAGAAAGTACTAATATGTAGCTTGCATATACGTGCCTATACACAGCCGTACATACTTCTCTTACTGTTCATCGATATCCCTATGTACTTTAAATCCGGTTAATATAATGTACGGCTAACTTAATTTCCACGGCGTGTAGATTGTTGAAGCACCTTTATTTCTACTTATATACAAGCATTTGGCAATCGCCACAAGGTTGTCTATGCTGGAGAAACCAGCCGATATAATGGGCATATTTGTAGCTAGGTGTTTATCTCATATTTAGCAATAGAGGAAGTTTACCTGATCAGAACTTTCCATCTTCAATTTCTTACATTGTAAACAATAGCTATTGTTTGCTCAATTTAGGCGTAGTTATCATAGATTATCGAAAGATGCATTTAATTTATAGTTCTTTCTGTCAAATAATTTGACACTCCACGATAGATTTATAATGCCTGAGCAATAGTTACAAACAATTTACGTGTCGACAGAAGATAACCTATTTATTTAGTGCTGTAACATTAACGAAATATTTAGTCTCATTTTGAGATATAAAATACCCAAATGTTATTGATCCACTAGGTGATACAGAGCATAGAAATACTGAAAACGTCACTAGGGATCGTTAGGTGAAACGTTTCGAAGGTTTGGTAGACCGTGTTTGGCGTTCTTCCTCAAACATCCAAAAGTAGGTAAGAAGTACCTACTTCTAGATGTTTGGAATTGTTCGCGACTAGTAGATTAGCAGTAGAAGCAAGGTAAATAAATGAAGTAAAATTAAAATATAATTTTTGAAAACATAAGTGAAAATAAATATTAAATAATGCAACGGTTATTGTAAAGGGCACATAATAATAAGATACCATGTTTAATATAAAAAGTTACGTTATATCGCCGAAGTTAAACAACGATTGTTTATCTATTTATTTTTTATAAAGAGTGTCAACTCATAAGATTATTAACGCCACCGATTAGTTAGGCATTTCATGTTATAAATTTACTATCGTAAATTTTATTAAACTTTAATATGATATATTATTTTATGTTAAAATTTTAAAACTTAATACGGTTAGGTACTTAATTTATAGAATATTGAAAACTACTATGATTCCTGATTCTTGAACAAATCTAAGTTTTTGTTAGCTTTAACCATTGGCCGTGTGCCACAACAATTATAGTTTATTCAGAAGTCCCATGTATTAAAAAAAAAAACAAATACATTTTTAATATAAATCGGGTAGTCACCCATATCTTCACTCAAATTACCAGTGAGGTCAAATAAAGACCTTTCATTCCCGTAGACACGGCATATGTTTGATTGAAATTATGAAACCACAAGCCGGGCACCCTGCTGCTTTATTCCTTGGCATTAGATGGGAGTCTCTCTTGTGCGGCCTCGAGCAAGGACCACTTCTCCTATCCTATTTTCTTCAGTAGTCGAGGTCCTCCAGGGGTAAGCCCTAATTTCTCTTAATTTAAACAAGATTTTAGTAAAACTTTATCCACGAAATAGCGATAATTGTTTTTATTTATTTTTTTATAACCAACTTGAAGTCATTTTCTTAAACGAGCCTATCACAAAATTAAGACACTGAAACAAGAAACAGCTTTCTTGTTTCATATCAGCATCATTAGAGCTCATAAGAGTTTTTAATTGTATATGGAATGATTTTTACAAAAATGATAATAAAAATGGCGCCTGATGTGGTTGTAGCGAGACAGGGAAAATGTCAGTTTATAGTTGAATTAAGCCTTTAAAATTCATTCGTGTCATATTCATTTGAAATTAAATTACGGAATAGAATGATTAATGGAGGGCCAGTATAATCATAAAAATAAAATAAAATAAAATCCATCCTATTATATAAATGCAATAAAAAAGACCACTGAACATAAAAAAGTAACATAAGCACATTTATCAAACTGTTTTTAAAAAGAGTAAGAAGCGAAAAGTCATTTTGATAAAAAAAAAGAAAAAAAAAGAAAAAGGGGAAAAGGCGATAATAAATGACAGGAAAGAAAGTCGATACCTAGAATCGACGAGTCGATACTGTCAGTGATAAATTCTGTTTGAATTAAAGAAGGGAATTAGTTTGGTGATAAATGGAATGCCGGATGGTTTATCTGTGGAGGATGTGAGGTTTTATCAACCCGATCCAAACACAAAACATCCCTTCGGAATTATAGTCAGCGGTCAATCTTCAAATATTGAATGTGGCTTTTAAACAGTCTTGATTCGACTAAAAATGTAGTACCATTCACATCTATAATAATTATTATGGTTTGATGGTTATAACCATCAAACTATGTATGTGTATTTTCAGTTGGGCTGAAAACCCATTATAATTCACATTTCTACCAAAATGGATAATTTCGACTACAAATACATCTTTGTTCTCGTCCAACAAAATAAGCTACATATACAGAAGTAAAAGTTGGTATTTATAAGAAATTGTATTTTATTTTATTTTAGGCTAATTCAGCTGGTTAAATAAAATTTAAATCAGTTTTTTTTTATCAGTTAGGTTCAGCACTTTTCTTACCAATGAACTAACTAACGAGTTTAGGAATGTGTTTAGTTATACCAATGGCGTATGGGGTGAGGGCTGTGGGGGCTACAGCCCCCCCCCCGCCAAATACGTAAAAATGGGTCATAAAAATCTTAAAAATAAATTAAGTAAGATCAATTAGTTCAGAAAAAATAATATTTTTTTTGGTGACACAGCGTTTTAATTGGCTAACTATTCCAAGTTCTAAATTTTTAGTATTCCTTACCCCCCCCCAAATGATCTCAGGCCCTCCAAATACTCCCATCCCTCCCTCGAAATTACTTTCTATATACGCCCATGAGTTATACAGCATCTCCGTGAAAGACATTTCAATAAATATGACGTTAAGTTTTAAAGAGAATATTAGTTTTCTTCAGTTGTTTTGTTTTTACCAATAGCTGTAATCAGTATTCGCCACAAATAGAATCCATCTGCGTCAAGGTGGAAAAGCGATCTAAACACCTCGTAATGCACATAATATCCCTTATAAAACAAATAAGCCCCAATATAATTTTTTAAAAAATGTACCAGATAACGTTATAACAGACGTGACGAGACGGCTTGCCGAAAAATTTAACCGCGCTCGCTTACTATTGGCAAACCTTCTGGGAAATATTGTGATTTTCTTGAATCGAATTTTCAAATTGTTAATACCTTGAAATATCCTTCTTTTGAAAAGAGATATCCATAAAATGAGACCGATTCGTCCTTCACAATGATCACAAAATATTGTCAAACTGACAACACAAAGTAAAGTTAACAAACAACTCTTATTTCCATAATTCCTTGAAAGTATTTCAAAACAGTAATTTACCAGTTTAAAACGACTATAATGTCCTTTGGAGGGTTCAAATTAACCATATAATGGAATATTTAAGCATGAGTAGTTATCTTTTTATTTAAATGTAAATAAATATGTCCTTACCTATTGAGAAATTAGGTTATAGACAAACATATAGACAAACATATCCACCAAAGAAAGCACACTTACCTGAAAAGAAGAAAAAAGGCAATGAACAGAAAGAAAAAACATTTATGTAACTAAGAAAACAAAGGAAAAGTCCGACTCGCAGGAACTGCGTCATCTTAGCGCGCTTCCCTTCTTATCCCTAGCGCCATTTGGAAAGCATAGAATAGAAACAAACAATGTTTTGTCTTATTTTTAAATCATAACGCCCCAACAAGAATCTGAAAGTATCCTAAGCGGAAATTTTCCATTTAAACACCGATTTCTGCAAATGAGATAAAAAAAAAAAAAATAAATAAACTTATTCGTAGGAAATAAGATAAGATTTCGAATAGATTCTTCACGTTTATAACGATCTCCCAACCAGTTTCGAGATATACAACCATATTTCCAACATTCTCAATAATCTAGTTTTTTATATTTTCCTGCAGAACGGTTATAGATTTGGTCTTATAAATGGCTTCATTAGAAACCTTACGTTTACTTATAAAATGTGTACCTGGAATCGTCTACTTTATAATATATATATATATATATATATATATATATATATATATATATATATATGTATATATACAATACAAATATAGAAGCAATCAATTGTCACTAGAAATGAGAAATGAAAATTATTTGTTATTTACAAAAATGCATATTATTAAGAATTATCAAATTATAGAAATTAATCTTTTACGAGTACATATGTAATTGCCATTAATAAAAAATTACAGATAAGAAATCGTTACCTACATGTTTTATCCGGTCTTAATCCCCATGAATGACGAAGGCCATTAGAGAAATGATGATGAAATAATTAATAATAATTGAATGAGATATTGAGTACATTCCTTAAGAATTTCTTCTTATGAAAATCTCCTTCTCCCTCGGCAGTGTATTGTTTTTTTTTTTTTATGTGTTGTGTGCATCGACAGCCGAGGAAATTAGCACACATATAATTCATTCTATTACAATACTATCATTCCGTAGTCTATTTTAGAAATTTAAACACACATGTTTATGTTGTTATTAGTGTTAGTTACGTTATAAGCATATCGTCGATACAAATGCAAAGTAACGAATGTGAAAAATGCATCTTTCAATCTCAATCTTTACTAATTTCTGCTGGACTTATGTACGGAAAATTCTTGAATCTTAGATCACTCTATTAAAGGGAAAGTATTCTACTATCAAAAGGTCAAATCTGCCGAATATTTGACTGTCCAAAAAAAAGTTATGAATAAATGCTTTTCCACTCTGAAAAGTGGTGTTTTTCAGATTCAATACTTTGCATTTGTAGCGACGATATGTCGGTACTAAAGTTACACCTATAATATAAATCTAAACTTAAATATTATACATGTGCTTATTTACGGAATATAGTTCCATTTGAAACATATATAAGAACAAGCCTTACAACTAAACCTATATTTTATCCTAAGCCTAGTACAGTAGAACCTCTCATATCCGAGCTTCCCATAACCGACTCCTCCCGATATCCGACCTAGTGCCCGACCGTCTGTGATTCACACGCGCCCCGCTGGCGAGCCTGTCCAGACTTGAAAGAGTGATTCATCTACACTATGCTTTGTTTTCCTGTCAAAAACTGTCAGTTCTACTGTGATTGTTGATGTGGAAAGTGCTGTAATCTTGTACTGTTCAATATTTGTTAACGCAGAGTGACTTGTTGAAGCTGTTGTTTCAAAAGTTACCAAAGAAGATCTCAAGAATACCCAAATCATTGTTGTAGTGCAGAACAAAACCGCGGACGAAGAAATCGACTAGGACAAATAAGAAACCAGTGACGACGTAGTGAGTCATTTTGCTGCTAAGGACGCCTTCGACGTAGCGATGAAATACGACCAACATCCGAATGCAACCCCAATGGATGTATTGTGGGCAAAAAAGTGGAGGGACACTTCTGGAAAGTCAAGATTAAAAAAAATTAAAACAACAATCCATAACTGAATTCTTTAAGTAACGTATGGCTAAATTTTGTTCGTATTTTTAAAAGATTAAATAGGAAGCGTTGATCGTCGGGGTTTCGGTCAGTGTTCTTATTCAATAAAACACATTTTATTTGCTAAAATGTATATTTATTGCCGCCAACGTTTCGGCTTCAAGCATATAGGTACTCATATGTATGTTAATGTTTCTAGCCTTTTTTTTTTGTCCTTACCATTGTTATACCATATATGTTTTTACAGCCCTGAAGATGGCTTGTATAGCAAGCCGAAACGTTGGCGGCAATAAATATACATTTTAGCAAATAAAATGTGTTTTATTGAATAAGAACACTGACCGAAACCCCGACGATCAACGCTTCCTACTTCCGAACGGTTGACCATATCTTCTCAAAAGATTAAATATTTGAAATGTATATAGCAAGAGTTCTACAATTACAATAAAGTTGTATTACAGTTTGTGCTGTACATTATAGCTGTTTTTATAACATTGAAAGACGTTTTTTTTATGCTCCTCCCGATATCCGACCTTTTGACCGTTCCGACCATGGCCCGGTCCCGTCAAGGTCGGATATGAGAGGTTCTGCTGTATATGTTTTATTTTAAATTCTTAATTGCTCATTCTAGATTTTGGTGATGTTGATACAGACATTAGTTGTTCAGAGCTTAGTAGAGTATGACCAATACAGAGTCAAGTAAAAACCACTTATTCTCACAGATTTCTTCAATGATTAAATAAAAATGGTCGATAAGAAATTATCGTGTTATTGAATTTGTTAATACACTATATTGTAAGAATTATTTATTACAATTATAATTATGTACGGAAGCATAATATAAATATATGCTCTATTATTTTACGACTTGTATTTATATTGATATTTTTTATAGTCGATAAGATTAAAAGCTTACACAAAGTCACAAATCAAAAACAAAAAATAAATATATAGTATGTTTTTAAAATTGAAATATGTTATACTTGATTATCTATCTGAAGGTCCATTTAGGGGATAAAGTTTAGAGTTAGTAAAACAAATTCTTTAAGAAAATATGAGAAAAGTAAGAAACTTTTGTAATACAATAAGCAAACTCAATTCTTAACACATTCGCACGCATTTACCGCTTTCTAATATTCAGATGAGACAGTTTTATTGTGAGCTTACTAGAACACTAAACAACGTTGTGATTGAGAAAGTCAGTATTGTCGTCTCGTAGATCGATCAAAAGTATTCAAAAGTATTGTCACGTCATCAGTCAGATTTTCACAGGAAGATAGAAGTTCTGTCACTCTACGTTGCATTTTTACAGGCACACTTACAGAACATTCCTTTGCGTAATGTATGTCACTTATGCAAAGTGACAGTGGCTCAGAGTTAAAACACACTATTACAAGATACACCTCAGTAAGATCCACTGGCACCCCTTCATACTGAGAGAATTTACAAGGTGTTATGAAACAAATAAACAAAAGCAGCCAAACTAGGAGAAATTAAGTAGTCTTATTCAGGCTCCGAATTGGACTTTCATTACTCACGTGAATAAATAAAGGAAACATCCCCAAACAAAGCATTTATTTACTTTTTTTCAGGCTCTAAAAAGTCAAACACGTGCAGAAATACTAAGCATAGCACCAAGAGAAAGGGAGCGATAGTACACTGAATAAAAAATGTAGTAAAATAATGCAGAGCCTACCCGAGGTAAATCCGACATTTTAAAACCATTTTACAAAAAAAAGGAATTAAAATGATTTTCTTTCAAAAAATTGATCTAACATTAACATACTTATAACACTTTTTTTCATTTTACAGAAAATCGTAACAATATTTTCCGGGACTAAATTAATTTTCTGCCGGTAATAACAATAGCAATGATAACAAAAAGAATATGCCAGTACAATAAGGCCACTTATTTTCGCAAAAAAGACAAAGGGTTTGATTGGATGAACGGTAAGAGTCGACCAATCGGAAGTACAAAAAAAGTCCGACTCGCAGGAACGGCATCATTTTAGCGCGGTTCCGTTCATATCCCTTTTGTCATTTGAAAAGCTTAGAATAGAAACAGATAATATTTGGTTCGGCCTTTGTTCAAAGGGCTTTATGAATTTCCCAGGTCGGGTCCGCCAGACCTCAGAATCCTCTTCTAGAGATACCTATTTAGTACGTTTCAATGCATTGAAAAATATGAAAACTTTTCACATTTTCTTGTGATCTTCTACTATAGTAATAATTCTACAAATAAAATCAATTAAAAAATAAAATAAAAAACCAACAGCATAAAGTGAAGATGGAGATAGTTAGCCGTTGCAGAGATACCAAGACCAGTTTTGTGTACCAGTTTGTGATGATAGTGCCGTCGGTCTGTCTGATTAGTAGAACGTCCAAGTAGGGGAGTTGTTGGTACACAAAACCTACTTATTCTGGACGTTTACTCAACTTCCACTCTTCCCATCCTTACCACATGAAAATCAATGTAGCTCGAAACCTTCTTCGCCGCGCCCTTTCTTTATCCCATGAGTCCTTCCACAATGAAAACTTGAAAAGAGCTACCGAAATATTAACACTAAACCAATTCCCCCCAACCGCATAAACCGGCTTATAAAGTAAATAAAATCCCAATCCTTCAATGCCACCTCCCCCAATACCTCCCTTGACTCCTCCCCCAGATATTTCGTTCCCTGACATACACACCAGGACTGACTGAAAAACTCACAAAGACTTTAAAAAAAGCCATCCCGTCACTAAACTTTGGGTTAAAAACCACTAACAAACTAACTACATTGTACACCAAACTCAAAGATCCCATTCCCTATGACTGCACCACCCACTGCGTTTACCAAATACCCTGCCAAACCCACTCCTGTAATGCAGTATACATAGGTGAAACCAAAAATTATATTCACTCCCGCATAACACAACACAAACGGACAATAAAAAACAAAGAAATCCACAAATCCGCCCTCGCATAACACGCCATAACAAAAAAACACACTTTCAACTTTGACGACACAAAAATACTTTCCACAGAACGAAACACCGAAAAACGACAGATTTCCGAATGCGTCCACATTAACTTAAACCCCAATAACATTAATTACAAAACCGACAAACAAAACATCTCCCCGTACTCCGCCGTCTTCCATAAATTGTCCTGACCTCCTTTTAGCGCGGTTCCTCCCTCCCCCATAGGGAGGAACCCCGCTTATAAGGTTGATACAATGAAACAATCCGGAAGAGCCGACTAGAAAATTTCGCGTTTCAGAACCCCTAGAAACCGAAAATAACGGTGGTTCAAATTTGAAAATATATATACACATATACAGACATGAACAGGTTTGGAAACTTCGTATACTTTCATTAATATCTCGAACACGGTTGGGAAATCGTGGTAAGTGGATTGAAACTATTTGAAAGCTTACTAAATTCTCTACAAAAATGATTCTAAAACTATTTTTGATTAGGTTATGTCAATCGGAGAAATAAGTGCTTAAAACTTCAAATACGTCTGTTTTGTTCTTATGAACGGGTTTTTGTCGTTCTTTTTGTAATTTTTGTCTCTTTCCCTTGGTTTTTTATTGCTTTTTATTTTTGTAATTTCTTATGTTGTATTTGTAAGGAAAATGTATGTGTGTGTAAAACAGGATAGGTAAAATGAGACCAATTTTCTGTTGTCAGAAATAATAAAAAGTTTTGGGACCTTCGTATAATTTCTTAATATCTCGAAAACGGTTGAAAATCTTGGGAAGCGAAAGGTTACCATTCGAAAGCTTACTAAATGGTCTACAAGAAAGGTTCTAAAGAAAGTTTTGACTAAGCGATGTCAATCGGAGAAATAAGTGCTTAAAACTTTTAAGTAATTGATTTCGCTTATTCGAACTGTTCTTTTTGTCTTTGATTTTGGTACTTAGAATTATGGGATTCAGTTTAAACATTTTCTGCAAGTTCGAATTTTATCAACACTAATATGTTGAAATTTTGGTTACGTTTGGAGTAAAGGAAGGGTTAGAATAAAATATTTTATTAACAGACAAAAAAAGTTTTGGTAACCTTTTATACTTTCGTTAGTATCTCGAAAACGGTTGAGAATCTTGGTAAACGGATGGTTACCATTCGTAGGCTTACTAAATGCTCTAGAAAACAGGTTCTGAAGAAAGTTTTGATTAGGCGATGTCAAACGGAGAAATAAGTACATATAACTTAGAAGTTTGATAAACGATAATTGATTTCGTTTATTTATACGGTTCTTTTTGTCTGTTTTTATTTCTTGTTATTTTGTTATTGCTTCTAGGAGGAGGATGTATTTCTCAATAAAACAGGGGAATTAATACAAATTCTTTGAACCTGTAACAGAACTGAAAACGTAAATATTTTCCGTGTAGGGTCAGTCCGGGTCGAGGTAGTAGGCCGGTTCAGGTAGGCTTTTATTGCACTTCATAAATCAAGATTCATTGTTCTCATCAAGCATTCTAGGACAGCTGACAGTTACCTTTACCTGTAGGAAGTCATGCAGCCAAATGCTATACTAGAAATATAATTATATTTTGTGGTTGAATGTGGCCGTAGTTCAATAAAAAATAACACTACTTTCTCATTTTCATGTACAATTTTATTTTGTTTAATTGCATTTAAAAGTAAAATGGATATGTTAGCACTGCAAGTTAAGTAAATTAGAAATATATTCGTAGAAGAGTCTTCGTAGACCGAAACTTGGGACGGCAGAAAGAGTAATTTCTGCTTAGGATAGTTTCATCCCTAGCCGAAAATCTTGTTTTTTTTTTCATATTTGTTTACATTAGGAATGATCCAAACAAAGTAATAACTGTTTCTATTCTAAGTCTACAAAATAACACTAGGGATATGAATGGAACCGCGCTAAGATGACGCAGTTCCTGCGAGTCGGACTTAAAATCGTAACGCTTACGTTTTTAAGTTCATATGCTTGCAGGTACTTTTTATCTTTGTTCCCAGGCTCCAGACAATTTTTCTACTTGTGTGTCCCAAAACTCTTAACACCTTTACAACCCGCTTTTACAACCCAGCAATTGCACTTCTTTCATCTTTACCGACTTGCCGCTTCCTCACCCCTCCCCCAGTCAAAACTATAAAACCCCCTGTGTAGTTGCTGTCCCTCATACATTCAACCATGGTTACCTAAGTTGTCCTCGAGGTCTTCCTCCCTCCCCCCCCCCTAGGTATTCTCTCGTGGTACGTATCTATACATTAATTTTTATAAATTGTATTCACTTATACAATAGATTGTATTTTCCCACTATGTGAAAAATGTTTTTTTTTTTGTATTGATTAGTTTGTTGTACTGCTTACTTACTACTTTCTACATGCTGTTTACTTTCCAACTACCGTATTTTCATTGTTTAAAAATAAGATTGGTTAAAATTTATTGTCTTGATGTATATACTACGCTCATTTCTGCCTGTTTTTTACTTACAAGTTGTATATTTATTTATTTTACTTATAAGTTGTATTTTTTTTAGCTGAAGAAGGCTGCCAATGTGCAGCCGAAACGTCCAAATACAGATTTCTTCCTGAAAGTCTGACGTTTTTCTCCTAGCCGAATCCCAACTATACCTTCTCTTCGCAACAGCATAAAGGCAATTGGAAAGATTCAAAAGACGTCATCGAATCTCTTTCTCTTGGCAAGCTATATTTCTAACAATGAATTGTTTTTCTTATTTTACTTAATCTGTTTTATTGTCAAATACATTATCCAACTTTAAGCAATTAAAAAATAACAAGAAATAAAAACAGGCAAAAAGAACCGTTCGAATAAACGAAATCAATTACTTCAAAGTTTAAGCACTTATTTCTCCGATTGACATCGGTTATTCAAAACTTTCTTCAGAACCTTTTTTGTAGACCATTTATTAAGCTTTCGAATGGCAACCTTTTGCTTCCCAAGATTTTCAACCGTTTTCGAGTTATTAATGAAAGTATACGAAGTTCCCAAAACTTTTCATTATTTCTAGCAACAGAAAATTGGTCTCATTTTACCTATCCTGTTTTACACACAGCTACATTTTCCTAACATAAGAAAATAGACAAATAAAAAACAATAAAAAACTAAGGGAAAAATTACAAAAAGAACGACAAAAACCCGTTCATAAGAACTAAACAGACGTATTTGAAGTTTTAAGCACTTATTTCTTCGATTGACATCGCTTAGTCAAAAATTGTTTCAGAATCGTTTTCGTAGAGAATTTAGAAAGCTTTCAAATAGTTTCTATCCACTTATCAAAATTTCCCAACCTTGTTCGAGATATTAATGAAACTATACGAAGTTCCCAAAACTTTTCATGTCTGTTAATAAAATATTTTATTCTAACCCTTCCTTAACTCCAAACGTAACCAAACGTTTAACATGTTAGTTTTGATGAAATTCAAACATGCCAAAAATGTTTCAACTGAATCCCATGATTGTAAGTACCAAAACCAAAAACGTTATTCAGCAACTATTTTTCCAATTTTCTCGAAAACGGTTAAAGCTATCGCGTTGGTGTCATTCGTTTTCCTAGGCCAAGAAGCCAATAAAACGAGTACTTGCATGCATATGAAGTAAGCTAAACGATTTTTTTCGCGCGAAATTCGCTCCAAAAACTATGTTCCGGTGGGAGGATTCAGCTGGTTAACGAACTTGACCTTTCAAATTAGACGAAAGATTTTTGTACCAAATTTCATCAAAATGGGACCATTAGGGGGGCCGGAAAACCGCGAACAGACAAATATATATATATATATATATATATATATATATATATATATATATGTGTGTGTGTGTGTGTGTGTGTTGTTCATTCGGCATCTGTCTCCAGCGGTCTTGCTCCTCTTGTCATCGCAAAATTTCGCCGGATTCCTCTCCGGCTTCTTCAGGCAATCATTCATCCTTGCTGGTTGGGAATCATTCCCTTACCAACCAGCAAGGATGAATGATTGCCTGAAGAAGCCGGAGAGGAATCCGGCGAAATTTTGCGATGACAAGAGGAGCAAGACCGCTGGAGACAGATGCCGAATGAACAACACATTTAATTCCCAGCGAAGTAGCTTGAAAAATAGCATATATATATATATATATATATATATATATATATATATATATATATACACATTTATACACAAATTTGAACCACCGTTATTTTCGGTCTCTAGGCGTTCTGAAACGCAAAATTTTCTAGTCGGCACTTCCGGATTGTTTCATGAGATCAACCTTATAAGCGGGGTTCCTTCCTATGAAGGGAGGGAGGAACTACGCTAAAAGGCCGCCTACGACCCCGGCCAGTTATAACTAGGGCTCGGATTAAAAATAATCACCTTAAAAAAACTGAAAAAGGTAGCAGAATGTCTATCGAAACTTCGGTTATTAAAAAACATAAGCATAATTAGCAATAATAATAAGGTTGTAAAATTACTGGATTTCATAAGATTCTGCACGAACATCTTTTAATCAAAAAGCTGTGTACTATCTGGATGCCTCATGGCTCGATAAAAGCTTGGCCCATCTCTTGGCTTTGTGATATGTTGAAGAGGTTCCAAAATGGAAAACAGCAAAGGGAAGTGTGACAAGATTATGAATTTCTGCAGAGCACAGGCTAAATCATATTCGAGGGCTTGAAGCATTTAGATGAATCTGGAGTCTGGCAGCATTTATGTGACCCATGCATCTAATTTTGCATTTCAATCCCCAGAAACGATAAAACCCCCTGAGCAACCATAACCAAATCGGTCATAAATACCAATGGTGGATCAGGGATTATGACTGAACGGAGTGTATTCCCGAATTGACTATCATAGAACGAGGGAAAAGCGAACCAAGGTCGAGCATTGTTCTGGTTCCCACGGGACACAGTAGACTCTAATTAGCAAAGCAGGGACTAGAACGCTCTTCCTGATTTCTGCCACATCCATAACACGTTTATAGAATTCAAATTACAGAAAGACTGTCATGCAGAGGTGTTATAACTAATCACATCCTTGGCAATATAGTACAAAGAATCCCTGAGGGATTTGCATAAAAAAAACTTCATAAATATCAAATATAGATTAATAGTTTTTTCATTTGATTCTTGTAATAAACAGCTGACACAATTATTCATTTTAGCGCATTCCCTTTGCACAGGAAGGGAGCTTATGATGTCGAAATTTTCACGCAATCCAGAGGTGCCAATGGAAGATGTCCACGTTAAAGACCCCATAGGTCACAAAAATAATTTGTTATTGGATCTTCCAATCAGACTATTTTGGTCCAATGGAACTATTAAGGTTAAAAAAAAAAAGAAATTAGGAGGTACAAAAAGTAATATTTTCCTATTTATGTAATTTTAACGTATCGTAGTTATTCATGACAATTTTGTTTTTTCCAGGTAAGTGACCAGAATTTTTAAACGAAAAAATATTGGTAAGAAATATTTTTAGTTTTGCGTTAATTGACTACTCAATTTACTAGGAAAATTGAACGAAACTAAATCCTATGCCAGTTGGATTATTTTTTTTAAATTTGATCGGCACTCATCTAAACAAATATATACTTATAATAAATTTATACTTTACATACAGCGCCTAGGAAATGCGCTTTCTTTTTGGATGCCTGTCGACACTTCTTGGGTTCAATAAGCGCCGGGGTCAATTTGAATCATTTCTTCGCCTTACTTAAAGCACGAGTTTCCAGCTAGATTGTAGCATAAAACTTTCAAACGGTTAAGTGTCATTGATTGCTCGAATATTTCCGACGTTTATATTAGAGCAAATCACCCTCGTTGCGCAGCTTGTAAAAAAAAAAAAACAAAAAAAAAACCAATCTGAATAGGCTAGCCTCGCTGACTGGCCTTCTATAGCTAGGGAAATCATTAAAACCATTATCCAGCAATGTACAACAAATTAAAATCTTCTGTTTGGATAGAAAAAAAATTGAATACATTGAATTACAGTAAACGGTAGCTTAGTGTGCGTTTATATTATAAAATATATTATGAAATATATTTCAGGTGTAGGATTGATAATTATCATAATTATTATATCCGACACCTGCGACATATTTCCTGCGAAAAGTGTCAGGTGTAAACTCACTCTTATAGATGTGATAAAAATGTATATCACATCTGCAGTTTACATTAGTCACAATTTCTGTCTGACATAAATGTCCTGTAATAACTATCAGGTGTAAACGCACCCTAAGAGTGTACCTGACCTGTAGTCATGACATAGTTAAACTATTTGTAATGCGATTCATGGCTAATTGTAATCATTAATCAAACCATGGATTTATAAAAAAAAAAAAACTGGAAACATTATGATTTTTGCTGAAATGAATTTAAAAATGTTGTTATTACCAGTAGAATTTTATTGAGTTAAGCAATACAAAATTTTAATAATTATGATGACGCGTATAATATGTTTTAAGATTTTCTAATCCATTAAAGAAGTTGACATTTTTAAATCTTGCATTTATTAAACCGTTAGTATCACTACATATAATCGGTCGCGGCCAAATAGTGATGTTAGCAAGTAAATACACATACAATCAAATGATTGACCTTGTGCGCCATTGTTCTGAACGTAAATTGTATCATAACGTTTTAATACTTCCATTTTTACCGTACATATTAATCGTAATATTAATAAAAATAGCCAACGGCCATAGCCACGTTGAGTGCACCGGTTCCCGTAGATCACCGAAGTTAAGCAACGTGGTCAGTACCTGAATGGGTGACCGACCACGTGCTGTTGGCATTAGAAAAGGGTGGCAACCTGTAGATAGCCCGGCGCTAATGGCCAAGATGTAGATGCGCCGTTAAAAAAAAAAAAAAAAAAAAAATTAATAAAAATATTAAATATGACGGCAATGGCAAATGGTTGATTAAGGATGCAATTTGTTGAAAAAGATGATAGTTTTTTTTATGTTAATAGGACTTTTCATAAATATTAAATAAGGCATGAGTTTCCATTTACAGTTTCCAGTCAGCAAAGTGTTTATATGTAGATCTCAGCATATATATTTTTATCCTCTCGACATTTGTCCTACAAATCACAATGTCTTTCATTTTAATGGAAAGAATTTTATAATAAATAATTAATAATAATAATAGAAAAAAAATAGAGTTTTAGAAAAGGGAAAAAATATCCAGTCAACATTTTTTTAAAATATGTCATTCAAAGTTCTGAATGATAGAGCAATCACAGGAGATTATTTTTTTTTTTTTTGTTTTTATAATAAAGCGTTTATTAACATCTGCACAAATAATACAGTACATTGGTTAATTGTGATAAATAAAGACATTTTTATTATTTCACATAATGAGGTTAGAGAAAAGAAAAAAAAAAAAAAATAGTACATACTTAAATTATTAAAAGAAAAAAAAAAAAAAAAAAAAAAAAAAAAGATAAATAAAAGGGGAAAAAATAATAAAAATAAATAATAAGAATAATAATAGGAAAAAGAAAAAACAATAAATGAAATGATAAAATATAATTTAAATAGAAATTTGGAAGGAGCCAATCATAATTGACACTTCCTAGTTAAACGCTTTTATTTGTCCTTTAAGTGCGAAGTTGATCACGAGGCCAAGATCTCTTTAGCCTCCTAGGAGGGTTTTCGGGGTGGGATTGAGAGGAGAGGGATTGAGCTCTGGGATTGGGATGAGCAGATAGTTTGGAGAGAAAGGTTAGGAATCGGGATTTAGCTAGTTCATGGATGAAAGGGATTTTGAGGTCATGATGAAGGGTTTTATTGGAAACGTAAAAAGGGGCATTAACTATTTTGCGTAGGACTTTGGATTGGAATGCCTGTATTCTCTGTATATTTGATCTTTTGGTTGTTCCCCACAGTTCCAGTCCGTACGTCCAAATAGGTCTGATGATGGTTTTGTATATAGTGAGTTTGCTCTGTATTGTGAGTTTTGATGAAGGTCCCAATAGTCGTCGAAGAAGTCCGTATCTCCTGTTCAGTTCCTGTCTTTTCAATCGGGTGTGTGGGTTCCAAGTTAGTCTGCTGTCTAGTATTAATCCCAGGTAGCGCACTTCGTTGGATACAGGAAGTTCTTGACTGGATATGTGAACTGGTGGGCAAGTCCTTTAATTGAGAGTGAATGTTATTTGGCTGCATTTCTCTGGATTCACATGGATTTTCCACCTGTTGCACCAATCCTCAACAGAGTCTAGATGTTCCTGCAGGTGAAGCGAAGCAGCTTCGGGATCAGGGGAGGAGGAAAAAATGGCTGTATCATCAGCATATGTCGTTAGATGAGTATTTGGGTGGGTTGGAACGTCAGCGGTGTACAGAAGGTAAAGGATAGGACCAAGAATACTTCCCTGTAATCACAGGAGATAGAAGTAACAGTTGGCAGACCTCCATTTCCACATTCATCACAATCCGAGAGAGAGGGGGGGAGGTTAGTTCAACATCACGATTAGTGCACAGCGAATTCATCAAGGGCCAGGTCGATATTCATTAGAGACAAAGCAATGTTTTCATCATCACAAAGCAGCAACACAGTAGTGTGTTTATTTCTTCGACTTGATTTAATTTTTGTTAGAAAAAGACAAGAAAGTTTAATAATTTCTTGACAATATAAGTTTGATTGTTGGGTTTCTAATTGCTTAGTTAATATATTAGACTCTGCATTAGTAAGCATTTCTAAAATTTAATATAGGTAACATCTACATAATAAAAAGGTCGGACTTGCAGAAACTGCGTCCTAATAGCGCGTTTGTGTACATATTATGGAACATAAAGTTACTCATGGACCTCTGATCCACAGGTAACCTTCCACATTCTCTCAGCGTCTGGTTATGTTCCCCCACAGTGCGGCAGAAGCAGTGGTGATGAGTAACTTCTCTTAATGAGAAATCAGAGGCAAGTATTCATCAAGGAACATAAAAACCATGCTTAATTTATAACTTGAAAGATGAAAAGGGCTAACGGGTATGTTGTACGGGGCCAACCGTCAAAAACACAAAGCATTAGCAGGGACCCGGCTTAGAGGATTGTAAATCCTCACAGATTAGTGTGCCTTGTTCCTACCTCGCTGCTGAATGCCCGTTCGGGAGTAATCAGCCAGAAGATTAGATGGCTTGATTAAAACAAGATGGCGGGGGATTATTTCACATTGTTTCCGCCTTACAAATGTACCTTTTAGGATCCAATCCATTAATATCCAATCAGGAGTACATCTCGGATTAATCATTCTGGCGATAGATATTTAGTAATATCCTCCAGCTCAATCAAAAGGATATCTATCAGATCGACTTTGTTAATTTAAAATTACAAACCCCCAATGTAGCCCCCCTCCAATTTTCTGATGTACAATATAGAATGTATGTAAAATATTACACATTTCTATGCATAAAATGCACATTTCTGTGCCCTTGATGTAAAACTAAGGGCACAATAAACATTTATTTTGGAATCATTATTTGGGCAATTACATTGAATGCATGTATTCAATTCAGTCATTCGTTCTTTATCTTGTGCAATCAAAATCAAATTCATCTTCTTTAATTTAAAAATAATAAATAAATCAATATTTTTCAATTTTTATTATCTAACGTTCTATATCATGTATGTGATGTTCAAGTATCCCCCCCCAAAAGAAAGTTTCAATTCTTCGAAAAAAGATCTGTGTCTGACGAATACAAACCCTCTTTTATCACAGGCGATAGTCTGCAGGCGGAAATTTTTAATCTGGAACGAAAATTATTTATTTTTAAACTAGTAAAGTATGTAGGTTTTTTAAGAAATATTATTTTTTTCGAAAATGGTGAACAATTATTTATTTTCTATTAAAACGTGCGTCGAAAATCGGTCATAAAATAGTTATAATTCAATTAATCAAAATCCAACGTACTTTTCTAGCAAATGCCTTTAGGAAGATGCAGCTAAAATTTGAAGTTGATCGGGTAAACATTGAAGACGCTAGAGTATGGCCCGATTAGAAAAACATAGTTTTCAGAAAACGACTTAATTAAAAAAAAATTAAATTTAATGTTCTGAAATGTCCATTTTTTTCTGATTAATTTTTTTTTCATGCTTTCTTAGATTAAAGATAAAAAATGGGTTTTAATTTTGAAATGTATTGAAGGAGGGCCAAAAACAAAACCTAACAATTAATAAAGGACCAATCAAAGCTCCTTCAAAAAATTATCTTCAAATCAGCATCGAAAAAATCGTATTTTATGCACCTTTATAAAACTTTTCTTCGCCTAAACACTCTTGGATATCATTTTCGATTAATTAAGGGTGAATTTTAGCCCCTAAAAAAATGGCAAATAAAAGTTAAGCCTTAATCTTTTCATCGCAATTTTCAGTATTAAGGGTTCATAGGATGAAATGCTTTAGGGTCTCCCCTATTTTATCATGAGGTTGCTGTGAGGAGCCGTGAGTAGACTATCCGTTGTCGTGTAAGCTTTTTCTCTTTATGATCTTCTCTGACTGATATACCATTTACGGATGATATGTTTTACGGCCTTATTTATTTTGTTTTCGGTAAATCTTTCCAAAGGGGTCGAGGTTAGCTCAGTGGTAGGGCACTGGACTAATAAATTGGAGGACCTGAGTTCAAATCCCGAGCAAGCACTAAAGATTTTTTCTTCTAGTTTCTTCGTTCATGGGTTGGATTCGGCCTCCCTGACCGTCCCTAGGCCAACCCAGCCTTTAATTAATTTAATAATGGGTACCTTGGGTGCTAATGACTGTAGCGGTCGAAGCAGCCAAGGGGAAAATCAGGCGGCTGGAGCATAGTACTGAACACACTATCTCCCTTGTGTGCAGTATGGTCACGAATCTGATACCTCTATAGTATCTGCCCCACAGGGCTCTCGTAGCCTGTTACGGGACTGATTTTTTTTTTTTTTTTTTTTTTTTTTTTTTTTTTTTTTTTTTTTTTTTTATCTTTCCAAGGAGTACTTCTATTCATTATATATTTATTAGTTGATCAATAAAAATACACCCTAAAGGGCCTATATTGGCGTTTGGAAATTCGCGGCGTTTCTCATTTTGAATACTATTGTATTTTCCTCGGCCCAGGTAGACAATAAATATGAATCTGTCTGTTGCAGTCAGGAATATTGTTTCTTGTGAAGGAGGAAGGCCAATGAATAAAATTCCAAATTAACATAATAGTCAATTTATTAAAAATGGTGTTACATGCTTCGCATCATTAGCTTCCTCTTCAGACGCCTAAAAACATGATAAAGCCAAATGGCACGAACGTGAGCCTTCCATGAATGGCCACGCCATAACTACATCGTTATCATAGCAACTGCCAGCTGTGTAATATAATAAAATATCCATTTTTGGATGTATCGAGTTTTTAAGCTCCTGAAGAGGCGTCTGATGATGCGAAAAATGTAGAGCCATTTTTAATAAATTTACTATTATGTTAATTTGGAATTATATTCATTGACCGCCCGCCTACTCCAAAAAACTCTATTTATTTCAAGCCTGTAATATTGTTATACATTTCCTAGATTAACTCACCTTTTGAATAATAGGTTTCTAATTATTCAATATGGATATTGGCACAATAATAAAATCTTTTATAAAATGCTTGTACCACGTTGCATTGTCGAATGTGTATATTTGCCAACAATAGTAGCAAGAGAGAGGAATTCTTCTCAGGATTGTCTTGGTTTCTCTAGCCCTGAGGGTGTTTCTCCTCTGTCCTCGAGGTGTTCCCCATTCTCCTTCAGAGAAATCCCCGGCCACTGTTGTCCGTTCTCATGTTATCACAAATCTACCTTCATATCAAACGGCACATCTATCTTACTATCAATACTCCTTACTTATCAATGACATTCTAAACAAGGAAGAATTTCACAAGGTTTCTCAAATTCGTCTTGTACGGACACTATAGCCGATCATGATTTCGAATGGGCTATTTCCTAAGCATTAAAATAAATAAACATTTTCATTTATCATTAACATGTCTCCGTAACTCTGTGATAATTACCTGCAAAATGAAAAGCAGGCCATTCACGTTCCGATTTGCACTAGTGGTCCGACGTGCGAAGTTGGACCACTAGTCGGATCGTGAATGGGCTTGTTGGATTGTTGAAGTCTAGTTGGACTAGTCGGAACATTTAGAGGGACGATTTCAAGGTCCGACATCCGACAGGCGACGGAGTAGGACCGTGAGTGAGGGAGTCGGATCAAAGTCGCCCAACTTACCTCAGTCAGTCCTTGACCTTCGGGGATCTTCGGTCTGCAGCCGATACATTTTTCGGCACGTGAGCGACGTACACAGACTAGGACTAAAGTTGGATAGTAAGCTGGATGGCAAGTCGGAGCATGAGTGGAGTCGACTATCTAACTAGAAGTCCTACTAAGTCGTACTGCAAGTCGGAACGTGAATGACCTGCTTCAAGATGTTTATAAGATTGTTCGTTGGAGGAACTCGTCATGATAGGATCCTCACATGCTCCCAACTCAGAAGTATGTTATATCTTAATGAAATAAACCCCTCAATGTTACAACGAGATAAAATCTAGCGTCAGCGATAGAATTTGATGTATAGTTATTTTATTTTATTTTACAACAATGAACAAAATACATTCTCAGCAAATTGTTGAAAGTTTCGCTCGTCATGATCGTGCAAAATTGTACCCATAATGTACCAAACATCAAAGAGAACTACAAGTGTTTCTACATTCCAAAGAATAAATAAAGTTTCAACCAAAAAAGGTTCAGGGTAAATTTCGACATGAGCACCTCAGCTGGGGAAAATTCCTGAATTTCGAAAAACTGTTGATTTAGTGTCATAAGTATCATGAGGCGCTAATAGCAAAATAGTTGATGCGCAGTTAAAAACGAAAAAAAAATTAAGTATCAAGAGTTCCATTCCAAGCTCTTAAAAGGTCTGTCTTTGTTTTATTAATCCTGTTTTTATCAAAAGTTACTTGTACTGCTCAATGCTGAGGCTATTTCAAAGTTCATTAGAAACATACCAATTGACTGTCTGAAGATAAATAAGTTAAATTTAGGCCCGGTGGCCATGAGTGCTAAGGTGAATGCAATCCCTTCCTAAGATCGTGGGTTCGATTCCCACTATGGGTTAGTGGCTTTTCTTTAGAAAAAAAAGGCATAGCCCTATCCTGGCTAGAAAAGGGTGGTAATCTTTAGATAGCCCGTCCTAGAATCCCTTGCCAATAAATAGGGTTTAACATTTAAATTAAATAAAATAAGTAAAATAAAGAACGGAGTGGAATAGTAGTAAGACTTAAAACAGAGTCCTAGGTGACGACAAAGAACAGGAGCTGAATAGAATTTAATATTTACCTCTAAGCGAAAAGTCTAAAACATAATAAGACCTGTAAACGGAGAAAAGTCCCTCGTTATTAACTTGACAATACAAGAAAAACTAAGAAGATAAGTAGATTCCTCGAGTCTCAGTAGGAATGAAGTTGTTTGAGCGAGAAAAGAAATGAAGCTTAGGGATTCTGTAAGAAGAAAGGCAAACTTATCGGTTAGAATCGACCCTTGAGTATTCAGGCAACTTACTCAAGTCGGACTTAAAGGGTCGGACTTAAAGACTTAGCAGAAAAGCAAGCCAAATACTTAGACTTGCTATTTCACCAATCCAGGTGTACATCAAGTCAATCTAATGAAACAAGATGCCTTTTTAGGCACACAGAAAGTTTATCGTGGGGTTTTATCGGAATAGAAAAAAAAAAATTTAAGGAAGTGCGAGTCGCAGGAACTGGGTCGTCTAAGCGTGTTATATGTAATGTTTATATCTGGAGTGATTTGTGACGGAATAAAATTTAAAACTATGTAAAAAATATAATCAACAGGCCACGTCAACTAGATAGTCAGAACTTACAAAACTGGCTTCGAAACTTAATTTTCAAACTGCATCCACAACTAGTTCATTGAGAACTCAAAAATAACTATTTTCATAAATTGTTATTGTTTTTGTTGTTACAGTTATTATTATAGCTGTTCTTGTCTGATTGAGTCATACCGGGTCCAGGAGTTAGATGACATTTGAGGATTTGATTTACAACAGTAAGCAAACTTTCTTTCGCCAGTTCGTGGTAAAAAGTGACCTTGAAACTTTACCAAAATAGTTTTATCGGCAGTAGTTTTGAGTTAGTACCTTAGTGATAATGCTTTCAGCAGTTATCGGTGTAACCTTCGAGTCGCTATCTCGAGTAAATATGTGCACATACGGTGCATGTAATTCTACACTGTAGCCCGTAAACACAATGGAGGGAATAAGATATGCTCACGTATTTTTAACACATTATGAAGAAATAAGACCAATATTTATTATAGTTTAACACATTATATGCGTTTATTTATTTATTTACATTAGAGTTTCCTCAATAAACAAGTTTTACGTGTTATAGTCTGGTATATTTCCGTTGGATCGCTGTAATAATTAACGTAGTTGGTTACTCAAAATTATTTTTTGTATGTCTGTTAACATTTTCTCGTATCAAATTTTAAAATTTGGTTTAGACATCTTTGTTTCTATTAAATGATCAATATTGGGAAACGAATTAGTTCGCGAAAAAAAGTCTACGTTAGCAGTCATTCCATATAGTCCACCTGAGAACCAGCAAAAATGACATAAAAATATTTTTTAAATACTCCCTGAAAAAAAAAATATATATACATATATATATATATATATATATATATATATATATATATATATATGTGTGTGTATATTTATTGTAGAACCGGTTTTAAGTTATGTTAAACAAATCTTGGATTTCCAAATTTAATGACAAAAAAACCTTTAACAAGAAGTAAATTCATTTTCTTTACCTTGTCTAAATTCCGTTATTTGTGGCCTAAATATTACGATTGCGATATAATGCCCATCATAATGCTTATAATAAATATATTTTCAAATATCTATTCTCTTGGTAGATATTAGTCTCCTGGTGAACCGCTAGAGCTTCAGATGCATATTCTGATAAAAACGCACAGTCTTTTGTGCTGGAAAAGGTTGAAAACCTCATTCCTTTGATAGAGTTTAATTAGTGAGAGAGTCTTAACTGGTGGGCATTAAGCAAAAGCAGCAGTCTAGTAATTTGTTAGGGTTCTAGTAATTTGAGTCTACTGTCTGGGTTCCAGTAATTTATGTCTGTTCTCTGTTCTAGTAACTTGTCATTGTGGTTCAGTAGTTAGTCAACAGTGAAGTCATAAGAAATAAGTAAATAAGGTATCACAAGTATTTTTGTAGTATAAGAAATTTTTTAAATGCTATTTGTACAGGAGTTACTCAATTCTCTACTAAAAATTCAAGTTTTTTTAAGGAAAGAGATTTGGCACATGAGCAATTTGCTACCGCGGCTGGTTTACATAAATAATTATATTCTTCTAAGTCTTTTTTAATAAATAATAATGAAATCGCTATATTTAAGAAATCTGTCTCGTGCATCTCATGGCAATTTCCTCAGGGCTCTCCAGAAACTAAACAAGCTTTCACTCCATTTGATAAAATATTAAACCCTTAAAATACTAATAATTGTAACATTTATACATCTAAAATTTATGTAGTTATTAGTCAGAGTATAGAATGAAATGCATTGTACATAATGTGTAAGTGAACTGCACGTTACTCTTGCACATTTCTTTTGGGGCTTGCTACATTTTGAAAACCCTTTTGCTCGTTTTTTGCTACATAATTATTATGCAAAAACTTTCAAATCGATTTGAACGAAATGTAGTGGGTTGTGTTATTATTAAATCCAAATATTCTTCCCAAAATATAAAAGAACTAAACGCATTTTATGCTTCCGAAAAAACCAAAATATATAAAAATGTCTATGAAAAGGAAAATCAATATACAATAGTTTAGAAAATTTCGTTAGGAATCCTTTGAAGCGATGAGGTATGCAGCAGGTATATTTTAGGAGATATGAGCAAAAGAGGTACACAAAAACGTGCTTTTCTATTTTTTGTGTATATTAAAAAAAAAAAATGTTCCTAAAATTTCCCGATTTACTCACACCTCATTTATTGTTACTTGAGTTATTCTGAAAATATTCCTGCAAAAATTAGCGTGCCTCCTTTCTACATCCAAATAAAGCTACGTTTTAGCACTTTCCTCCGAAGGAAAGTAGCTATTGAGGTTGGACTCATGGCGGAATTTTTGAAAAATGTCTTCAAATCTTTATCGATCCTACCTAGTAGACACCGAAAATGACCCCCGTTAAAATTTATATATATATATATATATATATATATATATATATATATATATATATATATGCATATATATATATATATATATATATATATATATATATATATATATATATATATGTGTGTCTGTTAACACGATAGTGGCCAGAGTTTTTGTTTTTTCGTCACGAAACTTGGTATATAGCATTCAATTAGCAAACGATTGAACGAGTTCGTTAACCACTAAAGTTGGTCCACCGGAAGGGGGGGTTTACCCCGAACCCAAAACACTTATTTGACTATGTCAGCCGTAATATTTGTTATATTTCAACGAAACTTGGTATTCGTAGTGGTAATATAGAGAGAAAAGTGAGATATAAAAATGAACTAAATCGGTTCATTAGAAGGGGGGGTTTACTCCGGACCCACAATACCAATTCGCCACTACCAGCCGTGATTTTTGGTATATTTCGACGAAACTCTGTATTCGTAGTGCTAATCCACAGGTAAATATGTGTTGTTAAAATAAACTAAATCGGTTCATTAGAAGGGGGGGTTTACTCCGGACCCAAATTCCTAATATACTCATACCGGTCGTAATTTCTGCTGTATTGTAACGAAACGCGGTATACGTCGTGGGTAACTCATGAGAAAGAAGTGTTGTAAAAATGAGCTGAATCGGTCAATCGGAAAGCGGGGGTTTAATTTGTAATATATTTGAATAGAAAAGCCGGCAGACGTAGGTTCACAAAGCCGCCGCAAGGAGCGCTTTCTACCACTAGAGTGACTGTATCCTGTTCCTGCGTTAGATCAAAATACGATAATATGAGGATTTTTGTATTTATTACGTAGTGTAGTAGGTACCATGTGTAAACATAACTCTGGAAGCAAATTAATAATTGATCAGTTACTCATTACAAATTTAAAAGAGAACTATTCATGTTTTTATTTTATTTATGTAGGATATTTTAAGCAAATTGTTCTGGAAAGCAGTCTACACTACCCAAATTCTGAGGAAAGTGCTTAGTTATGCAGCTCCTGCGTGACGGACTTTTTAGCTAGAATGAGGCTAGGGCTCAAGATCTGATAGAGAAGTGTAATAATCAGCTGACTTAAATTCAGCTGGCCTTAACAGTTACAACCAGTATTTTAAAATATATTTTCCTGATTTTGAGGTATCATTTTTAAATATTTCAAGTAAAAATTTAAGTCCTGGAATTTATCTTACTGATTTCTTTTTGTAATGAGAATATTTTCTTTATTGGTCGCTTAATGTTATTCTTTTCCTTTAGAGCTATTTCATTCATTTTTTAGTCAATATATTAAGATAAAAGAAACTGTTGTTTTACTGAATTAAGACTGTGAGTTTAGAAAAGAAACTGAATATTACTAAAATTTCACTATCAAACTTCTTGCTATTTTTGTTGTAACTATACATTTATAAACTGATTTTACAGTTAAATATCAGATAAATAGAAATATGCAAGACAAGCACACATAAGATACTGCGTGACATGTAAATCATTCCGTGATACAAAAAGTGATTAAACATAACTTCGACTTGAAATGAAAAACATTTATTAATTACTCCAAAAATATGTGAACTATTCGTGAATCCCTCCTATCAGATCTTAATTTACACGGATAATTAAATTGAGCCTCTATTCTTAATCTAATCTGTGACAGATAATTGCTTCAGATATAAGTTAATCTCATTCAGAAAAGTATTTAATCACATTACACTACGTCCTACGAAACATTCAAGAGATATTTAGTCATGCAAAGTAAGAAAGGTCGATATTACCATAGATTAATGGAAGCAATTAAAAATTATGAATATAAAATTGAAATATTATTAAACCATTCTTTTCTTGTAATTTTACATTGCTTTTGGATAGAAAGAACATTTTTTTTTTAGAAACGTAAAAAAAAAAAAAAAAAAACAAAAATGATAGAAATGATGATGGATGAGAGAGAGTCTTGGAGGAAGAGAAAACAAGAGTCTGTTCGTAGTATATGATTTGATTGACACCAATTTTAGTATTAAGATGAATATAGTTAGCCGTTTAAGTGATAAAAATCACAAAACAAAATCAACGTTTAAAAACAATACTAATAATTAAGAATTCAATGAATGGCTGGGATTTGGCTCAGAGAAAACGTCAGATTTTCAGAAAAATCTATATTCCAAACGTTTTCAGCAACATTTTCACCATGGTCACTTAACTGCTAGCTTAGTTCTTTTTCTGCTCCCTGGCATTCATTCCTTACTGAGGCTACCAAAGATTGGTTGATACGTTCTAAATTTAGTTTTTTTTTTTTTTTTTTTAGCCGAATGCCTATCATTACTTGACTTCTTAATTATTAGTGTTATATTTAAAACGTGATAATGTTTTGTGATGAAATACAGTTTTTGAAGCCCTAAAATAATACTAATAAATAACTTCACAAATGTACTTCAGAATTAATAAAATTACTAGTGATGGGTTGAAATAAGCAGATCTCTTATTTTTAGAAGTTAATTCCCATTAGTGCTAGTAGGTAACGACTAGAAAGAAGAGATACTCGTAGCAGATAGTAGTTAGTAGTTAGCTCTGTCGATTCTCATTCTCTGTGCCGAAAACCTTAGGCCTGTCGTCCACTGGAACCGAAAAGCTGCGAAATGAATTCGTCCGAATTCGGACGAATACGCAAGGGCAATCCCAACACGAGGCTCCATTATGGACCGCGTCCATTGGGCCGTATCGTTCGTCCGAACTGGTCCGAAGTGCGAACCGATCCCATTCTGCTGGGATTTATAGTTGCGAACGAGTGCGAAAAGTCATGGTTGAAAATGGACTATGAGTACGAGCCATCAAGTCTTCTGCGAATTCGGACGAATACTGATCCAATGGACGAGAGGCATTCGTTGCTTCGCAGTTCGCAGCTTTTCGGATCCAGTGGACGAGCGGCCTTATCCTCCGAAATACTAACCTGCTAATTTAATCTCTACGCTCGTCGCCACCGCTAAAAAAACAATCATTTCACAAGCTGGTTAAAAACATTTTTAAAATAAATCACTAATTACAATTTCTTTTATTCTTATTGATAAATGTGGTGCTTGTATAACCAGAGGAACCTGTATTAAAATAAATGTATGAAATCGGAATGTAGTACCAGCGTTTTCTGTGAATTTCGTGCCGTAGAACTTCCTAACATTCTATGATATTGCTCGATAAGAATTAGCAGTTAGCAGTTGTATCTGTTATTTCTAATTGCTAATCATAATTAGTATTAGCAGTTTGACCAGTTAACAGAAAATAGCGCTATTGCCATTCACTCAAAATTACAAAAATGAAATAGCAAATATTTATAGGTTTGTTGAGAGTTCCGAATGAATGGCATACATCCTATTAAAAAAATTGATATAATTGTAAAATGAGAGTATATTGTGAATGAAGCTGTGGTTTGTGGTAGGTGTAGAGTAGTCCCTAGATGCTACTCTAGTGAGAGTAGACAGTGGGAGCCACTTCGACAAATGCCCAACTCGAGTGGATACCGGATCCACTACACCACTTAATAGCATCGTTTTTTACTCTCGTCTACTTCATTTGTGGGCTCTCTTCTTCTTCCTTTCGCTTATTCCTAAGGTGCCTTCTGTATACGAAGTATAGACTCCTATGCTCGTGTTAGGATAGAAGAATAAACGTTTACTGCCGCTTATCTGTTCGCTCCAAAAAAAAACATTAATAAGAACCTAACTTTTGGTAGAGCACCCCGAAAACGTTTTTCCTAGAGCCCAGATCGGCATTAATAATTTGTAAAATTTAGACAAAATCTTATTCTTCATCAAAGAGACAAAAATATAGGATGAAATATAGAACTATTGAAACACAGAACTATTGGTACTACGAGAATACTAATAGAATAATAGAATGTTTTAATAAAGATAATTTATAACATAATATCCTTAGAAATGTTGTACTATAACAGTAGATCTCGCTCCAGACATGTTTGTTTGGCGTTGAATACGAATTGGCGATCTAGTTTTCTGCCGTCTGATTCATTGTTAATTATCTAGGTCTGGCCCAAGATTTTTAATAACTTCATTAAACTTAACTGCACGCCCTGAAAGGCGTTCGTCATAAATGCTATTTTCTCCAACTCTATTTTTTTTTAACCGTTTCCGGGCAGTTCTTACACCGTTAGTATGTTTACCATGTATACTATTAGTTTTTATCGCTGCAGATATGGCAGATTCACTACACGGATTTAAAAACGTAACACTGGGTGTTCTTATTGATTATCGATATTCATTTTGGATGGGTACTATTATACGAGTGATATATACGTAAATTGGTGACAGATTGATTAAAACATTAGTCAAACAAAGGTAAGTGTCGAAATGTTCGTCTTAGAAGTGAGTCATAGCGTAAGTCATGTATGCTTTTAATGCACACGAATGTATTCAATGACCAATACAAGACTTCATAACACAATCCAAAATCTTAAGGGCAATAATAACCCAACAGTTGCTTGCCCTAAAAAAGCATTAGACAAATCACCGATAGTAACTAGATACACCTGTTCATCTGTGATTATTAGGCGTCTTGTATTTAAAAATGTGACTAGTATTTCTAGCCTTAGAATCAAATATACGACATTTCATAAATATTTTGCGCTAAAACTATTATTTATATTAACGATATACGATCATACTCTCTGCATCCAATATGGCGTATAACCCACTTGAGGTGCAACCTTGACGCTAGGGAGTTACGGCTCAAAGCTTTTCCTTGGCCGACATTGCTACACTCATCCAGTTGAGAATCATAATTAAAGATTACAGTTGTTTCCCCACAAGTAACTGTAGATTCCAAAGCTTTAATCATTTCACATTGAATGAGTTATTTATTTTTTCAACAAAGAGTTTTTGGTAATCACTCTTTACCTGCTTTTCCCGTCCTATTCTACATATAATTACTTTTTTGTTCTAACAAATAATTCTCTGAAAAGTTGAGAGTTTGGTTCGTTTAAAATGGAGCAGAGATCTCGTCCTACACAAATTGACCAGTCGTGGCAAAAGGACTATAATGTGGCCGAGCAGACATATTGGTGCAGATTAATGATTACATCGATATAACGGCATGAAATCGGCTTGATAACAAGTCAAAGTACAGATCACCGCTTGTTCCTTCTGCATATACTAATAACTGTAAAAAAAAGCTTCTTCTTTTAGTATCTGCAACAAACGCATTAAACTTCTTCAAAGCTCGTCAACATTTTGTCGGCAAACGGATTGTTAGCATTACAGAAAGAGGAGGGGAGAAAAAAATACAAACTCTTAGGAAATATTGTGCAATCACGAATAGTACCCAATAAGAATAATCCAGTTCAAGTCGGATGTAGCTGAATAAACAAACAGCTCCCTAAGATGGCCGGGCAGTGACATTAGTATTCAATAAACTACAGCGAATTCAAATCACTATTTTTACAACGAACAGACTTATAGAATGTCTTAATAAATTAGTTCTATGAAGAATACGTATAAAGTAATATTCAGTTGAAGATATTTAGCTTTTGTGGTGATTGGCAAGGAATAATTAGAATTCGGCTAAGAGAAAACGAGTGATGTTCCCAAAAATCTATATTTCAAACGTTTCATCTATATTTCAGGATTAGGTATATTTATGAGATTGCACAAAGGTTTTAAAAAAAATCTAATTTATTTAAATTTATAAAAGGCATTTCCAAAGAAACAAATATCAAGAGGCACAAAAAATGCAATTATTTTAAACTGTTTTAGTTTTTCTCCTTGAGCCACATATTACCAGAAAGGAAGACCAACATTTTCACTTTTCTTGGCTCAGTCTGTTCCGCAGCACAGAAACGATTTTTCCAGCGGCTGAAAATACACGTTCTAAGGATACAGACAAGCCTGGAACAAAAAGGTATTTTCTGGCTACATTATGTAGTTGGTTGTCTTCACCAGACGGTTATTTTTCAGTATTTAATTCACCAGACGTGTCAGTATTTAATACCACAGCCCTCCAGATGCTGAGAACTTAAATTCTAGAAAAAAAGTAATAAAAAATATCGATAGTTCATGACTATCGATAGCTACTATCTACAGTCATGAACTATCGATAAAATGATAGTAATTATCGACTATCGCCCATCCCTAACACAAGCAGCGTTTGGGAGCGGAGCGGAGCTCAACGGTTTACTTAGCAACAATCTCGTTTGTTTTTTCGAGCGTTTGGGAGGGGTAATTCCACAGTAAGGTTGGACATTGGGGAGGAAAATAATAAATAAAAATTTTATTATTAAAAAGGTTATTATTATGGCTAATAAGCCATAATAATAACCTTTCTCACCTTTTAATTTAATAAAATTGGCCGAGAACTCTTGTTCACGTTCACGTTTGTCTCTTATTTCATTTTATAAATAATTCTTGTATTATAATAAACAAAAAACTGGCACAAAAGGTTTTTAAAAATTCAAATATTTATATATATATATATATAACAGAAAATAATGTTACTTATCACCGGTATTGCCACGTAAAAACACTGGCGATTTCCGTCTCTTTTAAAATTTGTAATTATTTTTTAGCTGAAGAGGGGCTGCCAGAAAACGTGCCGAAACATTAGACATATAGATTTTTTGAAAATCCGACGTTTTTTCTTAGCCGAATCACAACCATTCCTTGAGTTTTTATGAAGCAATATTATTAGATATTTGGACCTACAAGAGTAAATTCTGGCTGCAGAGATGGTTTATTGGACACGAATTGAGTGATCCAACTCAAGGAAGAAGGTTTAGGCAAACATTTGCACAGCTCTTCAGCATGGCCAAGCAAAATACTTCAATGAGCAGCTTCCAATGTGGCATATAGAAGAGAACAACCCGTTATATAAAATAGTACAGATATTGGGCTACGGCTACAGACAGGTTGTTCTATGGAGCGGATAATGTTGGACTATATAGCGGATCTCGGCCTGGAGGGCAGTTTCCTGTCCGACATCCGCTCCTATTTCCGGCACCGCATTCCCCCATCTACTGCTTACAATTAAATCAACGAATGCGATCCGTACTGAAACATGGGGGGGAGGTGGTGGCTTTAAAAAAACTAACGAATTTACATCAGCAAGTGCTGGTCCACATTTGCAGACCTGTTGCGGGATATATATCGCCGAGCCATTAACGCTTGCCAATACACATCAACGAATATCTTCGCATACGTAAACATTGCCACCTCCTAATACTTCGAAATACAGCAGGCATATGGTCTCTGCTGTCCTGAACTTGCATGCCTATAAACAACATTGATGCCAATGGTTTCACGAGTTTTCATACAAAATTAATAGCAAGCGTACCGCTTTTAACAATGTCATGCACGATGTATAATCAAACCTAAAGAAAGTGGACAGCGCCATACAATCTAGAGGAGTGGTACTCAGCAGTTTATCACAAAAGCCACAAATACGAGTTAGTATGGTGTTTTAAGAAAACAATTAAATATGCAATTTCGTTTTATTTTTTTATTTTTTGGTCACGAGAAATTGTTCAATGCACATTATTAAGGTGTTATTACAACAACAACGAAGAATCAAAGTTAATAAACTATTTACTGTAATAAAAAATATTTGATTCAGTTTATTTTACTTTTTTCTTTGCTACAAAGATAGCTTTGGCCAATCAGCTTTTTTTCCTGAGATGTCTTGTATTGTCGTGTTGTTACATCATCTCGTGCGTAGAACATTATGACAATTGAACAACCATTTCATAAATGAATGAGATTAAAATGAGGCCATTACAATATTCGATTACTCCATCCCTAAGTAGTGTATATGTTAAAGTCATCATTAATTTTAACTTTATAGTTAAGATGTCAATAGCGAGACAGTTTAAACATTCATATTAATACAACAATAACATAAGAAATACAATTCTTTTTTTTTTTTTTTTTTTTTTTTTTTTTTTTTTTTAACAGAAGTATTACAATCTACAGTATATGTATTATGTAATTTGACATAGGTGTAGGTATAGCTTGACCACGCCTCAGGTGCCACCAGTTGTCAACCGAATACCTTCCTTTAGGAAGGATTCTAGGTTGACCTGGAGTTACCTTACGCCATCCAACCACACCCTGCGACTAGCAGGGAGGATTGGAGGCGAATGAGGCGTGGCCTGTGATATCACGAGGAGAGAAGATATCCATCGATATCACTCTCAATTATCATTATTACAATCACACTGACTTTTGAGGACTTCACGACACTTCACTGCCTTAGTAGATCTCGGGGCCACTTCCTATGAAGACGTCTGGGTGGAGAGGAAGGATGATTGGTGCTGGATAAGGATTGGGCTATAGGATTAGGATGATGAATCAATTTACTATGGACAGATGAGAAGCGGATAGGGATTATATCTTGGACAGAAAGAATATTTAGGTCATTATGGAGGGTGCGATTCGAAACATAATAAGGAGCATTAACTATTGTACGTAGGATTTTGGATTGGAATGTTTGGATTCGGTGGATGTTGGAATGCTTGGCTCTCCCCCAGAGTTCGATTCCGTAAGTCCATATCGATTTTATTAATGAGTTGTAGACAGTTAGTTTGTTATGTACGGTTAAGTGTGATGTTCGATTTAGTAGTCTGTATAGTTGTCCGACTCGTCGATTGAGTTCTTGCCGTTTATGTTTAATGTGTGCGTTCCAAGTTAATCGTGAGTCAAGATAAAACCCAAGGTATCGGACGGTTTTGGTTATAGGTAAAGGATTGTCGTTGAAGGAAACAGTAGGACAGGTTTTACGACGAAGGGTGAAGGTTATTTGGTGACATTTTTCGACGTTTATCTTGATGCGCCACTTTTTGCACCACTGTTCAATTTCGGTTAAATGGGATTGTAGGTTCTGGGAAGCTGTGTCTGGATTTATGTGGGGTGAAAGGATGGCCGTATCATCTGCATACGTGGCCAGGAGGGTGTCAGGATGTGTTGGAATGTCAGCTGTATATAGGGTATAAAGGATGGGACCGAGGACACTACCCTGAGGAACTCCCGCTTCCACAGGGAAATAATCTAAGTAGGCTGTTCCATGTCGGACTTGGAAAAACCTGTCTGAGAGGTAGGAGCGAAGGATTAGGTAAAGGGTGCTGGGAAGGTGGGTTTTGAGCTTGAAGAGTAAGCCTGTGTGCCAGACTCGGTCGAATGCCTGGACAACGTCCAAGAAGGCAGACGTGTAATACTCTTTTCGCTTTTGGAGTGTTGGGGGCGGAAGCCGAATTGATGAGATGGGATGAGATTTAAGGAATTTAGGATAGGTAGTAGGCGCTTTAATAAAATCTTTTCAAATAGTTTGGAAAATGTTGGAAGAAGACTGATAGGGCGGTAGGAGGAAGGATTGTTGGGAGGTTTACCAGGTTTAGGAAAGAGGACAACTATTGAGAATTTCCAGAGTATGGGATAATGGGTTGTTCGGAGGATGCAGTTGTAGATGTAGGTGAGGAATACAATGGCCTTGGTTGGAAGCTGTTTAAGGATTCTGGAGGTGATGAGGTCGTAACCAGGGGATTTCCGGGAAGGTAGCCGGTATATTAGAAATTTAACTTCAGATGGATTGACTGCATTTGGTGGTAGGGAGAGAGGAAGTGGGGATTGTAGGAAATCATCTAATCCCGGTAAATGCGATTCAGGATCAGGAGGAGGATGAGGAGTAAATGTTTTTTTGAGATGATTAGCAAACAACTCGGATTTCTCTTCGTCGGAGGCGGCCCATGTGTTGTCCTCTCGACGAAGGGGGGGGGGAGATACAAGATGGTATTTTAGGATTCTGCGAGTAGCATTCCAAAGGGATAGAGATGAAAGGTAAGAATTAAAGGATTCGGAACGATGTTGGATTAGTTGTCGCTTTAATAATCGGCATAATTGATTGTAAGAGCGACGGTCGGAGGGATGGCGAGTTCTCTGCCACAGAGCTCGTGCTTGGCGTTTGGATGTTATTAGGTCTCTTAGGGATTGGGATAGAGGACTTTCAGCTGGGATTGGGTGATGATGGCGTTTAGGAAGGGAGGAATTCCATGCACATTGCTGAATGGAGGTTGTGAATTGTTGGCCAGCTCAAGGCCTTCAGGGGTTTTAAGGGAAATCTTGAGGTTAATGGTGTCTTCAAGGAGGGATCGGAAGAGGTTCCAATCGATAGGTCCAGTGATTAAGGAAGGAGGTTGGGGCTTTGGGTTGCAAGCGAGAGTGTAAGGATTAGAGGACTATGATCAGAGGATAAGTCATCCAGGGAAACTATTGAGGTGAAGACGGATGTAAGACCAAAGGATACAAAGAAGTCTATTAGATCGGGGATACGGTTTGGATCGGTAGGCCAGTATGTTGGGGAATTCGGGGAAATGGTTGAGCAGTGCTTTGAGGAGAGTGCAGAGAGTAGGGTAAGACCACGGGAATTGGTTACCCTTGACCCCCAGTGAAGATGCTTGGCGTTGAAATCACCTCCTATAAGGAATTTGAAACCTAGGGATTCTAGAAGATCTAGAATTTCTGACTCAATTAGAGGTTTATTAGGAGGACAGTAGACAGCTGACAGGGAAATTGGGAAGGAAAAAGTGGAGATTGTAATAGTGGCGGCTTGGAGTGAATGTATTGGATTAGTAGGACGGGGGTGATGGGATGAGGTTCTTCGTACTAGGATGGCAGATCCGCCATGGGCTTTACCGTCTGGGTGGTCGGTACGGTAAGTGTTGTAGTCCTGAATTCGTAAATGTTTATTTTTGGTAAGTCGTGTTTCAGTGATGAGTGCGACATCTATACTTATGTCTTGTAGTAATGTAGTCAGTTCGTTTGTGTGATTTGTGATGCCATTAGCATTCCAAAGTAGGATGGACAAGGATTTATGTGTGGGAGAGGGAATCATTTTGAAAGGGTTGGGAGCAGGTGAGTAACTATAGTATTAAGGAGGGTAATGAGAGGACTAATAAGGGATCTGAAGTCTGACAAGAAGGTATTAAGGAGGGAAGTGATGTCATTGGAGGAGGTTGGTGGAGGAATGAAGGGAGTGGCCCGTCTTGGAGTCCGGTGTTGATGTGTTGCCTGGATGTTGGTCGGCGGGAGGTGTCTCATTGAGTGCTGGTTCTTCTTGTTGGCTAGGTCCGGCAGCGAGTTGTGCGAAGGAAACTCCAGCTTCAACTCTTCTGGTGGGCTGTGGGCATTCTTCACCAGGAGGCAACTCACCGTAGTTTCGCTGCCGGGTGTTGCTCATTCTTTTTAAATTTTTGAATGTTTGGCAACCCTTGTAGTTAGCCGGGTGGTTTTGAGAGCAAAGTGCACACACCGCGGGGCTTTCCTTCGGCTTCCTGCACTCCTGGCTCTTGTGGTTTTCTCCACACCTGACACATATTGGAATGTAATTACAATATGCCTTTGTATGGTTATACGACTGGCAATTTGTACACTGTACCGGCTCCCGTTTGCGGTATGGTTTTTCAACTTGTACTCTAGTGTGGTAAAGCCTGGTGATGCTGTAAATTTCTATCAACATTTGGCTGTTGATCAAGATCCACAGAAAAGAGGGGTAAGGCAACTTTCATCATTCCATGTTCGGTTGATCTCTTGACGATGACATTCGTCGCTTGCCTCGCCTTAAAGCCAAGCGAAGAGAGTTCTTCAATGATCTCTTCTGGAGGGGTGGAGGGATGGAGATTTCGTATAACCACTCGTAGGGCACGTGAATCGTTTAAATATTTTATTATTGCTCTATATGTGTCAGGTGTTGTACAAGATATATTTGTTGTGTTGGTTCTATTTATGCAGGTATATGTTTGTGAATTAACTTTTTGATTAAAATGAGTGCAGAAAATGTTTATGTTTTGGATGTTGCTGACAAATATGGGGGGAGGCCTTATGATTTTATCTTGTGATTTTTCCGTTTCCATTTCCTCTTCTTGCTCCTTCTGTAACGCTTGGAATGGGTTGACTGTGAAAAATGCAGACTCTTCCTTTGTTTCTCCATTGATTTTAGATGTACCGGGAGTTCCTTCAGCTGATGTTGACGAATTCTCATTTTTTAAGGGCGGTTTCTTCGAGATCTTCCTTCTAGAACGCGTGTTCTTGGACGGTGACGTAGGTGGAGAGCTGCCAGATGACCTGGATCGTTTACCACCAAAGAGTCTACACTCAACGATTAATTAATCATTTGAGCAAGTTTAGTTCAATTTCGAGCTCAATGAACCACTAAACTTTCACAAAAAGCGAGAGCTAAAAAATACACAACTTCACAGTTCAATGGCTGAAGCGCGACTCAATAAAATTCTAAAGAAAAAAAAGGTTAGAATAATTCAAGCCAAGAATTTAATTAAATGCAGAGGTATACAAATAAACCAACTTAAGAAATTACCGTAAACGGGAATGGGAATATAAATTTATATTGTGAAATCGTGATCAAGATAAAAAAGAAATATATATGTATATAATGTTTAACGAAAAGTGAAATGTTGTAATATAATATTTATTTACACTGAATTATTACTTATTTCTAATACTAAAAAATAAATAAATAATAATAACGTAATAACGATAAGACCTGGGAAACAATTAATATATTTCATTGAATTGCTTATTGGTATATTTCATGTACATTCATTCTACAACTTAAATAAAAAAATAGATTATTGTATTAGTAATAATTATGTTTATCACGTTTTTAATATATAAATTAAAATATGTATCTATAATATTTAATTTTGAATTGTTTTTCATATGTTTTATCATATCGCGAAAGCCTTTACAAAAGTGACACTTGAAACGACAGCTTTTCTCAAGAGAGGAAAAAAAAAACATTTTGTAACATCAGAAAAAGGAGGTGAATTAAATACCAATCGGATTATTATCTCAAAATGACTGTATTTTAAGAAGCACATAAGCTTCCATCAATAAGCTAGGCTCCACTGAAGAATGTACCATTCTTTGAGGTTTTGTATGGAGCTGATTCAATGCTGTGAAACTATCCAACTTCATCTGATGGATGACTAATGAAAAAATAATCATTAAAATCACTCAGGAGTGATATTTAAAAAGCCCATTTGAGGTCAGAACTAAAAATTGGTGAATTTTTGAGCAACAGAGTCATGAATTACTTTTAAAATACGATTATTTCATAATTTTCCTGTTATTATTATTATAGTATTAGTAATTAAATTCTTCATTTAATATTAGATAGATATGACAATTCTATATAATAATTTTCTCTCCCATAAAAACGACGAGGATCCATACTCATCCATTAAACCTGGTTTACATACCTTTATCAAGCCCTAAGAGCGCATTACTTTAGTTAATATTCCGTGAGTTTATCTCGGAGAATAGTAAAGTTTTCTCAAAAGAAAGTCCTAAATAGCGGGGGAAAAGGGCGGTCTAGAATACTTAAGGGAGGAACTTCTTACTACAGAATTTATTTCTGTATAAGTATTCCCCGTGGGAATTACGAGGAAAAACTGGAAAAGTTTAGCTGAGATTTCAGTTCTATAGTTCCAAGATGCTTGCCAAAGGGAGATTTAAGATACACAATTGCCCCTCGTTAAGATAAAATATTGTAATCAGTGGCAGTGGTTAGTAAGTCTCTGAAAATGTACTTTTAAAAGAGAAATAGCGATAATACGCCTACCAGTGAATATTTATCCTTTAGTAGTTGGATAAAACTGTCACAAAAAGTTTATAGTGTACACCACATTCCTAATGAATTTGCCTAAAATAAACTACATAAATACAAAATAAACATGAATAGTTTTTAATGTGCTGGCAGAAGGCCAATGAATAAAATCTCAAAATCTGCCTAAGAACTAAATGCAGCCGAATAGAACTTAGGTGAACCTTCCGCTACAACAGCCACGTCTCAACTGAAGACCGTCTACATACCAAAAATCAGCTGTGTTTGTAGTCAGCTGTTAAAAAAAAAATCGATAGGGTCCAAAACATAAAATTAGATTATCCAGAGGAAGTTTGGTCTTTGAATTAAAAAATATTTTTATTAATTCTAGGACGTTTTTTTACATGAATAGTTCTGTTCTTTTACCATCGCAATGTTATAATCCGCGCCTAGGGTCAAAAAAACTAGTTTGCAAACTAGTAGGCAGGAAGGATGAAGATTTGAAGACATTATTAAAAAAGTCCGATTCGCAGGAACTGCGTCATCTTAGCGCGGTTCCGTTCTTATCTTTAGTGTTTATGAAGGAATAGAATAGAAACAGTTATTACTTTGTTTAGATCAATAGCGAAACACCTATCCAAATGAAATCTCAAACTAACCAGTCTTGAAAGGTCTTGATTTACAATCTTACCAGTATGGGTCAGCTATCCCATAAGTCGGGCAGAAAGGCCTCCGCACAGAGGCATTTGGAAAGCCTAGGGATCTCACTCTTTGAACGCAACATTTTTAACAATAAATTGATCTTCTTATTTTACTTAATCTGTTTTATTGTCAAATACATTATCCGACTATAAGCAATTTAAAAATAACAAGGAATAAAACAAACAAAAAGAATCATTCGAATAAACGAAATCAATTACTTTAAAGTTTTAAGCACTTATTTCTCCGATTGACATCGCCTAATTAAAACTTTCTTTAGAACCTTTTTTGTAGAGCATTTAGTAAGCTTTCGAATGGTAACCTTCTGCTTCCCAAGATTGTCAACGGTTTTCGAGATACTAACGAAAGTATACAAAGTTACCAAAACTTTTCCTGTCTGTTAATAAAATATTTTATTCTAACCCTTCCTTTACTCCAAACGTAACCAAAATTTCAAAATATTAGTGTTCATAAAATTCGAACATGTAGAAAATGTTTCAACTGAATCCCATAATTCTAAGCACCAAAATCAAAGACAAAAAGAACAGTTCGAATGAGCGAAATCAATTACTTTAAAGGTTTAAGCACTTATTTCTCCGATTGACATCGCCTAATCAAATCTTTCATTAGAATCATTTTTGTAGAGCATTTAGTAAGCTTTCTAATGGTAATCTTACGTTTCGCAAGATTCTCAACCTTTTTCGAAATATTAAGGAAAGTATACAAGGTTACCAAAATTTTTTATGTCTGTTAATAAAATATTTTATTCTAACCCTTCCTTAACTCCAAACGTAACATAACTTTCAACATATTAGTTTTAATGAAAGTAGAACATGCAGATAATGTTTCAACTGAATCCCGTGAACAGACAAATATATATATATATATATATATATATATATATATATATATACAAATTTGAACCACCGTTATTTTCGGTCTCTAGGGGTTCTGAAACGCGAAATTTTCTTGTCGGCACTTCCGGATTGTTTCATTGTATCAGCCTTATAAGCGGGGTTCCTCCCTATGGGGGAGGGAGGAACCGCGCTAA
Source organism: Gonocerus acuteangulatus (assembly GCA_946811695.1). Lineage (NCBI taxonomy): Eukaryota > Metazoa > Arthropoda > Insecta > Hemiptera > Coreidae > Gonocerus > Gonocerus acuteangulatus. Next base: position 42,664,960 of record OX328126.1, read on the forward strand.
AAATTCACGAACCCGACAGGGTTGAATACACACAAAAGTCCGTCACGCAGGAGCTGCATAACTAAGCACTTTCCTCAGAATTTGGGTAGTGTAGACTGCTTTCCAGAACAATTTGCTTAAAATATCCTACATAAATAAAATAAAAACATGAATAGTTCTCTTATAAATTTGTAATGAGTAACTGATCAATTATTAATTTGCTTCCAGAGTTATGTTTACACATGGTACCTATTACACTACGTAATAAATACAAAAAACCTCATATTATCGTATTTTGATCTAACGCAGGAACAGGATACAGTCACTCTAGTGGTAGAAAGCGCTCCTTGCGGAGGCTTTGTGAGCCTACGTCTGGCGGGCTTTTCTATTGAAATATATTACAAATTAAACCCCCGCTTTCCGATTGACCGATTCAGCTCATTTTTACAACACTTCTTTCTCATGAGTTACCCACGACGTATACCGCGTTTCGTTACAATACAGCAGAAATTACGACCGGTATGAGTATAATAGGAATTTGGGTCCGGAGTAAACCCCCCCTTCTAATGAACCGATTCAGTTTATTTTTACAACACATATTTACCTGTAGATTACCACTACGAATACCGAGTTTCGTCGAAATATACCAAAAATCACGGCTGGTAGTGGCGAAATGGTATTGTGGGCCCGGAGTAAACCCCCCTCCTAATGAACCGATTTAGTTTATTTTTACAACACATATTTACCTGTAGATTACCACTACGAATACCGAGTTTCGTCGAAATATACCAAAAATCACGGCTGGTAGTGGCGAATTGGTATTGTGGGTCCGGAGTAAACCCCCCCTTCTAATGAACCGATTTAGTTCATTTTTATATCTCAATTGTCTCTCTATATTAGCACAACGAATACCAAGTTTCGTTGAAATATAACAAATATTACGGCTGACATAGTCAAATTAGTGTTATGGGTTCGGGGTAAACCCCCCCTTCTGGTGGACCGACTTTGATGGTTAACGAACTCGTTCAATCGTTTGCTAATTGAATGCTATATACCAAGTTTCGTGACGAAAAAACAAAAACTCTGGCCGCTATCGTGTTAACAGACACATATATATGTATATATATATGCATATATATATATATATATAGATATATATAAATTTTAACGGGGGTCATTTTCGGTGTCTAATAGGTAGGATCGATAAAGATTTGAAGAAATTTTTCAAAAATTCCGTCATGAGTCCAACCTCAATAGCTACTTTCCTTCGGAGGAAAGTGCTAACAGTGGAACGGTTCACATCAAAGCCGATATCCGAATTGCAAGCCATTCCTTCAAAATAAAATTATATGAAATGATTTTAGGATATTTTTTATAGAACTATAATATATATATATATATATATATATATATATATATATACAATACAAAACGTATAGAACCTCTTAGTATATCCTTACGTCTAATCTCCGACTGGTCTTTTCATCTCTAATGTGTTCTAGCCAGTCCCCCCGTCTTGTTACGTCACCCTGGACCTCCTGGTTATAACAACCATGAGTTCACAGATTTAGCAGTAAAAGGAAAAAAAACTCTCGTGTTACGCTCCGCTCTCCAAAAAGCACGTACGTGCTCTAACGGCTGCTTATACCCGACCGAAGTCGATATTATTGGGAATATTATCCAACAGAATGTGAACGGATTGTAGATAACCATGCACATAATCATAAAATATTGCCTATTATATCGAGTAAGGGGAAGGTCAACAAAAATGTGAATTCATGCATTTTATTGATTAATCTACTGGGTATATATTTGTCATATACCACTCCCTCACTGACCTATCATCGCCCAGCGCAAACCACTTGAGAGAAAAATTTGAAATTTTGCATGGACACTCCCTTCGGGATGTAAACACTCGCTAAGAAAGGGTTTTTCGATATTCGAATTTTTAAGTACTTTTAGAGGGGTTTAAAGTTTTAGTTTTAAGGAGAGCATGCACGCAAAGGCAGAATGCGTTGCTAGGACGGTAACAGAACACCTGTTACCGTACTGTATCTATTTCATAGTATTATTTTTAATTGGAGGCCCGATGACCGTGTGTGACCACTTAACACTCCGAGCCAAAGGGTTGTGGGTTTGGTTCCCACTAAAGGGGGTGGCTTTTCATTAGAAAAAAGAAAAGGCATCAGCCCTATCCTGGCTAGAAAATGGTGGTAACCTATAGATAACCCGTCCTAAAATTCGTAGTTAATAATAAATGGACGTTAAAATTTAATAATAAATGATGGCAGTACTTGAATTACTTGAAATAAACCGTCCCTCATAGAGTTTACGCTAAAAGGGACAAAATCACCATTTTAATTGCGGTTTATTTCAACTTGTAAAGCGAAACAAGATTCGCACCTTTATGCTCATTTCTCAGGGCTTCCAATCAGGAATGTGATTGAAAGTATGAATAGGAAGTTACACCTTCAACTACCCAGCAATTATTAATATTGTATACAAAATAATATAATAAAAAGTAGCAATCTAAACAAAAATATTAATAGCTGTAAATGGAAAATATCTATTCCGTCGGTGTAAATGTGCATTTTGAGTTTTTTTTTTTTTTTTTTTTTTTTTTTTTTTTTTTTTTTTTTTTTCAAATGCTGTAAATAAAATTATTATTATTATTGTTATTTTTAATTAAGAAGATATTCCTGCAAAAATGATCTGCCCCCTATCAACATCCGACTGCAAACTGATGCGGCCTGGACTATAAAGAATTAGAAGAATATATTGTGAATTCTGAAGGCAGTCTTCCGAATTTCTCTGGTAAAGGAACAAGTTTTCGGAGTGTGAAGGCATTGACTTATTTACCGGTGACACCTAAGTTATAAAGTTTCTTCTTTCAGGCGAGGTTCTCTGTTTTTCATGTTTTTCTTTCGGTCAAGTTCCTTTTCCATTATATAAACTCTTTGGATAACCTTCCTATTTGCACTCCTTTTTTTTTCTATAAGTAAGCAACATGTAGAAAGAAATAAGCAAACAGTACAAAAATGTTAATAACGTAAAATAAGTTTAATAATGTTATTTTTGTACTGTTATTATTTTTGTCATAATATATAAACTGCGACCATTTCTGCCTGCTTTTTTATTTTTAAGATGTACAAATTTTTTAGCTGAAGAAGGCTGCCAAAGACAGCCGAAACGTCCAATACAGATTTCTTCCTGAAGGTCTGATGTTTTTTTCTCCTAGCCGAATCACATCCATACCTTGTCTTCGTAAAAAAAAATGTTCAATATTTTGCTAAAATGCAAATAGAACATGAAAATATATCGTAGTGCAGTTAGCCTCCTCTTTTTTAATTTAAATCCCTAATTGTAGAATGTTGCTAATTGTACAATTTGTAGATTTGTTTTTATTGATACATCTGCATTTTTGATACAGCTTACTGGCCTAAATATCCAAAGTTACGGATGTAGGCCATTTCTAATGCTAAAATTGTAAATAAAATAATATATACAGTCATATTAATATTGGACAAACTCGCGCTAAATTGGGGCGACTATTTCATGCTGTATTGGCAGGACGCGGAGTACACAATAATGGTGGAGAGGGGGAGAGCTATACTTTATAGTAAGAGTTTCCCAGAAGTTGGGCTCAAGTTGGGTACTGGTCGTTAAGAAGTTGTTCTTATCGGGAAACTAGCCAAGGTACGGAGATGCCAGCTGCTGACTTTTCTCAACCTTTTACTTATATATATTACAAAGTATATCCCTCAAAATAAATCCAATATACTCTCTCTTCGACATAATAAATCAAATAAGCTATATTCTCAAATTGCTAAAGTTTATTCGTGAGCAATTACATAAATATCACGATACGTCAATATGAGGCACATCGTATAAGGATGTTGGTCCAGTAAATTTTATCGTAAGATTGTAAATTTTGTAGTTAATTTGAAATGTTTTAAATGCGCGGATTAGGATGATTGTCTTCTGAGGCGCCTTGGTGGAGAGAGAGTGGTTGGAGGAGGACTTAAGAGAGGAAAGTTTAGGGTGGAAACGTTGGAATCTGGATATTATAACATATTTAACGAGTAGGATATTTAGGTCTTTATGGAGATTGAGGTTCAAAACGTAGAAGGGAGCTTGTTCATAGAAATTTCGATTGGAATGTTTGGATGCGTCTCATGTTCGATGCTTTCGCAGTTCCCCTGCGTTCTGATTCGTACGTCCAAATGGGTTGCAGTAGTAATGTTTAAAGAATCTTTTCAGTACATAAATGTGATTTGCTGTTCAACAGTCTATAAAAAATTGTCTGTTATGTTCCTGCCTTCTAAGTTTTGCCAGGTGTGTTTATGTTGCGAGGTAAGTCGGGAATCCAAATTCCCATTAGGTTTTGAAACTGATCCATTTTTTATAAAGATATTTTTCATAGGTATTTTTTTTTCTTTTTTTTAAAGCGTTGAAGCGCCTTAAAAAAATAAATAATAAAAATATAGGTATGTAAATCTAATTCACTATAATTGAGTGCGTACGAACGTTTTAAAACATTGAAAAAAACTTTTTATGCATAACAAAAGAAAATCATATTTTCAAAAATTAAGTACGATAGCTAGGATTAGATCCTCATCAAAAATTATATAAATTACAGCAAAGCTTTAAATTTTAATTCGCTCCCTATGAGGTTCCTATCGTACATTTATTACATAAAAATAACATTTTTCTAACATATCTAGGATTATTTTAAAGGTATTTCAGTTCTTCAGTTTTTCCCATTCTTTCTCTAGTTGTTTTAGCCAATTTACTAGCTCAAAATGTAATCATTCTTCCAAACCAAAAGATCCTATTTTTTTCGGATTCACTAAGTTCTTTGCTCTCCCTAAGTAACATGTATGAAACACATCCAATAATCACACAAATTTTTTAACAAGAACACCGACTACAAAGTCATAATGTACACATTGAAATGGTGTGGCTACTTGGACACACTAACTTCCCAGGAAACACTGACGCGGACAAAGAAGAAAAACTTGCAGCAAAAAAGTTAGGAACTGACGAAGACCGAAGGACGTTACAAGACACTTACCTGCGGATTACAACACATATTATAAACAGATGGTAAAATACATGGACGTACACTACAGACAATAAATTACGTGAGATAAAAGAGTGCGTAAGTGCCTGGCCGTCAAGAAATCGATGCACAAGAAGAGAAGAAGTTGTAGTTACCAGGCTCAGAATAGGTCACTCACACTTGACTCATTCTCATCTAATGATAAGACAAGACGAACCACTCTACAGAATCTGTAATGTGACTACTTAGACAAACCACACGACATGCGAGAGATACTAACTGAAGGTAGCCCACATATAGACACCATTATTCAGCATTTAAAAACACAAAAACATTTATAATAAAATATAAAGATGAAGTATTATTGAATACATTTATTCATTATCATTGCAAGGTATCATGAACCACTATTAGCCAGATGAACTAAAAGTGGTCACGTAAAGAAAATATATTAAACCTCAATGTGAAATATAAGTATGTTTAAGCTAAAATAATTTTAGTAGTATTATTAGTTATTAATATTTTAGTGTTAATATTTTAATTATTAATATTATAAGTTATTAGCATATTATAGTATTATTAGCATATTATGTGGTAAATATCCAAATTGTAATTAATATCATGTAGTATTGTAAGTTAATATTATAGTGTACTTCAGAATCGTTTCATTAGAAATTAGAATTTGTATAGGCCAAGGTGCCTATAATAAAATGTAACAATATAACGAGCAAGTCGCTACTTTGCGGGCTCGTAAATACAATGAATAAATAAATAAATCTCTAGTTGTTTTTATCAGTTTAATGTAGGCCAACGGTAGTCGTCTTTTTCTTTTTTTTTTTTTAATTGTTTCCCTATCATTTCTTATATTCCTTGTTTCAAAATGGAAATCTTACTGAAGACCCATCTCACTAATTAGCTTTGTAGAAAAGGCCATAAGGTTCTGAAGGTTTATTGTACTCAACAACTTTAGGAGCATGGAGAGCGTTTGATATAGCCGTCCTAGTTCTGAGTAGAGTTGTGTTTATATTTGCTCTGGGAGAGATCAAACAGGGCCCGGAGTTCTGACGGACTGGCACTTCGACTGACAGATCTATTTAACAGCAGCAGGGCGCGCTGTAAAAGGATCAAACGCCTGCCGTTTATGAAAAAAACTTCTTGTACGTTAAAGAGATCAGTACGTAAAATATTGTTGGGTCTAATTACGAGAACAGTTAAAAGTGATCTTAGAATAATTAAACAGTATATTGGCTTATATAGCCTGTAATATATGAACATATGAAATGTCGCCAACGGTGACAATTTAAACATTTGGAAGAAGCATAAAAAATATATTTATTAAGAAAAATATGCTCCTGCACTTCCCCCAAAGCAACAAGCCTTTGTATTCCTGCTCTATAGAAATTAGGTGTTAGGGAAGGTAAGAAGTTTTGAGCCTCTCAATTTAGCAAATTTTTGTTGTATATTTCTTATAACGTTTTCCAAAACTACTCACGTAAAAATCATTTGGATGGTATTTGGAGAAGACACTGAAGGGTTAATCAGCGATGTGTGGACTTGTAGAATAAAAAGAACATTTGTATTTACTGGAGATGGTTATTTCCCCATCGCTTTTCATAGAACGTTCGCAATTAATGCTAGTAGTAATTGATCCACCAGAAGTGTTGGTTTAAGTGTATGTTGAGGTTTTTAATTTCTATCCTACCACTGTCCAGGTAATTTGCAATTATCTTTTAGCGCCCATTTTACATCGCAGGTCATCATACGATCTAAAGGTGCTTTGCGATACGCAACAGAAGTTAGGAGAGTGTCCCTAAATGATTGAGATACTGGGCGTCCGATGTCTCATGTCGCACCCATATTTCCAAGTTTTTGGCAGTAGCAAGCTTCTTAAGAAGCATGGAAAAGCTTATAGTATTTGTTTCAAGTTGTGAACCCAATGCATGAGTATTTTGCGAAGGTCCCTCGAAGCTCTTTTAAGATTTCGTTTTCTCATTAAGATCCACAATCTCCAGATCAAACATTATCCTATTTTTCTACCCAACGCAATATTAATGTTTGGTACGTCTCTTTGACACATTCTCTATTCATAGGAAAATATTGTACGACATCCAAATAAGCTATTATCCTAATAAGCTGTACACAAAAGGTGGGAATGACTTACGAAAGCTTAGTGAGGTACACGTTCTTACTCAAATACTCACTCTATCCAAAAAAAAAAAAAAAAATTTATATATATATATATACATATATATATATATATATATATATATATATATATATATATATATATATATATATATATATAGAAATTTTGTAAACCTCTGGTCATTTTTCTTAAGCCGTTCTCAGTCTGGTTAATACGGCCCCCGCTGTACTGGTATAAATACGATATGCATTCCGACAATATTTATTATTTATTTTAAAGTATAGATACTTTTCGGAAAATGTTAAGGTAAAATATTAACACCCAATAACTGTGCAACGTAAATAAACGAATGGATTCAAAGTTTATTAACACCCAATAACTGTGCAACGTAAATAAACCAATGGATTCAAAGTTTATTAACACCCAATAACTGTGCAACGTAAATAAACGAATGGATTCAAAGTTTATTAACACCCAATAACTGTGCAACGTAAATAAACCAATGGATTCAAAGTTTATTAACACCCAATAACTGTGCAACGTAAATAAACCAATGGATTCAAAGTTTATTAACACCCAATAACTGTGCAACGTAAATAAACCAATGGATTCAAAGTTTATTAACACCCAATAACTGTGCAACGTAAATAAACCAATGGATTCAAAGTTTATTAACACCCAATAACTGTGCAACGTAAATAAACCAATGGATTCAAAGTTTATTAACACCCAATAACTGTGCAACGTAAATAAACCAATGGATTCAAAGTTTATTAACACCCAATAACTGTGCAACGTAAATAAACCAATGGATTCAAAGTTTATTAACACCCAATAACTGTGCAACGTAAATAAACCAATGGATTCAAAGTTTATTAACACCCAATAACTGTGCAACGTAAATAAACCAATGGATTCAAAGTTTATTAACACCCAATAACTGTGCAACGTAAATAAACCAATGGATTCAAAGTTTATTAACACCCAATAACTGTGCAACGTAAATAAACCAATGGATTCAAAGTTTATTAACACCCAATAACTGTGCAACGTAAATAAACCAATGGATTCAAAGTTTATTAACACCCAATAACTGTGCAACGTAAATAAACCAATGGATTCTAAAAAAGAACAAGGAATGATATTTTAATTGTAACCAAGAGGTCAGTATTTATTTCGAAATAAGAAAAACACTTTCCTTATCTCGGATGAAGAGAGAAACTCTTACGACACCATAAGCGTAGTCGATGTTATCTCTAAACTCTACGAAACGCTTTACAACTCCAGATCGCTGGGCATGATAATAGATATCACCCATAATAGCTTTTCATAACAATTTGAGTAACATTTGTGTCTGTTTGCTTACCAGCTGGCTTAAATAAGGACCAATTTTAATGAAAGCTACAAAATGCTTTTTGTGGTATCGAGCTCAAGTTTTTTCAACAGTAGAATCTGCCTACTTGAACATTGTTTTTTCGGGCGAAATATACGTGAAACAACTCTGACTGTGTTTCAGCAGTCTGCGGTCTGTAACGTACGGAAATATAATATTAAAGGCGACATCATACCTAACTAATTTTCATTTGGATAACCTAGAAACGATGGATTCATTTGAAACTTATTATATTAACTTAAATTTTGGATACGTTCGGAGTTAAGGAAGTTTTTAAAAAAGAAATATATTCTTTCTTCACAGACATGAGAATTTTTGGTATGTTCGTGTATATTCTAAAATATCCCGAAAACGGTTTGGAAAATGTGGTAAGTAGACAGTAAACATTTAAAAGGTTACTACATTTTCTACAAAATCGTCCCGATGATATTTTCCATGTGGCGGTCTTAGGCGGGGAAACAAGTGCTTAAAACATCGAAAGTGTTGGTTTCGTAGCTTTGAACCGTTTTTTTACGAGCGTTTTATAGCCTGTTTTTTTTTATAATTGATTTTAGAAGTAAAATGAATTTGCTAGTACAAGAAGATATTTGAAATATTAATTATTAATGATTCCTGGAATGGTTACTAAATTATCTTGCTAAATAATGCAGACCCACTGCCATTTCAATAAATAACTACATACAAACTGGTATGATAACAATTGTAAAATCAAAGTGAAAAGTTTCGCTCATAATTTCCAAGGTACAAAAGGAACGGAATGACTTGTGAGATGGCTAAGATTGTGCTTAACTCGGTTAGCAACTCAAAGTTTGTATATGCGGGTTCGGTATTCAAGCGGTTAGTCAAGTTTAATAGCCAGACTTCTGAACTATTCGTAATTAAACGGAGAGAAGGTTCAAGACGGCATATTATAAGAGATATTAAAGGTGAGGTAGGCGATGTAGGGGGGATGTGGAGAGAGAGTGTGTGTGTGAGAGAGAGAGAGAGAGAGAGAGAGAGAGAGAGAGAGAGAGAGAATCTAGCACACCGCCAGCAATAGCAACTAGCCCTAGACCAAGCAAGTAACAAATCCCCCACCACAACATTACAGGCCACCACCACCATTATTAAACTATAGATCATTCTTAATAGATTTTAGTTTTAATATGTTTCCCAGCAATTAAGCCCACAGAATAGACTTTAAACGAGGATCAATGGACCACAGATGCAAAGTTCCTCCTAGGCTTGGCAAATGGGAAGGTTTAATCACGAGCAGAGTATAAACCAAATTCAATTTTACAAATGGAGATTTCTCTTTTTATAGGAGCAGATGAGTTGTGAAATATATTAGTAGAAGATTATGATCGTCAATCAAACATAATAAACTCACAAAGAGTAGAACACAGATTTAAAGAAAATAAATTCTATAAAAACGCATTATTCATTATGATCACTAAAATCCTGGTAATTGATGCTGCTAGGTACCTTGGGTTTAACCTATTACATGTACACTAAAACTAAGTTAAAAAAATCAGGAACACTTTGATTTTAAACACGCGATGTCCAATCATTGTTATTGATTAAATATTAAAGATCCATGTATCTTTACCTTAATTTTTTACAATCAATGTGGTTTATTAAGACTTGATAGTTTGTTCGATAAAATATGTGTGCGGGTTACCATAAGAATTGTATTACAACAATAGAAGAAGTACAAAAACATAATTTTGTTGTGAAGAATATCACAATGTCATTTAGCAAATAAATTAAAAAAATAATAATACATGCCAATAGGTTCAACCTCAACTTCTTGACGTTTTATTCTCAGGAACTTACCTAAAAAAGAAAATAATATAATTACTAAGCGTAACTACTTTGGAAGTAAAACCAAATGAACTTACAAAGAAGAAAACCTTCAAATATATTTTTAAATTATTACCTCCTTCCCGAAAAAAAAAATTACTTTGTTAGAAATGATTCAGCATTTTATTCGCAACGAAATTTTAAATGTCTGAATTGTTTGTAGCTGTCTCATAGTAAAATTACTACACCGTATAATTGGTCAAGGTTTACAGAGGAAACTGCTTCATATTCGGTCGTTTTAATCATATCCCTGGCATGAGTTTCAATTCTCAGTTTGGAAACGCTTAATATAACCCTTAGTAAATTTAATGACTTGTAAGATTTTATATATATATATATATATATATATATATATATATATATATATATATAAATTTGTGTGTCTGTGTGTGTGTGTGTGTGTGCGTGCGTGCGTGCGTGCGTGTGCGTGTGCGTGTGCGTGTGTGTGTGTGTGTGGCCAGGAAATCTGAATAAATTGAATGCTAATGCAGATTAAGTGATAAAACATTTAAGCCATTTCTATAAATATTTGTAATTAGACACATATTACAACGTAGAGTTGTTCTTACTATTTAGCAATGAAGTATTGTAATGCAAAGTTTGTATGAATAACCGACAAATAGAATAATGAAATAAATATTAAAAAAAAATATATTATATATATATATATATATATATATATATATATATATGTGTGTGTGTGTGTGTGTGTGTAACGATATTAAAACTCGTTCTCTTTTATAAACTAGATCTTATTATTCTGTAAATAATAATTAAATTACAAAGTTTATAACCCATACAAGCATTACAATACAATAACTCTCTTCTACTGTTCTGAACATATGGGATCCACTGCCTATCTAAATAGACCCACTGCCTGCATGATCACATGTCTTTATTATATAAGAGTAGTCCTAGAGTGAAGGAACTTTACACCTCCCCCTCTCAAGTCACTTTTTCACTGGAATAAAGTGACAATTTAGAACTATGAAAATAGTTTAAAAATTTCCTTCTTCTTCCACAGCCAACTTCATAGATTGATGATGAAATTCGACAAAGAATGGGGAAAGGGCCAATTCTTATTTTATCCATCTTCCGTCGATTTAATTTGCTGCAATTCTCAATGAAGCAAGGTCTCCAACTTTAAATTCATAATGTCTTCTATTTTTGTCAAACCTAACTTTATTTGTTACAAAACTTTTCATTGAATTTCGAAAGGCTGCTTCTCGGTCTTTTTGGAGATTATGTTGGTTGTGTATATCAAGCGGAGATATATTTGACTTTTCCCCGAATTTTGTTGAACTATGGATGGTCCTATTGTATTCCTTCACACACTCTTGTGCAACGCTCGGCCATGCTCGTTTTTCTCCACTACCATTCAGCTTGCATCTCATTCTATTAACCAGAGTCTGATTGAGTCTCTCGTTAAGTCCATTTGACTGAGTGCAATCTACAGAGGTGAAAACTAATGTCGTTCCCATTTTGTCTAAATACTTCTTGAGTTCACCCTATTTCAAACCAGAATACTGGTCGGCCAAAATCATTTTTATCTTGTTGTGCTTGGCAACTGACCCAATAAGTCTTATAAAGTCTCCTGCAGATTGTCCCGTACTGTTAAATAATATTGCCAATACTTTATTGCTTCTTTAATAGCTTTGCATTCCAAATGTATAATGCCCATCTTTTTCTCCGTTGCTGACAATTTCCTTGAAAAGTATGCAACTGGATGCAGAATTCCGTCAGCGTTGCTCCCATACCCTTTAAACTAGCGTCTGTTTCAATAACTACATCTTTCTCTACATCATAGATCGCTAAAATTGGAGAAGAACATAAGTACTGTTTAATTAAATTAAAACAGTTTCTCATTCCTGGGTCCATTTAAATTCTACATTTTTCCTTAATAATCTATGGAGTGGTTCGAATTTCTCAGCACTCTTCTCAATGTATTTTAAGTAAAAATTTATAGAACCTAAAATGCTTCGAACGCCAGATTTATCGGATGGTCTTTTCAGGTTCTTAATTACAATCAAATTTTCTTGAGCAGGAGATCCTTTATTCTCTTGAATTAAATGGCCATGATATTTCACTGATCGAGCAGCAAAAGTACATTTTTCCTATTTTATTTTAAAGCCTTCTATTTCTAAAGCTTTTAAAAGTCGTTTTATTTGATCCAAACGATCTTCCCAAGTTTTAGAAAATATAAGTAAATCATCTATATAATTTACACAAAAGTCATCCAAATTATTTCTCCTGATGATGTTGGATAATATGCGCTGGGGCATTTTTGAGTCCGAAAGGGAGAACATTAAACATGAATTTGCCGAATTTGGTTATGAAAGATGTTTTTTCTCGATCTTTTTCTTTTAATCAACCAGAAAGCAGAATTAATATGAATAACAGTGTAATATTTACAATTAGCTATTTTGTCCATTACATCATTAATAGTAGGAAACGGGTAACATTCAGCCACTATTAATTTGCTTAAATTTCTAAAATCAATGCAAAGTCTGGTTCGACGTCCATCTTCTTTTTTATCTGCTAAGGTTACTGGAGAAGCAAATGGTGAATCCGATTCCTGAATGAGATCAGCATCTAATAAATTCTTGATTTGAGTTTTTATTTCTTTTTCATCTAAAATAGAACATTTATATGCACGCATAGTTACATATTCATCTTTAATAAGTCTCGGCTTCTCTAGATTTTACTCGCCCTACATCAAATTTATTTTTCGCAAATAGGTGGGAAAATGATTGCAAAATTTTTAAAATTTTATTTTTTTTTACTACCTTCTATGATATGATCCAATTTTAATCTTTCTATTGATAGCTTTTCGTTTATATTTAATTTAATATGGGTTATAAACTTTGTAATTTAATTTGTCACGATATTAAAACTCCTTCTCTTTTATAAACTAGGTCTTATTATTCTATAAATAATAATTAAATTACAAAGTTTATAACCCATACAAGCATTACAATACAATAACTCTCTTCTAATGTTCTAAACATATGGGATCCACTGCCTATCTAAATAGACCCACTGCCTGCATGATCACATGTCTTCTTTATATAAGAGTAGTCCTAGAGTAAAGGAACTTTATATATATATAGACAGTTCTATTTTTCTAATCTAGAAAATATGTTGCCGAATTTACCACCTATCTGACACTCAAAACCCTTGTGAAAAGAAATGTTATTTTTCAAACTTCACTGTTCTTCTTCACATTCAACTGCTACATATTTTAAGTCAGAAAAGGAGAAATTCTCTTTAAAATGTGGGAAAAAAAACTACTTAAAAATTACTTTCGGTAACACAAATCAGTCTTCTTTTACATTTAAAGTGGTATAAATCATTTAGGACCTTGGTAATTCATTCTGGAATTAGTTTGATTTTATGAAAAGCTATATTCATGATAAATAATAGTTTTTCCAAATTCATAATAACTTCATTTTAATGACTAAAGTTCTTAGATGGCTACTTACTATGTTAATATTTCTATGTTTCAGGTGAGTGTTAATCTTGGTTCGATATTAAGATCCTACATGGAAATTCGTAAGTAAATTCTTTATCACCTAACGTCGTCTGAAGACAATCTTTAAATTTAAAAAAAAAATTAAATACCCACAACTAAAAATAAACAAATTAAAATTAGTAGTAAACTCTCCAAGTCATAAAATAAGTAATAATTATGACGGGAATTTCTTAACGACCAATCATAAATTTAATTGCGGTTGTTTCACTATATATAAAATAACTGTCGGTGTATTCAGAGACTAACGCAGCTAATTCTAGTAAATCCATTTTGACCATTTATTCAGTCCATTACATATTTTGTATGTTGTACATGGTTTGTATCGGTGATCATAAATAAGCCGACTATATATTTTTCTAATTATAAATAGATCGAAATTAATTCTTTCATTCTCTGTAATTAAATGGATTAATATTTTAAAGATGTAATTCGCAATTTCCATTGTTTAATGTCAATAATTGATGGTTTTCAACATAATTACACTACCAATTCATTGAAGTTATAGTTTATTCTAGCAATTATACATTTAAAAAAAAAAGACATTTAACAGACTATTTTTCACTGAAACATGACAAGATATCAAGGTAATGATCAGAGCAAAAATTATTATAAAAAAAAAAAAATAGTGTTAAAGGAATAATGGGAAGGAAGAACAAAAAAAAGCTAGAAAAATACAAAGGAAAAGCCTAGAAGGCCATTTTCATGGTTAGTCGTTCCTTCTTATTTTACAAGCCGTTCCTATTTCCAGCGTAAGTAGCCTCCACAATTCACAATCACCACAACCTACGAACGAGTTATATAAAGGTGTTGGCTTATCCACCACCAAGCACAATAGGTGGAAAAAATCACACAAAAAGCCACATTAATAGGGAAAAAACTGCATTTCTCTGGAGAGATATTTTTCATTGAGTTTTGAGCAAAAAGAAATATAACTATACCTCTTATTTTTTTTTCAAGAGTTTTATATAGAAAATTATAAAAGTTTTTATGATTTTTTTTTCTAGACAGGGGATTTTTAATAATCTAATCAAGAGTAATCGCACCAAAAAAAATCGGAAACGTTCGGTGCGGTGATATGTAGATAGGAGAGTACATAAAACAAATCCTTTACTTTTTTATTGCGTTGATAGAATAATATTTTTATGAATAAAATTTATTCGACTTTACGAAACATTTCATGTTCTTGGGAATAATTTGAGAATATGATGGGAGATATAAATAAAATCGGAACGTGATTAGTTTTAGGTTATGGAAATTGTGGGGGAAATATCGATGACCAGGAATAGCGGGTTCTGTCAATGTAAACGAGCAAGGTTTTTAACAATTCAATTAACCCCCAACGTCCGAACGGGCAAAACTCATATTAAAACTCGAAGCGTCGATGGCGTGGCGTTATTAATTGTAAAACCTCATGCGGGTAAACAACTCACACGCCGAAATTTCAAATATAAATGTCAAAGCAGGAGTAAAATCTAACATTTTATGAAAAAGAAGGTGTAAACAAATAAATTCTAAAGAGGATTTTTATTTTAGCACGTTTTATCCCTCTGTCCATAGAGAGGAAACCCGCGTATGAGGTTGACATCATCACTCAAATTTTACTTTTCAGAACGCATAAATGAAGAAAATAACGGTGGTGTAAATTTGTATATATTTAAATATACAAACAATATATATACTTGTCTATTCGCTTTCTGGCTGGCGCAAAAGTAGATTTTAATGAAATATACGAGTACATACATATAGACAGAAATCCATTACGTAGCATATATATATATATATATATATATATATATATACATAAAATCCTGTCTGAAATGTAAGTTGTAAAGGGGAAACCTGGGTTTCTAGATGAGGTGGCAACAGAAGATATTTAGGGAAGGTAACACGATTTTAGTGGTAAGACTCGTTCAGGACTCCATCGACCAATGGATTCTGATATTGCGATCGCATTTGCAGGATCCCGAGAAGGCTTTCAGCCAAATTGGTTGTGAAACAAACAGCAACCCAAAACTACAAAATATCAAGCCTGTATGATTCGCAGAGCCTGCTAAAAAATTGCGCGTTAACCCAGATGGTTTTCCTTCAATGAAATAATTTTCTTCTTTGTTGATTAGTGGTGTTAAATAACACTTGTCATCTGTTCGAAAAATAGTGACACCTCCTGTACATATATGGATTGCAAGAAACTTCTATTAGGATGAATTTTCACTAAAATCATTGATAGAAGATACTTTCTGGACGTCCAATTACGCACTTCGGTTTTTTAAATGCACTTCGCCAAAGATGCGGTGCGATAAATAAATAAATAAAATAAAAAGGATGAAAATTAAAAGGGGCGCCACCCCTTCACCTCTGTAGAAAAAATGGACAAGGTAGCAGAAAACACGGCGGACCATTATAATTACAATTTAAATTAATTATTACCATAGGACATAAACACAATATCCCCTTACCTAAAGAAATGAAAAATATACAATTTCATTTAAAGAGAACCATTGTAGGAGTGAAATAGATGTGGATGAAATAAATTTGCACCCCCCCCCCCCCACACGAATTCCTAGAGGTGTGTGACTATTCTCCTACCAGGCAGATACTTCAAGGCCAAACAACGTTGCGTTTATTCTCAAGTAAAGATAGTACATTGCCTTCCAGAGGAAAATTAACAAGTAGGCAGGAACAATCTCTCGTTAAAGGAATAGTAACTCTTTGATGATTCGGAGGATACAGAGAAAGCATTCAAATATTTTCATGTCAACTGCTGTACTTGGACATCTTGAGCCACAGGGAGATCACATTAGACCAACAATACTAACTTACTTACAGATGTGCGCTAAAGTTTGTGAAGGACATGAGTCTCCGACAACACCTTTCTCAATTCATCACGATCGCGGTCGTCTCCAACGGTTGATGCTCATTCTCTTCAAATCTCTCTCAACATCATCTCGCCGTCGGAGTCGGGGCCTCCCACTTTTCCTGGTCCCACCTGGTTTGCCATAGAGAAGCGTTATGGGAATTCTCCCTGGGCCCATCTTCTCGACGTTCCCTAACCACCTTAATCGGCCAAGTCTTATAAACCTTCTTTCGTATGTTCAAAGCTTCCCCAACTTTGACTGGACCCGAATTCCGCCGAAGTACGTTTCTTTCCCAGACTCCCAGACAGTTTTTTATTTTTTTTCACAGTCGGTGTGATCACTATTTTTTAAATCATTATTTTTACCATTTTTTTGTTTGAACCTTAATAATCTCTGAATTCCAAAGAGGCATCTGCTGCCTGCAGTCATGCATGTCTTAATGCCCGAGATTAACAATACTCTTATCATAAATATGAGAGCAATGCCTTCTAACGATCAAGAATATTCCATCACCCATGTGCAGCAAAATAAGACACTTCGTCTACTAGGAGAGGTCCATCGCTCCATGGGGTCAACAACCCAGTAAGCAGAGAATATCTGGATCTTCAAATCCTAGTCCATTGAGAGAGGTCGAAGATTTATCTGAACAGCGCTCCTTTATCAGTAGAACACTGCGATCCCTTATCATACCAGTGAGATAATACCTATTCACGCCAGTCCATTAGGCGGCGGAGGGGAGAATAAATCCCCCCCCCCCGGATTGCCCCAATTAAAATACACCAATACCCCGGCAGGAAGACAGCATCCCCTCATTAGTAGAACAAGGGCTCCCCACCCCTTCCCCCTTATCCACAGAACATGAATGAACAAATTCCCGGGAGTGGAGGTATTGAGCCGGGGTGTGTTGCAGTGCGGCTCCGTTGCTATGACGACTCCTCCCCTCCCTCCATTCATGTTCTCGTGTGCCTACTACACCCCCCCCCCCCTCCTTCTCCAAGACCCCCCCCCCCTGTACCTTCCAAGGGTACCGTTTCGCTATATAGTCGACATTAATATCGCATAAATTAATGTAATGGAGAGCTATACAGCCTTCTACATACTCCAAGCAAGGCACTCACCGCCTTAAATGACCTAAAGTACTGTCATAAACTATATACGGTACCCTCAAACATAGATATATTTTTATTTACTGCATACTTAACGCCTTCCTATTTAACTAAACAGGGATCTTTTTGTTGATCCTCTCTTATTGTAAAGACGTTTGTGGGTGATAAAAGAAACGCGTAGAGGAGCAAGAGTGTTACGTGCGAAACCGCTAAGGTAAATTGCAAGCATTCATCTGTGACGATGAAAATGTGACAGAATTGAAACATTATTCAAGGCAGAACTCAAACATATGTCCAACAGAGAAACAACGAACTCGGACGTAAAAAGACGGAGTCGACTTTAAATATTAAATATGCTAAGCATCTAAGAAAATCGGATTTCATTTCGGATTAGACACAACTAGGTCTCTTGCGAATATTTTAGTATTAGCACAAACGAAGACTTGTACTGAAAAATGAATAAAAAAATCTCTAAAAATCCCTTTTTCTCGCCTACATGATCGAACTCAATTTGCTTCTTCCTCAAGTAAACAATTTTACGGAGAATAATGGTTAGTTTTATTTTTCACAGCTTAAAAAATAGAAAACTTTTTTTTTTAAAGATTGTAATAAAGATAAAAATAACAATAAATTATTATTACAATTTGGTTGGTAGTAAAAAGAATTAAGAATGAGTGTAATATTCAAAATTTGTGACACTCATATTATATGTTTTGTTTTCCAATAATTTTACTACATAACATACACTACCAATCATTTAGGAATAATACAGAATTGAGCTTAAACGTAATTTGCAAACCGTCATTGTTGCTTTCCAGATTTATAAAAAAATACATAAATATAAAATTATATTTCGAACGAATATGAATAAAATTAATTTGTTCATGTAGATAATCTACGTAGCAGATATATATATATATATATATATATATATATATATATATATATATATATATATTCCAATTAAAGAATTTGCATAAAATGTCGTGAGAGAGAATATGAGTATGGCGAGGATAGGGATAGGATAAGCTTTTTCTGGGCGGTTAGGTTATTCCTTGAGTTTTAATCTCTTGGTTTTAAATATTGGGCTGTGTAATTGTTGTGCTTTTTTTAGGTTTAGGTTTATTAATTTACTTTTATATTCTTTGTTTGTAATAAATTCTAAATGTTTAATTATAATTCATTCTAGTCCACTATTGCTGATTATACAAGTCTGTAAAAAAAAAGAAGAAAGATATCGGCCCTATCCTGGCTAGAAGAGGGTGGTAACCTGGTTGCCAATAATAAATGAACGTCAAATAAATGAGTTCCGTAACCTCAGCGACAAACTCTTTATACGTTGAATACAAAAATATAAATAAATTAAATAAAAATTAAAATGAAAGAATAAAAAATAGTATGTGAAAAAAAACTGAAAAAAAGATAACAATAAAATAAAAAATACCAATTTCAGTTAGGGATAAAATTTAATAGGTTTATATTTCGGAGTATAAGTGTTAGTTTTTTTTAATTCTTGACTAGTGTTTCATGTTTCTTATGTAAAAACTTAAAAAAAATGTCTTCAGTTTTAATCATTCACTAATTTCTTTAAAAAAACTCATTCACGCGTGATTTTCTTCATCATATCCCACATCCCTTCTACCCTACTATCCGCCTCTCTTTCATTTCATATAATTCATGGCAGTGATATGGCTCAACATAAAAGTGAAGATAAGATTGGCAACTTGGTAGCGATTACCAAATTTCATATAAAACAACGCTGAATAACAATACAAATGATATGTATAAAAAAAAAAAAAGTTTTGCTAAAAGAAACCTAGACGTAATGGTATTTTATTCAGTTTCACGATGCAAAAATACTTTGTTAATAGGGTAAAATCTCTTATATTATTTTGGCTCCAGACTTTTTATATTACAAGAGAGTTTTGTTATGGATGTATGTTCTGTTAGATACATACATCCATAACTAGGTACATGAGTAGATACTCCTAGGTTTTACTATTTATTTTTCGATATTCTGCATATATTTCTTCTGGCCATCAATGTTGCAAAATAGTTCTATATTTTGTATATTTTACATCTCTACATTTCCGTTTTCCCTACGTAAAATTACTTCAATAATCAATATCATAAATTTCCGTTATAGGCCTGTTAAAACTTTAATTTCCATTGAGGGGAGGCTGAGACAGTACTAAGACAGCCGCCTATTAACAAAACCTCTGTAAATTATTCGCCAATATAACAACCGGAGAGAATTTCAATTAAATCAATGGTAGAAAGGGAACAAATATTCCCTCGAGTCAATAGGATAACTTCAAAGTGCCGCCGGCCGATTCCAACAATTAGAGTAATTGCATCTGGAATGGCTTCAATTGAATGGAAATTAGAATCCATTTAAACAAAACCATGATAGAAGTTCAAACAAATTTGACAGATATTATCGTCAAGGATTTTACCAAAACCTTTAATTTTTTTACACATAAATTATAATTATTTTTTTAAATCATGATAAAAATTTTTTCCCCGGAAATTCAAAAACGTCTTTAAACTTTCAGTTAAAGTTACAACAATTTTTGGCTATTCCACAGACGGTCGAACTGAAAACCCATATCATCAAAATATGTAATTGTAGGTTACGGATTCTAAATACCTCGGAATTTACTAGAAAAATGCCATATTTCTTATACTATTAAGGTATTTTAGAGAGAATCCTTCTTACGGTATAGTTATGATGATTATTAAAAATAAGCATGGTTTAAAATTATTTACCCGTACTTTTTAAATCTTTAACTTTAACAGCACACATACACATATACACAAATTTATTAATATATAAAGGAGTATTGGGCAACTACTCGAGTAAAGGAATTTTTCTTTTTTTTTTTTTTTTTTTTTTTTTAAATAATACGTTTATTTAACATCTGTACATTTTAAAGTACATTGGTTAAGTTTGCTCACAAATATGAAAATATGATGCTCACAAATATGACGAGTAAAGGAATAAGAGTGAAGAATTATTTATGGACTACGAGTGATGAGTAATGATGAAATTATTCGTTACTCTAAGTAATTCACTCATCACTCAATTATTCATGAACCACAATTAATGAAAAGTGGGTTGATTTTTAATTAATAAGGGTGCGTAATTCAAAAATTATTTCCGTAAACATGTATTTAGCAAAACAATTTTATTTCATGTCATAAATTCAAAAAAATCGCACAAAGCAGCAGTATAATAGATTCAAAAAATAATGAATTATGAAATTTAATTATTAAAAAAAGAAGAAAAATAACATAAATACAGGGATACACATTATTACTGCTTTAGCGAAAATTTAAACAAAGAGAAGCAATCTATCTATGAGAAGAGCATCTCTTATTATATGGAAAAAACCTTGGAGAGTTATGGAAGCCGAGAAATCTCTGTAAAAGGACTATGGTTTGGCTCCTGATGCACCATTCCCACGGAAACAGCTAGGAATCCGTGAGGACATACTAGGAAAAATATAGCTTTCATTCAGACCAACATATATGGCTGAATCTTATTAATTTAATTATTTAATTTTTTGGTATATTTATTAGTAGTATTTCATATTATATTGATGTTTTTTATTTGTTAATTTTTATAAATTGTTTAATAATCACTATCATTCTCATTTATGTAATTAATTTATATAGTGGTTATTATTTTTTACTTATTTTTTATTGTTGTTTTCTTTGGTATATCTAGAAGGTTGATGAATAAGTTGTGTATGGAGAAACGCAATTTACTTGGCCAACCAAACGTTTGTGTACAATTAATTTTACCCTCCGGTACTATTAATAGATTTTTTTTAAAATCCGCTATTTCTGAGCACCCGATCCCAAAGGTATTAATTCACTAAATAAATGTTATCGTCAAGTCTGTACGTGGGGAGCATGGCTGACAGGTATGAACGAAGCATTCGTGGAGTAATGCTTTGGCCGAAACCGAATCTCCTGCAAAAATAGGAAGTGCCACCCTACGTTCTGGCCTTCATTCGCAAATTTCCTAAATAGGAAGGCTTAAAGTACATGCGACGGAAGAGACAAAGCCCCAAGATTGGTTACTTAAGAGGGGGTAGTGACCCCATTACTGGGATTTATAAAAGGGACAGTTTTTTTAATGGCAGCAAGAAGCAAGCCTTTTAACAAATTGAGCAGGCGAAGGCTTTTGTACTGTCGTCATTAAAACTGGAAGAAAAAACCCGTTAGACTCCTCATATTTCACGTTTTATCACTGTGGAAGGACAGTGGGTCGATTAAAGAGAGGGGAAGAAAAAGCTCGAGGACTAGGGGTAAAGAAGGGAGGATGAAGGAAGGAAAAGGAAAGAGGTGGTGGTCAAAGACAATACTGAAATGCGCTTTACTCAATTTATTAATAAATTCAAGGAAAAAGATAAATTTTAGTCCATAAGGCAAAGCATAGAATATATTGGTCGGTATTCCACAAAAATTTAAATGTCTTTATAAATATAATAATTATATTGAATTCAAATATTCCACCACGTAGGATCTGCATTACTAAGCACATTCCTCAGAAAGGTTTTTTTTTTCGATAACGAAATAATCACTGCCACCATATTAATAATTCGGGCCCGGGATAAGCCCACCCTTCAAATGAAAGTAACAGATCTTGCTGGTCAAAGAATTCGGTCAGTAGTAATAGAAGAGCTATATACCAAGATTCGTGGCGAAAAACGAAAACTGTGGCCGCTATCGTGGTAACAGACATGAATACATGTGTGTGTGTGGCGTGCGAGAGGGAGAGAGAAAAGTAACAAGAAGTAGCAAACGAGCCCATACAAATTCAAAAGGCCAGAGGACATGGGTGTGGAACAAGAAAGGAAACCACATGAATAATTAACCGAGGGAATTCAGGGTTTTCTTACCCATAATACCTCTAGAATTCTGAAAAAGCACAACTAGAAGAAGACTACTAGAAACATGATTTTTTTTTATTTACTTCAATGGCCATTAGCTCCGGGCTATCTTCTGGTTCTCACCTCTTTTAAGCATACAGGCTGAAATAGGGAGCTCTTTTAGAACCAAATTAAAATATAATAGGCACAAAATGGCCAAGCAACAACTGAGAATCATCTGAAAAAGATAGAAACAGAAGCCAAGTAAATTATTTAGAATAAAAGCACATTATTGGGACAAGTAACCACACAATAATATCATTATGAAATACACATAATTACAAAAGACATGCCAACGGAGGCTAGGAATTTTATTTCAACAAAGAGGTAGCAATATTGGAACATATCTATAGGTAACAAACTTCCATAAATAAATCAAACAGTTGGTTACTGGATTTAAAACAAACGGAAAAATAGAATAAAAGAAGTTGTTTTTTCCCTTGTTAACACCTGACCGTTCATGGCTGATACAGCTACTTCACAGGACGAGACAGGAGAAACCGAAATGAGGAATTCTTACTCAGCACCTACTAACAGAACATTAACAGATAAAAACTAAGACTTACTATAAAATATGACCCAACACGTCGGTGATGGGAACAAATTTATGGCACAAATATTTTGTTGCCTGCGGAGCAGTCTTAGAGTAAAAGAAAAATGGTGTTTATTAAACTGATATTCATGCCCTTTCTCAAGAATTTGGTACTTTAAGCAGAATGAGCTGTACGGCGGTATGATCAAGTTGAATATTCCTCGAAATTGGTGACATTATGTAATGCAATATGTGGGATAGTGGGAGCATGGTACGTTTATTCAGACAAGTATTCTTACCAGAAGGAGCCAAATACTTGACTAGAGGAATTGGAGACGCAGAACAAGGCACGAATTTCGAGAGGCTAATGTAGTCAAATATATAAAATGTAAAATATCTCCTGTGGACAGAACATTTAGACCAAGGCATGCCTCAAAAATATTTATAGAAAGGCCACATGAAACCAGACGGATTAGCATACCTAGATTAAGATGGAAGGACAAACCTCTGCAATAAATCTAGAAGACAAACTTGTGAATGTGCATTCTGCCAATCCATTGCAGGAAGTAATAGCAAAGTAGCGACCATTACTCCTGTGGATGATACTATTCGCGTGACGAGGTTACTGTGAGTCGCGTGAAGGTGTCTGAACCATCACAAGTAGTGCATTAGGAGCTAACAACTAGACTCAAGATGGGCTTATAATGTAAAACGGCAAAATTGGAAACACTAACTTTTTGCATGATAGGGACGCTTTACGTGCAGCCAGGCAATCAAAGCGAATTTACCCCTATCAAAATGGTTTATATTAAATTATTTTAAAGAAAATGTCGAACTGGATAATACAGACTCCCAGTATAAATGGCATCTTGTCAAAAAATAAAAAATACATTTGAATGTACTTGCATACATTCAGAGATTACCACTATCAAAGGTTGGAGTTACTGGCGTTTACAGAGTAAATTGTTAGCAGCAAAGAAAATAATAAACTTTATAAAACAAAAATGAATTAAAATAAATATACCAGAGAAAAACTCAGTAACATGCATAAATAAACACTTCCTTAAAATAACGCTATTTCATTACTACTTTTTTATAATACTAATAAAACTTTATGTGGCATATGTTATTTTTCATCCCACTGTGGAAGAACGTTTCCCGTCACATTCAATACTTACAATTCTAACTGGTTGGCCCATATAAACGAAATGTTTGATAAAAGAGATGTATTTTTACTCTGCAACTTCTAATAGAAACATGATTTTTTTTGCGGCATATGTTCCTCATCAATTAGACATGACATAAAGGGTTTTCCCCAAAAAAGGCCAGGTGTTCGGGAAACGATGCAAGATGAAAAAAAAAACAAATTAAGAAAGTCCTTTGGGATACATCTCGTTTTTCTTCGTTTCCGAGAGGAACGCAAAAAAATAATGTATTTCATAAATATTATTTTTATATGTACTAGTAAGTAGTTTCTTACATTCTGTACGACGTGTACTTCAAACATCTGTAAACAAACATACGTACTCTAAAGCATTTCATCTAAGCCGGTTGGTTTAGTTCCTATTTTATTTATTTGTAAAATTATTCCAAAATTGAGACTAGGCAATCTTTTATATCTATATATATATATATATATATATATATATATAAATATATATATATAAATATATATATAAATATATATATATTAGAGGAATTGTCTTTTTTTTTTCTTTCTTTATTTTACATTTTAGATTTCAAATACGTTTACGTTGTCATACATATTTTTATAAATTATACGATGTGTGTGTGTGCTAAATGAAATTGTCATCCATCAAGAGTTTGTTCATGTCGTTTGGTAGATTTATTCTGTCTCGTTGTTTACAATCAGTTAGCATGTGTTAGCAAGTTAAATGTTAGAGATGGCAAAAACTGGTCCGTCATTTCTCGTCATTAAATGGCTATGTGTCAGCAACGAATGTCCGATGCGCAATCTGGTAACAATTACCTCTTCTCTTCTTATCGGCCGGTCGCTGGAGGGCCAAACACAAAACAAATGGCAAAAATACTTGAACGAACATGACAAACAACAAACTAAGAGAAACATAGAAAACTATTAAATAATATGCCAAAACATATTTATAATACTAAAATTACTTTGAAAAATTTTGAAAAAACAAAAAGAAAATTTAATGCTTTTAGCGATTATATTCGTAAGACCTTTAAGATAGCGAAAAAAATCAAATGATTAAAGTTGGTTGAAAGAGGTTATTAGCAGGCCTCATACAAAGTCACGCAAATCAATCACGTTAATTCGCCGAGTCCGCGTAACACGACACGGATATTGACTGTAGAAATTAACTCCGTTGCAGAGGGTAGTTCGTTATTTCAACACCCCCAAACATCAATATTTTCCTTGAACATGAAGCCTGCCTTGCACAAACACAATTTCTCTCCCATATATACATCTCTAAACATGACCAACAGAATAATTCATATTTATGTGTCACCAGATCAATCAATAACAAAACTCTTGTTCATGAAATACGTTTTTGTAAACAAGGTAAGGATGCCCTTGAAATTGACAATATTTTTGAACAAATGGCTTATGAACATTTCAAATGAGAGTTCTCTGTTTCCCAATGTTACAAATACGCTGTTGACGCCTACTTTTCCTAACAGTGAACGTTAGTGCTTAATAACTTCTTTCCTAGTTGAAACCGAACTTTTTTTTTTTTTAACGGTTTCGTATTTAGTACATCAAAATACGTTATTGTACAAAATTTGAAAGAAATCGGTTAGGAGGACACTTAACTGCAGTTTTACCTAACTTTAAGTAAGCGAACTTTTTTTTTTAACGGATTCGTATTTAGCACATCAAAATACGTTATTGTACAAAATTTGAAAGAAATCGGTTAGGAGGACACTTAACTGCAGTTTTACCTAACTTTAAGTATGCGAATTTTTTTTTTTTAACGGATTCGTATTTAGTGCATCAAAATACGTTATTGTACAAAATTTGAAAGAAATCGGTTTGAAGGACACTAAACTGCAGTTTTACCTAAAGTTATACGCGGTGCAAGCCCCGTGGGCATGCACCGCAGTTAACGTGTTAATTTCCGGATAAACGTAAAATAAAAGGTAAAAAGTAGCACTAAAATCTCTTCTCACTTTCGAACCTACTCCTCCACACAGTAAGTGCCGAAAGCCGAGCCCTCAGAGACCCGCAAGTGAACACGGGTGGATCTGAACTGACTGGAAGTGGGCCTGGGTGACCCAGGTGTGAGAAAATGTTAACTAGAGTGAAACGGAAGTGGACCAGGAGTGGGCAGGAATGCCATTGGATGTTGCCCACAGCTGACCGGAAGTGGACCAGAGTAGATCATACGTAGTTTGGGGTGTACTAGAAATGGCCAGAGTTGACCGGAAGTTGCCGAGGTCGACTAAAATAGGACCGGAGGAGGATCAATTGTGGACCGGAAGTGAACTTTGGAGTGGTATTTTTGTTGAAATTCCGCGGTATTTTTTATCAAAATACTGTTTCAAAAAATCAAAATTAATTTAATTGCAATTAAATCAATCGCGATTAAATCAGTTGCAATTAATCAATCGCGATTAAATCAATTGCACGATATCACAACAAAAATGTTTAATCGCGATGAAATTAATCGCAAATGGCAATTAAAGGAATTAATCGCGATTAAATTAATTGTATTTGGCGATTAAAAAATAAATCGCGATTAAATCAATTGCAATTGATTGATTCAATCACGATTAAAAAATTTAATTGTTTGATCATACGATTGAAAAATTAATTGATTGATGCCCAACTCTGATGCAGAGTAGCTAAAAATCTATTACGTGAAATAAGTTTTATAAGAATAGATATATATATATATTCAGAACACTCAAAGAATCCAGGTGCTAAATTTATTCTTGTTCTCTTATATTTTTATCCTTTTTTTTTTAAATTTTATATCTATCAGGCATATTACACCAAAAATAAATTTACATATTTTTTATATGCGTTTGCGCTGCTCCCTGATTTTTATTGCATTTTTGACAACTTTGCCAGAAACTTCACTACTAATATATAATATGATGCTCAGTTCTTCGTAATTAACTTTTAATTATATATATCCATCTAAACCCTTGTAGAAAAAAATGAAATACCATTAAATGAGGAAATTCCTTGTCCCATGCTTAGTCAGGCAAGAGGTAAGTTCTTTTCTTAACAATCCCCTACTATTGACTCATGTGATAGAGGCTGAGAACCAATTCTAAACTCCCCTTTCCCCTAGGTATTCAGAAAGGGAGTAAATCCCTCTTTTTCTATAGATCCTATCTAACAGTAGGGGCAGCATTCCACTGAATTTTACAAAGACCTAAAACACACCAAAACTTTCTTACGGACACATGAACAACATATAATATGTACTAAATCCGACAAGGGAAACACGACCGTCATCATGGACAGAACAGAATACAACGAAAAAATGACCAACTTATTCAACGACACCAATACATACTTACCCATTCCTAAGGACATTACGAAAATACAAGAACGAAAATTCAACGAACACATTCACAAACTTTTTAACTCTAACGAAATCGACAAATCCACTAAGACCTTCTTAATTTCCCACAATTCCCTCCCACCGCGTGCCTATGGCCTCCCCAAAATCCACAAACCTGGTAATCCCCTTCGTCCCATCATTGCCAATATAGATTCTCCCTCTTCCAGCCTCAGTAAATTTCTTCTTCCCTCATTACAAATACTTAGCCATAATAATCCCTATGATATAAAAAATTCTTTTGACCTAATTTCTAAATTATCCAACCTAACCATTCCCCACGGCCACATTTTAGTTTCCATTGATGCCACATCCTTATTCACTAACGTCCCACTAGCCAAAACGCTAGAAATTATCGAAAACCATTGGCCCACCCTCCACCTCCATAGCCCTCTATCCTTTGATCTGTTTATAGAAAGTCTAAAACTTTGTGTTAACAGCGGTTTTTTTAAATATGATGGGAAATTCTATAAACAAATTGAAGGTCTAGCCATGGGCAACTGTCTTGCACCCGATTTATCCTCAATCCTTCTCAACGATCTTCTCAACTCCCTCGTCCCACAGTTTCCCCATGACATCTCATTCATCTGCAAATACGTAGACGATCTTTTGCTGATGATTAACCCAAACAGACTAACAGACATACTTACCTGTTTCAATTCCTTTTACCCTAGGCTTCAATTTACAGTCGAAATAGAACAGGACAGACAGCTCCCATACTTGGACATCTTACTAATTAGACAGACTGACGGTACTATTATTACTGACTGGTACACAAAACCCACATACTCGGGACGGTTACTTAATTTTCATTCATCCCATCCTTACCACCTCAAGATTAATGTAGCCAGAAATCTCCTTCGCCGAGTCCTCTCCCTATCCCATGCTTCCTTCCACAATAAAAATATTAATATCGCCTCAGATATATTGGCACGCAACCAATTTCCCCCCAACCTCATAAAATCCCTTGTTAAAAAAGTAAAATCCCAACCTTCCAGCACTATCTCTCCCAATTCTTCCCTAACTCCCAGTTCCCAAATGTTCCGATCTCTACCATTTACACATGGACTGACTGATAAACTTACAAAGACAATTAAAAAATCCTACCCTTCCCTAAACTTTGGTTTGAAAACTACCAACAAACTCAAAACCCTCTACACCAAACTCAAAGATCCCATCCCTTTTGAACATACAACCCGATGTGTTTACCAAGTCCCTTGCCAAACCCCTTCCTGTAATGGTGTATACATAGGAGAAACCATAAATGACATTCACTCACGTCTTACACAACATAAACGAACCATCACTAATAAAGAAATAGATAAATCTGCACTTGCAAAACACGCCATTACACAAAAACACACTTTTAACTTCGACGACACGAAAATTCTTTCTACACAACGTAACAAAAAAAGACTACAGATCTCGGAATGTGTACACATAAACTTAAACAAAAACAATATAAATTACAAAACTGACCAACAAGGCATTTCTCCTATGTACGCTAATATTTTCCAAATACTCGCCCGACCACCTACCTAGATTTTTACCTTGCCCCTTGGGTATCCTTCCATTAACACCTTTTTCTCCTTTCCTGTCATAAAATGTCATAAACATCTGTTTGATCCTACCGCCCGTTTTCCCCCACCTCTTGCTGTTTCCAGTTACATATACCCCTTGCAGATTCCTTTTTTCCTTAGACACTTTCACAATGGTTACTTAATTGCCAACCTTGGTCTTCCTCTGCCGCTCGGCATTTCCATTGGTATGTAGTATCTTATTTCTTTGTAAAATTAATTAATGTTACTATTAGCTACTATATTTGTCATTGGTATATAGTTCTCTTATTTCTTTGTAAAATCAATTAATGTTACTAATTACTATTAAAATCAATTACTGTACCTATTTTCTTTTTCATTCTACTCATTCTAAGAATTTTAAGACGATATGTTCTGTTATAAGTTAAACTGTATCTATAGTTCTGTTACCTATCACAATTATAAATTTTTCTTCATGATGATTAGATAGTTAGCCGTCGAGGTGATAAGTACAGATGGAATGGTTGGGATTCGGCTAAATAAACCTCAATATGATTTTGTTTTAAAAAAATCTATATTTCGGACGTTTCGGCTACTCATTGGTAGCCTTCGTCAGCTAAAATGACAAAAAAAAGAAATTAATACAGAAACAATCAAGAAAAATTTATAATTGTGATAGGTAACAGAACTATAGATACAGTTTAACTTATAACAGAACATATCGTCTTAAAATTCTTAGAATGAGTAGAATGAAAAAGAAAATAGGTACAGTAATTGATTTTAATAGTAATTAGTAACATTAATTGATTTTACAAAGAAATAAGAGAACTATATACCAATGACAAATATAGTAGCTAATAGTAACATTAATTAATTTTACACAGAAATAAGATACTACATACCAATGGAAATGCCGAGCGACAGAGGAAGACCAAGGTTGGCAATTAAGTAACCATTGTGAAAGTGTCTAAGGAAAAAAGGAATCTGCAAGGGGTATATATAACTGGAAACAGCAAGAGGTGGGGGAAAACGGGCGGTAGGATCAAACAGATGTTTATGACATTTTATGACAGGAAAGGAGAAAAAGGTGTTAATGGAAGGATACCCAAGGGGCAAGGTAAAAATCTAGGTAGGTGGTCGGGCGAGTATTTGGAAAATATTAGCGTACATAGGAGAAATGCCTTGTTGGTCAGTTTTGTAATTTATATTGTTTTTGTTTAAGTTTATGTGTACACATTCCGAGATCTGTAGTCTTTTTTTGTTACGTTGTGTAGAAAGAATTTTCGTGTCGTCGAAGTTAAAAGTGTGTTTTTGTGTAATGGCGTGTTTTGCAAGTGCAGATTTATCTATTTCTTTATTAGTGATGGTTCGTTTATGTTGTGTAAGACGTGAGTGAATGTCATTTATGGTTTCTCCTATGTATACACCATTACAGGAAGGGGTTTGGCAAGGGACTTGGTAAACACATCGGGTTGTATGTTCAAAAGGGATGGGATCTTTGAGTTTGGTGTAGAGGGTTTTGAGTTTGTTGGTAGTTTTCAAACCAAAGTTTAGGGAAGGGTAGGATTTTTTAATTGTCTTTGTAAGTTTATCAGTCAGTCCAGGTGTAAATGGTAGAGATCGGAACATTTGGGAACTGGGAGTTAGGGAAGAATTGGGAGAGATAGTGCTGGAAGGTTGGGATTTTACTTTTTTAACAAGGGATTTTATGAGGTTGGGGGGAAATTGGTTGCGTGCCAATATATCTGAGGCGATATTAATATTTTTATTGTGGAAGGAAGCATGGGATAGGGAGAGGACTCGGCGAAGGAGATTTCTGGCTACATTAATCTTGAGGTGGTAAGGATGG
Source organism: Gonocerus acuteangulatus (assembly GCA_946811695.1). NCBI lineage: Eukaryota > Metazoa > Arthropoda > Insecta > Hemiptera > Coreidae > Gonocerus > Gonocerus acuteangulatus. The sequence goes on from OX328126.1 coordinate 42,696,290, forward strand.
GATGAATGAAAATTAAGTAACCGTCCCGAGTATGTGGGTTTTGTGTACCAGTCAGTAATAATAGTACCGTCAGTCTGTCTAATTAGTAAGATGTCCAAGTATGGGAGCTGTCTGTCCTGTTCTATTTCGACTGTAAATTGAAGCCTAGGGTAAAAGGAATTGAAACAGGTAAGTATGTCTGTTAGTCTGTTTGGGTTAATCATCAGCAAAAGATCGTCTACGTATTTGCAGATGAATGAGATGTCATGTGGGGTGCAAGACAGTTGCCCATGGCTAGACCTTCAATTTGTTTATAGAATTTCCCATCATATTTAAAAAAACCGCTGTTAACACAAAGTTTTAGACTTTCTATAAACAGATCAAAGGATAGAGGGCTATGGAGGTGGAGGGTGGGCCAATGGTTTTCGATAATTTCTAGCGTTTTGGCTAGTGGGACGTTAGTGAATAAGGATGTGGCATCAATGGAAACTAAAATGTGGCCGTGGGGAATGGTTAGCTTGGATAATTTAGAAATTAGGTCAAAAGAATTTTTTATATCATAGGGATTATTATGGCTAAGTATTTGTAATGAGGGAAGAAGAAATTTACTGAGGCTGGAAGAGGGAGAATCTATATTGGCAATGATGGGACGAAGGGGATTACCAGGTTTGTGGATTTTGGGGAGGCCATAGGCACGCGGTGGGAGGGAATTGTGGGAAATTAAGAAGGTCTAAGTGGATTTGTCGATTTCGTTAGAGTTAAAAAGTTTGTGAATGTGTTCGTTGAATTTTCGTTCTTGTATTTTCGTAATGTCCTTAGGAATGGGTAAGTATGTATTGGTGTCGTTGAATAAGTTGGTCATTTTTTCGTTGTATTCTGTTCTGTCCATGATGACGGTCGTGTTTCCCTTGTCGGATTTAGTACATATTATATGTTGTTCATGTGTCCGTAAGAAAGTTTTGGTGTGTTTTAGGTCTTTGTAAAATTCAGTGGAAAGGTGGGAGTGGCTGGGAGAAGGAATTTGTAAGAAATTGGTGATGCTATTAACTACTTTAGAGCGGGTTTGGTCTTCCTCTTTACAAGGAACGGTTTGTAGTATGTATTCTACATCGGTAATTATTTTGGGAACAACAATACCTGGTGTAGGAGGTAAAGAAAATTTTTCTCCTAAACAAAGTATGTTGTTAACCTGAGGGGGGACGTTGACCGAGGAGATGTTTTTTACCCAGTTTTCGTCACCGATGGGGCGGTGAACGTGATTCTGGCGAGTTTTATTAAATTTTTGGAAAAGATTCATTTTTAACTTCGATTTTAAACTATTACAAATGTTTGAAATAAAGTTGGATATGTCATTAAACAGGTCCTGGTCAACTAACCCTCTTACGATATTAAAGTGTGACTCTAACAATGTTTCTAAATTTTTAATTTCACAGTTTAAATTGGCTATTTCTATATTGAGTAATTTTTTCTGGAAATGGAGTTTCGCTGTTGCAAGTTGTTTTTGAACAGGGGAGTTCAGGTCGCACGGGTTGATATGGTTGGTTGACGAAAACTGGGTAAAAAACATCTCCTCGGTCAACGTCCCCCCTCAGGTTAACAACATACTTTGTTTAGGAGAAAAATTTTCTTTACCTCCTACACCAGGTATTGTTGTTCCCAAAATAATTACCGATGTAGAATACATACTACAAACCGTTCCTTGTAAAGAGGAAGACCAAACCCGCTCTAAAGTAGTTAATAGCATCACCAATTTCTTACAAATTCCTTCTCCCAGCCACTCCCACCTTTCCACTGAATTTTACAAAGACCTAAAACACACCAAAACTTTCTTACGGACACATGAACAACATATAATATGTACTAAATCCGACAAGGGAAACACGACCGTCATCATGGACAGAACAGAATACAACGAAAAAATGACCAACTTATTCAACGACACCAATACATACTTACCCATTCCTAAGGACATTACGAAAATACAAGAACGAAAATTCAACGAACACATTCACAAACTTTTTAACTCTAACGAAATCGACAAATCCACTAAGACCTTCTTAATTTCCCACAATTCCCTCCCACCGCGTGCCTATGGCCTCCCCAAAATCCACAAACCTGGTAATCCCCTTCGTCCCATCATTGCCAATATAGATTCTCCCTCTTCCAGCCTCAGTAAATTTCTTCTTCCCTCATTACAAATACTTAGCCATAATAATCCCTATGATATAAAAAATTCTTTTGACCTAATTTCTAAATTATCCAAGCTAACCATTCCCCACGGCCACATTTTAGTTTCCATTGATGCCACATCCTTATTCACTAACGTCCCACTAGCCAAAACGCTAGAAATTATCGAAAACCATTGGCCCACCCTCCACCTCCATAGCCCTCTATCCTTTGATCTGTTTATAGAAAGTCTAAAACTTTGTGTTAACAGCGGTTTTTTTAAATATGATGGGAAATTCTATAAACAAATTGAAGGTCTAGCCATGGGCAACTGTCTTGCACCCGATTTATCCTCAATCCTTCTCAACGATCTTCTCAACTCCCTCGTCCCACAGTTTCCCCATGACATCTCATTCATCTGCAAATACGTAGACGATCTTTTGCTGATGATTAACCCAAACAGACTAACAGACATACTTACCTGTTTCAATTCCTTTTACCCTAGGCTTCAATTTACAGTCGAAATAGAACAGGACAGACAGCTCCCATACTTGGACATCTTACTAATTAGACAGACTGACGGTACTATTATTACTGACTGGTACACAAAACCCACATACTCGGGACGGTTACTTAATTTTCATTCATCCCATCCTTACCACCTCAAGATTAATGTAGCCAGAAATCTCCTTCGCCGAGTCCTCTCCCTATCCCATGCTTCCTTCCACAATAAAAATATTAATATCGCCTCAGATATATTGGCACGCAACCAATTTCCCCCCAACCTCATAAAATCCCTTGTTAAAAAAGTAAAATCCCAACCTTCCAGCACTATCTCTCCCAATTCTTCCCTAACTCCCAGTTCCCAAATGTTCCGATCTCTACCATTTACACCTGGACTGACTGATAAACTTACAAAGACAATTAAAAAATCCTACCCTTCCCTAAACTTTGGTTTGAAAACTACCAACAAACTCAAAACCCTCTACACCAAACTCAAAGATCCCATCCCCTTTGAACATACAACCCGATGTGTTTACCAAGTCCCTTGCCAAACCCCTTCCTGTAATGGTGTATACATAGGAGAAACCATAAATGACATTCACTCACGTCTTACACAACATAAACGAACCATCACTAATAAAGAAATAGATAAATCTGCACTTGCAAAACACGCCATTACACAAAAACACACTTTTAACTTCGACGACACGAAAATTCTTTCTACACAACGTAACAAAAAAAGACTACAGATCTCGGAATGTGTACACATAAACTTAAACAAAAACAATATAAATTACAAAACTGACCAACAAGGCATTTCTCCTATGTACGCTAATATTTTCCAAATACTCGCCCGACCACCTACCTAGATTTTTACCTTGCCCCTTGGGTATCCTTCCATTAACACCTTTTTCTCCTTTCCTGTCATAAAATGTCATAAACATCTGTTTGATCCTACCGCCCGTTTTCCCCCACCTCTTGCTGTTTCCAGTTATATATACCCCTTGCAGATTCCTTTTTTCCTTAGACACTTTCACAATGGTTACTTAATTGCCAACCTTGGTCTTCCTCTGTCGCTCGGCATTTCCATTGGTATGTAGTATCTTATTTCTGTGTAAAATTAATTAATGTTACTATTAGCTACTATATTTGTCATTGGTATATAGTTCTCTTATTTCTTTGTAAAATCAATTAATGTTACTAATTACTATTAAAATCAATTACTGTACCTATTTTCTTTTTCATTCTACTCATTCTAAGAATTTTAAGACGATATGTTCTGTTATAAGTTAAACTGTATCTATAGTTCTGTTACCTATCACAATTATAAATTTTTCTTGATTGTTTCTGTATTAATTTCTTTTTTTTGTCATTTTAGCTGACGAAGGCTACCAATGAGTAGCCGAAACGTCCGAAATATAGATTTTTTTAAAACAAAATCATATTGAGGTTTATTTAGCCGAATCCCAACCATTCCATCTGTACTTAAATTTTTCTTGATTGTTTCTGTATTAATTTCTTTTTTTTGTCATTTTAGCTGACGAAGGCTACCAATGAGTAGCCGAAACGTCCGAAATATAGATTTTTTTAAAACAAAATCATATTGAGGTTTATTTAGCCGAATCCCAACCATTCCATCTGTACTTATCACCTCGACGGCTAACTATCTAATCATCATGGTAAGATATTGTGTTCCAGATAGTAGAATAGAGAGGAATCTACTCAATTGATGATTAACGATTTCTTCAAAAACGTGACTGTAAGATAATGTAAAGAAACACATTTAACAATGACGAACTAGCGACTATAAAACTTGATGGACTGACAGTTATCGCCTTTAAATATAATCATAAAATACCAAATAAACCAACTAATGCATACAAGGATGTATGCAGGGACTCCCCATGGTCTAGTGGCTAACGCCTTAGATTCTCATGCGGGTAACAGGGGAGCGAGTCCTTCCGGCGGCATCTCAGTGCAGTTGAGGGCATCTCCAGACAACACCCTAATTGCGGACCCCGTTAGCAACGAAGCGGGGCGGAACCCCTTAGCAATTGAAGACAGATATTTAGTTTTAGTTTTCTCAAAAATTTAGAGATATGGTTTTGAAAGTAACTTTTTTGTCTTTCCTTCGTTAATATACTCATCTAAAGTGGAAGCCCATACTGGCCAACTGTAAGCGCTATAATTCTTTTCCCGCGCTTTTCGCTAACAAAAACATTGCTCTTGAGGGTATATCATCCCGGTACACGAACTGAATCTTCTATAAACAAATTTAAACAACCGGCATTTTAGTGACTTATGGTCATGGAACGTCGACATGTAAGGTCAGTTTTTCCTGTTCACTCCAACTTGGTGATACAAGCTGAAGAAGATCAAAACGGGAAATTCTGGTTATCAGAACATAGAGCTGGCCACAGAATCTACGTGCATAGTAGACGGTCAGGCTTATTCATTTACGCTTCCATCAATAATGCAACCAACAATTTTACTATGGCATAAAATGTACTAGAGAAAAAGTTCTTGACATATCATCCCTAGCATGTCAAACTATCGAATATGCAAATCGGAGCAAACTAGAGAACGAACATATTCAATCAATTGACGAAGTAATACGATTATATTGAAAAATGGTCTTATTCGATACTTTATTTAAGGCATTAAAGGCTATTCTAAAGGGGGGTAGAGTTGTAACAATTTACGACAAGCCGTATCGTCTACAATCTAAGAGCAAAGTCTCGAATCTGAAAAACGTAAATGGTAGAGGGACGATTATAGTTATCTAAAAATTTAACAATTATTTATCTAGTTATTTATTGGTAACATATTTTATCTTTTTATTTGATTAATTAACATTTATAATATATGATTGTTATCTAGATGTAGGCATTCTCGACGCCTTCCACGTTTGGTGAATATTTAAAACTTTATTTGGTACCACATTTTTACTAAAGAGATATCAGGTAGTTTAAAATAACACTGAACATAAAGATTCTATAACTAATCTCCCTCTGAAAGTTTCTTATTATTAGAAAATATTGGAAGATAGATAAAAAGTGAAAAATACTGGATAACTCAGGAAGACAATAAAATGGAAATAAAGTTAACCCAATGAAAAAATAATTAAATAACTAAGCAAAATACTGAATTAGTAAAACGGAAGGAGGAGTTTTCTAAAAAGGAAAGCTCTCTCTGACGGGTTCAATTCCAAAGGGAGAATTCCAAACACAGGGAGCATAAAACAACAAATTTTTTTTTATGTATAAATTAATAAATAAAAGTAAGATAATGCTACTGTTACTGATTTTCTAAATAGTTATATTTATTTTAAAATAATGTTACCCCAACAAAAGTAGATACTTCAATTCCACTATTAATTTATGTAGCTACACAAAGGTATATTTTATTATAGACACGTGCGGTTATAATGATAAGGCCTAATATAATATATTATATGTAGCTTTCATTTATATATCCTCCAACTGATAATAAAACTACACACATTTATATATATATATATATATATATATATATAAAATACTAAATTCTTTAAAAAATAATTTATTAACTTCAGAGAAAATAAATAAAACTATAATACTAGAATCATAGGGTCTGAAAATAAATAATTATAATTCAGGTAAAACAAAAACATTAGATCACTGTAGTATAATTCAAGGGTTAGTTTGATGTGGGTGTATAGGGTTAGTTTGATAGGTTATAGTTCGTTCAATAATGCATAATTTCTAAAAGGATAATGTCTAGTGCGTTTTCTTGAATTTTGGAGTCCATCATTATTATTGTATATCATCACAGTAAAGTTACACATTGGATATGATTTTGGGCTATTATGGGTTTGTCCTCTCGTTTTCACTCAGAATGGAGGAAGAACAAATATATATATATATATATATATATATATATATATATATATATATATATATATAAGCAATTAATTTATTCTGAGATAATGTGAATTTCATTTTCTTGAATCGTCCATTGGTTAGGTTAAAATTAAATGCAAACGTTTTTTCTTGTGCAAAAGAGTATGAAGAAACAAGATGTAAGCTACGTAAAGCACAAAATTAATTACTTTCGTAGCTGATCGCAATGAATGATCATTCGCGTTCAAGCAAACAGCTGCGAGATAACTCGCAGCTGGGAGTGATTGTGTTAAGTAACGAGGATACCAAGAAAGGTAGAAGGCAATCCCTGCTGTAGAACATGAAAGCAAGACTCAGGGGATGATTGACCCGGGAAATTAGGATCTAATGATCCATCTTAATGAAGCCCATTTTCCACCTCAATCCGACATCAAAAGCTTTCGTAAGCAACCTTTATAATATGTAGCCTCGTGTTTTAGACCTCATAAATCGGCAAATTATTATCCGGATATTTCCTTAACCTCTAAAATATTGATCCAACCTAACAGTTATTATAAGCCACGCAGGTCAATAACAGTTTGAAAATGTTTCTTTATACGATATTGCATATTTTTCAGGGAACTCACTATAAAATTCAAACTGACAACATTATTTTTTAAGAATATAAGAAGAGCCAGAATTTTTCGAAGAATGCGAGATAGAAGTCTTACATTTTACCAAATTGCAATTATTGTAAACTGCCTAGGTATTCTGCATCTGGACTTATACAAGACTTCATACACGAATGGTCATAAGAGGAAAGAGATGATCTCAGAGTTACCAATATTTCTTTTAACTACGAATTTTAGATAAATCTTTCTTTTTTTTTAATAACGGTGAATCCCCAACCAGAGTTGGGCAAACGTTAGCGCGCGCTAAAAGCTGATACCTCTCCGCTAATTTAGCGAAACTGTAGAAAGCCAGGGCTAATAATTAGCGGTTAGCGGCGGCAGTGCGCTAACCGCTAATCTATTTATGAAATATCGTAATTGCTAATAGCTTAAGCTATAGTTACAACTTGTAACTATAGCAATTAGGATATTTCATAAATAGATTAGCGGTTAGCGCACTGCCGCCGCTAATTATTAGCGCTGGCTTTTACAGTTTCGCTAAATTACCGGAGAGGTATCAGCTTTTAGCGCGCGCTCACGTTTGCCCAACTCTGTCCCCAACTATGGGTGATTGATATGCTGTGTTGTAGTACTAAAACGAGCATAAATAAAGAGACTTGGAGACTCTGTTTCCTCTCGCTGTGTTGTAGCAATCCATTACAAATTACAGCATAACAATAATAAATCGTTTTCTCGCTATAACTTAAATAAACTAAATTTAATAATGCATGTCTATTTTTCAATTATAACATAATTATTTTAAAATTTGTGCGAATATGCATGGTATAGGAAGCTCCCTGTTCGATTTTAAAAGGACACTAGTGACCAGACAGTAGAGCGTTCTCCACACGTAAATCGGAAAATTAAATAACGAAAGTACCTATGCTATATAGAAAATTGTAAGCATTAACTTAATATTTATTTGGAGCAGTTTTAGGTAGGAGGCAAAGTCAGGGAAGCTGGACAAAGGTTACCCACAAGCCAACCACAAACCCACACACACTAAACATCCGTCCACTACAAAACTAATCAAGAGCTAGTAACCAAGTTTCAACCCCCTAGTGCAAGGAACTCTCGCTAAGAAGCACCATAAGGGTGCGTAGATTATTAAATACATAAGTATTTTAAAGTCTGTTGTTGGTAAACAGTTAAAGGAACACGTTATTTATAGGGAAATAATATGGGCTATGCCAAAGTGCTTATCATTTATTCGGAAATAGGGTTGATTTGCGGGCTGAAGATGTAAGGGGTTCGAAATCAGAAATACAAGATGAAGGCAAAAGAAAGCTGTAGTGTTAGAAGAAAAGGAAGTGTTAGATATGAAAAAGTAGTCTAAAGTTTATAAGCAGAGTGAATGGATGATAAGGATTCGGTGAACATAGATGTGATAAGCGAGTATTCCTAGTGTGTCCACTAATATGGAATCAGCTAATGCTGACAGGTGACCTCTTGAAACTGCAAGGTCTTCAAGGAAGGTGGCTGTGGTCTTCGGAATAGTCGCTCTTGATCCGGACCTCAGTCCATTCACAAAATAGTTCCTCTTCCCAAATTAGTCAAAACCGCTTGTCAAGTAAAATAACTTTAAACATAGGGACATTTTCGCCGGAAAAAAGAACAGTCTTGCCCCCTAGCCCCGTGGTAACTCTCTGATAAATCTGAGAATTGATTTTCTAAGTATAATTAAAACCACTTCTAAAAAAACAATATTTACTGCTCCATACGTGCCAATGCTAAAAAGAATATAAATTCTTCAAACCCCATTAATTGAACTAACCCAATAACACCTGCTTCAGATTTTGTCTTAACCAATATAGTCAAAACATCAGACTAATCTATCTATGATACTATAATTAACTATAAATGAGGTTACTTTTTTTCTAATGATCTAAACGCCCTTTACAATGAAAATAAAAATGCAACTCGTAGAAAATCCGTTACCTCTAAGCGTTTCCGTTTGTATACCTAGTGTAGTGTCATTTTGAACGCTTTGAGTTAACACTGTTTTAATATGTAGGTAGTGAAAAATTCGTCGAAAAAACATCTGCTCCAATGAAATCTCTCGAAAAGCCAGATTTTAGACAACACAATGCATATGAAACTGACAGTATCAATATCCAACTCAATATGGAAATTACTCACTCCTCCGCCACCCTCATTCTTGAGAAAATCTCCTTCAATTTATGCCCATAAATTACTTATCGTGTTAAATAAATTTCTTCGTTTAGATACACGTCAAACTTCGTGAAACTGTTTAACCTCAATCCGTCAAATCGAATTATCCATAACGAAAATTCTATTTTTTTTTTTTTTTTTTTTTTTTTTTTCCTATTTTCACCAAAAACGAATATAGATATGGCTTCGTAAATGGTTTCAATGGATGTCCCAGGCCAAAATTAAATTTAAAAACTATGAAAGTACCTGGCAGCATAATAACGCAAAGCCATACTAAAAACAATATCATACCCGTTGCGCCAAAGAACTGTGATCCGGCAGGACGATTCTCCTGATACAAAAACAAGACCATTCGATTGAGAAAAAGTATTTTTGTACAAAATATCTTCAAAATCGAATGATTTCTGAGGCTGATAAGAGCTCGAACAGGCAAATTTATGGACACATATAAATATATACTAAATTAAAGTAAAAATGTACTTCCTAGATATAATGACAACCTCGCTTACAAAAAACGTTTTTACCGACTCATGGAGTATTTACATCAAATGAGTAATCAGGAATATACCCATTGATTAATTCAACAACAAAAAATATACTATCAAATAAATTATTATACTTGAAATATTATCCTACAAGAAATAAAAAAAAAAAAAAATCCAAGTAACAAATTGTACGTTTAATTTAAGGGCAGAAACACGAATAAATACATAAATTGAAAAACTGCCGTATCCAATTAAATGAAGCAATAAAAATAATTACTGTAGCCGTTGGCTAATTGGTGCAGCCCCCGTAGGGGAAATCGGAAAAATACCTCCAGCGAAAAATGTTCAAATTACACCGCGTACTCAATGCAGGAAACCACTTCCCAACCCATTTATAACGGGGTCCCAGCTTTATTTCCATTCAGAGATATTCACTTTTATATTTAACACTTGTTTTTTGGTTAAAGGTATCCTTTCCGAATAGATTATCAACAATTTTTATGAGCGTATTTCCTTCGCTCCTTCTCGAGTACTCTCCTAAAAATATACATTGATAAAGGGGTAGTCCCTAAAGGAGAATAAAAACCTCCTATTGATCTATTCATATTTGAATATATATATATATATATATATATATATATATATATATATATATATATATATATATATATATATATATATATAGTCCTAGTTAAAATAGCGACACTATCACCCGTGGATGCCAGTGCAATAATTCTTATTTCCAGTACTTCCTTATAAGTGAAATATAATTTTACTATTAAAAAATATCTTCTACATGAAACGTAAATTCACATCGCATTATTGATAAATAACTAATAATATACCTAATTGTTAGAATTATTTTTAACTAGCTGACCCTGCGAACTTCGTACCGCCTAACAGTCGGTTCTTTAATTTTTTTTTCTTTTAATACTTATTCTGCTATTTGGGACACCGGGTCAGCTAGTAAGGTAAAAAAAAGAAACTTAATAAGTCAACAATTACATTTTGTCAAAAAATAAAAATTATAAAACACTTAAAATTCTTTAAATAGTCACTAAAAATCACAATGAAAATTACAATATCATATTTCTTATTATGATAACTACTTATTATATTTCATTTTATTTTTACTTATTCTAAATTAAGTTTCATTTTTATTGTAGTACTTAATGGTACACGATATTTTTTGTTTCATTACCTGACGCCTAAATAAACAGAGCAGATGGTTTTCCAACACGGAAACAGGCAACATACAATTGACCATGTGAGAAAGATGGGTTTTCTAGATTAATATTACAAACACTTAATGACTGCCCCTGGGATTTGTTCATAGGTGCCCCTGGGAAACTGAGTTCATAGGTCCAATAGCAACACAGCTGCAGGCACTGTAATGAATTCACACCAGCTCGATTCAAACTTGCACCATTATTAGTCGAATGTCGGGCTTCGCGGGTCTGTCTTAACCAAATTCTTCACGTTCCTCGGCAGTACGATTAGATTGATAATTAATTTCTTTTCTTTAAATCCTTTAATTTCGGGTTGTTCTGCCTAAATTTGTCCGCCCCCTTATAGGAGGCATATGTAGTAAATCACAAACAATACTTTAGTAATTTCATAGAAATTTGTGGCTTTTAAATTTAGTAATATTATAGATGCACAGCAAAGAGATGTTTAAATTTCAAGTAAAATTTAACATCAGACAATTTACATTTTACCAAAGACAATTTGTTTTTTTAAAAAATGTTACCATCGTACAAAATTTGACAGATATTGTCATTAATATTTATACGATACTAATGTCACTCAATTGTTCGCCATTCCAGAACCCCTCCACTAACACTTAAACTTTATGGTATGGTATTAATGTTCTAATTGACCTTTAAGTATTATTACGAATCTTTTGTATTGGAATATAAAAAAATGGGGTCTTTTTTACTTCGTTAACGAAAATATAAATTAATTTAAATTGCATTATTAACATGTGATTCTATTGTCACCTAGTGATTACTCGTTCTTATTTATTTATTTATTTTTTGCTTATACAAAAACTAGCTAAATACCCGTGCTTCGTCACGGCAGATAAGTAGTTATTTTATTGCGTTAAATAATGGTTCATTAAAATTACGTTACTTTACAATTTTGTGCAGTTTATTATAGCACGGTTCCCGTCATACTATACGTTATTCCATGGGCGTTAAAATTTAAAATTTTATGTTTCCAAAAAGTTATTTGGAAACACCCATTATATTTGCGAGCATTACCAAGGTTATAGGCGAGGAGGCTGTGCAAGGGTTCCGGATATTATTGCCTCACCTAGAAAACTCTAAGGATAGGCTTACCATACATCACGGTTTGACCGGGACTGTCCCGGTATTTTGCAATTGTTTCGGTGTCTCGCCCGGTTTTATCAATGTCCCGGAAAAGGCTGTAAGATGTAAAAAGTAATGAATTCATGTTTATAAGAATCTTTTATAAATCGGTTCCTTTTCTACAATCAACATTTTTACTACTGCTCACAGTGTCAAAGATATGAGAAGTAATCTAACTGTAAAACGCTGGAACTATCTGCACAGCGCTGCCAGCTGCCAGACACTACTATTTGGCTGAGAGATTTTTTTAAGAAAATCAAGTAGCAAAAAAAGTTCCGTTCTTATTTTTAAGGTTTGGGTAGACTAACAGTTCAGGATCCCCCCTTCCCGTTACTTGCTAGGCTTAAAACTCACCATTTTGCTTATAATTTGTACTGTTTTTATTCCCAACCCCCCCCCCTGGTATGCCCATCCCATATTAATGTGTCTCGGGTTAACTCTCCAAAAATATGGCAAGCCTATCTGACGGGAACAGGGAGAAAAGAAACGCAATTAAAACTCTATGAGTGACAGTTTATTTCTAGTAATTCAAGGACTTCCATCATAGTTGAAATTAACCTCAATTAAAAATAATACTATGAAATAGATAATGTACGGTAACAGCTGTTCTTTATCGTCCTAGCAACGCATGCTGTCAAGGCTTGCCTGCTCTAACCAACTAAAACTTTAAACCCCCCTAAAAATACTTAAAAATTCGAATATCAAAAAATCCTTTCTTAGCAAGTGCGTACGTTATATAGGGAGTGTCCATGCAAAATTTCAAAATTTTCTGTCGAGCGGTTTGGGCTGGGGGATGATAAATGAGTGAGTGAGTGAGTGAGTGATATTTGACAAATATATAGTAGATAACCTAATACGATAACTGTTAAAAATATTATAATTGAGAACATATGTTTTTATTTAAAAATGAATTTGCGTTAACAAAGTAAAAAAGGTCCGAAAAGTGTCGTTTTTAGACTTTTTCAGACAATTTTTTTAAATTTTTCTCTCCGTAAGAACCATCCTCGTAGTTCAAGGAATATTATAAAAAAAGAATTAGCGGAACCGGTTCAGTTTTTCTCGAGATTTGCGCTTACCAACACATTTCGCGATTCATTTTAGCGCGGTTCCTCTCCCCCCCCCCGATAGGGAGGAACCCCGCTTATAAGGTTGATACAATGAAACAATCCGGAAGTGCCGACTAGAAAATTTCGCGTTTCAGAACCCCTAGAGACCGAAAGTAACGGTGGTTAAAATTTGTATATATATATATATATATATATATATATATATATATATATATTTGTCTGTTCGCGGATTTCTGGCCTCCCTAATGGTCCGATTTTGATGAAATTTGGTACAAAAATATGTCGCCCGATTTGAAAGGTCAAGTTCGTTAACCAGCAAAATCCGCCCACTGTAAGATGGCGTTTGGGGCGAAATTCGCTCAAAAAAAATCGTAACGCTTACGTTTTTGAGTTCATAAGCTTGTAAGTACTCGCTTTATAGGCTTCTTTGGCTAGGAAAGCGAATGAAAACATTTTCAAGGCGATAGCTTTAACCGTTTTTGAGAAAATTGGAAAAATAGTTTTTGAATACCGTTTTTGGTTTGGGTGCTTAGAATCATGGGATTCAGTTGAAACATTTTCTGCATGTTTTACTATCATTAAAACTAATATGTTGGAATTTCGGTTACGTTTGGAGTAAAGGAAGGGTTAGAATAAAATATTTTATTAACAGACGTAAAAAGTTTAGGTAACTTTGTATATTTTCCTTAATATCTCGAAAAAGGTTGAGAATCTTTGTAAACGAAAGGATACCATTAGAAAGCTTACTAAATGCTCTGCAAAAAAGTTTCTGATTAAAGTTTTGATTAGGCGATGTCAATCGGAGAAATAAGGACTTAAAACATTAAAGTAATTGTTTTTGCTTATTCGAACTGTTCTTTTTGTCTGTTTTTATTCCTTGTTATTTTTTAATTGCTTATAGTTGGATAATGTATTTTACAATAAAACAGATTAGGCAAAATAAGAAAAACAATTCATTGTTAGAAATATAGCTTGCCAAGAGAAAAAGATTCGATGACGTCTTTTGAATATTTTCAATTGCCTTTATGCTGTTGGTTTTTTTATTTTATTTTTTAATTGATTTTATCTGTAGAATTATTACTGTAGTAAAAGAACACAGGAATATCTGAAAATTTTTGATATTTTCCAATTCATTGAAACGTATGAAATGAAGTATCGGTAGAAGAGGTTTCTAGGGTCTTGCGGACCCGACCCCAGGTATAGCTATAAAACCCTTTGAACAAAGGCCGAGGAAAATATTATCTGTTTCTATTCTATGCATTTCAAAGGAGAAGAGGGATATGAACAGGAACCGGGGTCTCCCGTGGTCTAATGGCTAGTGCCTTGGATTCATAAGCGGGAGATGGTGAGTTCGATTCCCAACCTCCGGCAGGAATTTTATCATCCCACGGCTCGCTGGTAAAATTAACCCTGGATGTCGGCGCTAATGACCAAGATGTAGATGCGCCGTAAAAAAAAAAAAAAAAAAAAAAAAAAAAAAAAAAAAAAAAAAAATGAACTGGAACCGCGCTAAGATGACGCAGTTCCTGCGAGTCGGACTTTTTATATAATAGATGTGTCTTATGGTAAGCTAATAAATGAAAATTTGTATCTTCATTAAATACTGGATCCTATTAGGAATTGGCTTGTTTTAATTGGGAAGGATGGTAGGAGATAGTAATCCGCTTTTCTTCCTTCTACGGGATATTCCATTCTACTTAGAAGGGATTACATTTATCTACTTGCAATTTATTTAATTAATTTTTTCTTCGTAAATTGTATTTATTTTTATTTTTTTACGTTTTTATAAAAATACTATTCTATACAGTTGTGTGTGAGGAAATTTATCTATCTATCTATCTATCTATATATATATATATATATATATATATATATATATATATATATATATATATATATATATATATATATATATATATATATGCACTTCGTCAAAGATGCGGTGCTAAGGTTGACCTCACGACGCAATCCGGAAGTGCCGACTAGAAACTTTCACGTTTCAGACCCTATAGATCCCAAAAATATAGGTGGCCCAAATTTGTATATATATATATAATTATTTATTCTTTATAAATGGTCAAGGTCAAAAGAATAGTACTCCAATTTTCTTTGTACTATTTATTGTTTGTACGCCCTACACGTTTCGTGGCCTTTATGCCACCTCCTCAGGGGCCATTACATCCCCATGTGTGGATAGCTCGCCACCCATACTAAGACTACTTACAATACAAACAATAAATAGTACAAAGAAAATTGGAGTACTATTATTTTGACCTTGGCCATGTATAAAGAATAAATAATTAGATGTAAATAAAGGTCAGAAATACGTGGAAAATAATATATATATATATATATATATATATATATATATATATATATATATGTAATAACGCAATTACATATATATAGCAACGTCTCCAACAGTGTTTTTTTGTTTGTCTTAATTCGGCCTCCCTGACCGCCCCTAGGCCAACCCAGCCTTTAATAAATTGATCAATGGGTACCTTGGGTGCCATTGGCTCTAGCAGTCGAAGCAGCCAAGGGGGAAATCAGGCGACCGGAGCATAGTACTGACCACACTATCTCCCCAGTGTGCCGTATGGTCATGAATCAGATACCTCTATAGTATCTGCCCCTCAGGGCCCTCGTGGCCTGTTATGGGACTGATTTTTTTTTATATATATATATATATATATATATATATATATATATATATATATATCCATTTTTATATATAAGATATATATATATATATCCATTTTTTATCCTGTAATATTGTAGGATTTATTTCGTATCACACTATTTTAAATTCTGGGTTTAAAATAAACGGGTTTTCTCAGTACTATAGAATGCCGTAAAAAATGTTTCCTCGCGACAATCAACCCTACATAACCACAAGACTGATCAACAACCTCTCTCTGTTACAGGCGAGGGGTTGGATGGGAGGAGAGAAGGAACGAAGGGCGGCAGCGGAGGCAGGAACTAATACCTAGAGCGAGGCTTCGATCAAGGTCACCGGACTATTCAAGGTAAGATTTAAGGAAGGATTAATTTTTGTCGGGTTAGTGTAATGTCGAAAGTACCCTTTTAGTAGGATTTCGGGCATCAACGAATATCAGGAAATGAAAAGACGACAGGTTAGTTCAGAACAACTGGCCAGCTATTCTGTGATATTCTGTGTTTGTCTCATAAATAGCATATTTGTATTCTAGAACGTTGCAGGATTGGAGAATGCCTTGCATATCGCTATCGTTTAAAAGTCGTTTCGGAAATATATGTCCGAATCCTATGGAGTAAATAAGACTATAATATTTATTTTTTAGCAACAGGGTTGTTTCCTACCTACAGGGATTATTAAAACGGATATTTTTTATTTATTTATTTATTTACTTTGCAGTAACTTCTGTTAACATAGGCCAATGTACAGTTTTCCGTCATGAAATTCATGAGCTGTGCTCAGGCCATCGTGTAAACAAGTACTAACAATGGTGAAACTGTAAAACTTTAGTAGTTTAACTGAACCGTTGTATTCAAAGTTGAATGTAAGTTTGCGGATATATTTTAGCATTCCATTACTTCTTTATGATTTCAGCTTATCAAAGGCAGAATTATGTTTATTTTTCCTTAGCGTGCTTGGCGATAGGTAATTATTTCCTATTTATCGACTTGCTTCACGTGTTGTTTTATTTTTCATTTGTAAAAAAATAATATAATGCAATACATTACACACAAAACTATTCTCCAGGTATGTATGGTTACGAATTACAGCTCAGAAAATGCAGAGTCAAGGAATGAATTAACGTAAAGGAGAAACCTTAACAATCAATAATTATAAACACTAATTCGATTTTAAAAATATTTGGCCAAATAAAAAAATAATCAATATTACCAAATAAAGAACGATATGTAAAACATTATGAGAACAGAAAAGCCAATATATATACGCACATACACACATAAAAACAAATATATATATATATATATATATATATATATATATATATATATATATATACAAGCATCGTTTATGGTAGATGGTCAAGAAATAGTTTAAGTTTAGTATAAGTTTATTCTGGTGAGAATATTTCTTATAGGGAGCGTCAATCGGAGAAATAAGTGCTTAAACTTTGAAGTAATTGATTTCGTTTATTCGAACGGTTCTTTTTGTCTGTTTTTAGTTCTTGTTATTTTTTAATTGCTTATAGTTGGATAATGTATTTGACAATAAAACCGATTAGGCAAAATAAGAAAAACAATTCATTGTTAGAAATATAGCTTGCGAAGAGAAAGAGATTCGATGACGTCTTTGTAATATTTTCAATTGCCTTCATGCTGTTGGTTTTTTTTTATTTTATTTTAGAATTGACACAGAAAGAACACAGGAATATGTGAAAAATTTTGCAATTCATTGAAACGTATGAAATGAAGTATCGGTAGAAGAGGATTCTAGGGTCTGGCGGACCCGACCAGGTAAAGCCATAAAACCCTTTGAACAAAGGCCGAGGAAAATATTATCTGTTTCTATTCTAAGCTTTTCAAATGACAATAGGGCTATGAACAGGAACCGCGCTAAGATGATGCAGTTCCTGCGAGTCGGACTTTTTTTTATAATATTATTTTTATTTGCTGTTCATTTCAACTACGATGGCAGGCCTTGAATTACTAGAAATAAACTGTGATTGTGATGGTCTATACTAGGTAATAATATCCCCAACCCTTGCACAGCCTCTTCACCTCTTGGTAACACTGGCACAGTCACAACACTTCTTGGTAATGCTCGCAAATATAATGGGTATTTCCAAATGACATCTTGGAAACATAAATTTTAACTTACATTTATTACTGACAACGAATTTTAACCTGTACTGGTTAAACTGCTCTTACTGGTAACCTATCGGGTCTAGGTTATCTGTTTGTTGACTCTGGTCCGTAGTGCCCCAGTGTCAGGAAACATTATTCTTAGATTACTTATCAATTGCTGAATATCATATAGTATGACGGGAACCGTGCTATAATAAACTGCACAAAATTATAAAGTAGCGTTAATGTTGATGATACATTATTTAACGCAATAAAATTACTACCCATCTGCCGTGAGGAAGCACGGGTATTGAGCCAGTAATCAATAGAAATACAAAATGATGGTAAATAGTAGTGGTATGAACAGCTGACTTAATTATTACAGTATAATTCAATTTTTTCTAGAGTAAACGTCAACTTGTATTAGTCCGATTTTGTTCGTACACAACACTTTTTCAATACTATTTGGGGATGATATCTACTGAGCAAGGAATTAAAAATAACACTCAGTTGCCAAGTTCCATACGATAAACCCCCCCTTCCAGAGGGGCCAACATAGCTGCTTAAAGTCGTTTGTTTTGGGAACGCTATATACAAAGTTTCTTACGGAAAAACATTAATCGTGGCATCTAGCGTAAAAAAACATTATATATATATAGTTAAGCATGGGCCCTTTTCGGTACCTTGTATTTAGGATCGATGAATTTAGAAAGGGGGTGAGGTTAGGTCAGTGGTAGACCACTCGACTAATGAACTGGAGAATCCAAGTTCAAAACCCGAGAATTTTTCATCTAGTGCCGTCGTTCGAGGGTTGGATTTGGGGTCCCAGATCGTCCCTAGGCTCACCCAGCCTTTAATTAATTAGTTAATTAATTAATGGGTACCTGCAAAGTGAAAAATCAGGCGGCCGGAGCATAGTATTGGCCACACTATCTCCCTAGTGTGCCGTATGGTCAAGAATCAGATACCTCTACAGTATCTGCCCCTCTGGGCCCTTGTGGCCTGTTACGGGATTGATTTTTTTTTTTTTTTTTTTTTTTTTTTTTTTTTCATATTAGAAAAATGTCTCTCAAAATCGTAAGTGGAAAGTGATAATATTCGAAATAAAGTAGTTTGGGCTCAGTATACAAAAACGAAATATTAGTGAAATGAATTAGCGAAAGTCAATCTAACAACATTTAAGTGAAACTGGCTTACGAAAGATTTTTTTTTCAATCCTTTAAAATATGGCAGTCTTAACCAGATAATGCGTGAACTTCATGTGTTTATTCCTAGTTTTTCGATGTTGTTTTTTTTCGATTCCTCTTGCAAAATAAGACAAGTCTCATTATTGTCATACTACTTATTCAGGCAAAGAAATAATTACACTAAACAATATTTTAAAAAAAACGGAGAAGTTATTAAACCAATTCAAGCCTATGCATTTTTTATTTAATTTTATTTGGTTTATGAATTAGGACTATTTACTTTGTTTGAAAGATCTTCTCTTTGAAATTCGAGATAACAGGCCGATTTGACTGACAGTTGCAGAAGATTGAAGTAAAGTCCCAGGAACGTTGAGTCCAATCTAAGTTTCATGGTACAATGGACCTCCTCTGCAACTCCCACCTCTCTTATCTTCCAATGAAGATAGGATTGTCAGCAGTCAAAAAAAAGGAAAGAAAATACGCCCACTCCCAATATCCTATACCTCCAATAAATACTTAAGTCGAAACTTGCTAGCCTTAGGAGTTTTCCAACCATCGAATTAAAGGACCTAAAAAATGTTTTCTAATAAATAAAGATTACGAACCGAATCATTAAATTACAAGGAGTAGCGAAATCTGTTTATGTTAAAGGCATACATAAGAAATGGGCATATTAGGTCAATATAAACCCAATATGAACAACTCCAGGACTACTACAACCCAACGATGACGGCAAGAATAAAACATTCCGTGCCGTAGTAGTCAATCAGCAACGCATCGACTACAATAAACAAGAGGTTTTGCACATTTATTGGGTTGGTTAAAAAATAATGCAGGTTTTTATATGAAAAATTCGTTCCAGTGGGCGATCAACTGTTGAGTGGCCAACAGGAAATTCTCTCTAGTATTTTTGCAAGGTCTTTTTCCCTTGTGATATTGTTTACTAAACATAAAGAATTTGAGTTTGTCGTTCTATGAACCACATTATTTTAAATGTATAAAAATAATGAATGAAGAGTGAAAAATAATTAATTATTTATTAATTTAAAAAAAAAATCAGTCAATAAATAACTGCATAAATTAATAAATTCTTATTGAATACAAATTTATTGATTAATGAGCCAACCCTGTTTTTTTTTTTTTTTTTTTTTTTTTTTTTTTTTTTTTTTTTTTACGTTGCCACCCTTTTCTAATGCCAACAGCACGTGGTCGGTCACCCATTCAGGTACTGACCACGCCCGACGTTGCTTAACTTCCGACGGTGATCTACGAGAACCGGTGTATTCAACGTGGCTATGGCCGTTGGCGCCAACCCTGTTATTCATAGAATAAAAAGTAAATCAGTGGATGAATAATTTATTCAAATAGTAAATTCTTAGTCAATAAAAATTTATTTAAATAACTATTGAATAAAATATTTATTGAATAATGCCCTACTCTGCTTGCCTTAACAAAATGTATAATCAAAACCTGCATTATTTTTGCACTAACACAATATGTTTGTTGTAACAGCAGTGCCAACTATTAAATTAGACAAAGGATTTTTGTACCAAATTTCATCAAAATCTGACAGTTTGTCTAGCACCAAGAGAGCGACATATATATATATATATATATACACACACACACAAATTTGAACCACCGTTATATTATCGATCTCTGAAACATCGTTATTAGGGATCTGAAACATGAAATTTTCGTGTCACCACTTCCGGATTGCCTCATGAGGTCAACCTCATAAGCGTGTTTCTTCCCTATGGAGGGAGAGAGGAACCGCGCTAAAATAAATATTATAATTTTTATTTATTTATCGCACCGCATCTATGGCGAAGTGCAGTTTTTCGGTCTTTTCAGTAGAGGGCGATGTAAAGTAGGTTTAAACTCTGGTCTCCCTTCAAAACGTATAAATCTTTCGCCTTAAATATTATAAAATGAGGTACAAAAATCTTTGCACAGAATTAATTTAATTATCTCGCAATTACATACCTATTTACTTAACTATTGACTATTTCAAATTATTTACATTGGGTAGTTTTTCTTAATTATTTATACTGTCGCATTTTATTCGTCGGTGTTGCAATAAATTATAAATAACATATAATGAATAATATAAAATAACAACATTCCTCATTCCAAGTTAAAAGAAAAGACAATGAAAAATTCAGATGGTTTACTTGATGACGGGAGATAATTGTGGTTGCGTTTAAAGGGACTGAAGGCCCCTCTTCATTACCTAATAAAGTGAGAGTGTTTATCGGCTATGGTCTAAGTGCCTTCCCTTGTCCAGCCCTATCTCAGGGTCGATACAGCCCTCAATCCTATAGGTCTGTCCTTAGCAATGTCCTTCGACCAACTCGAAATACACGCAGTTCCGTACAGACAATTATTCATGTATGATCGAGAATTCCAGCAAAACATATAGGTAAACAACAAAAAAAAAAGAAAAAATCAAAATGTAGAACGTTTTGTTCTTTCCGATAGTCAGAAAACGAGCATATGGTCTCAGCAGCAAGACGAGAACTTTCAAAACAGATTTCTGAAGTCTCGAAAAGAGATAGGCGGTCTGAATCGATCTTTTTTAACACGACATATAGATTTTTTGAACATGGGCGTATATAGAAAATAATTTCGGAGGGGGCTGGAAAAATTTCGGGGGGGGGGGGGGGGCTGAGACCATTTCCGGTCTATGGAATACTAACAATTTAGATCTTGGAAGAGTTTTAGCCAACTTAAACGCCATTACACCCAAAAGAGAATTCGTTTTGTGAACTAAATGATCTTATTTAATTTATTTTTAAGGGTTTTATGAAATTATTACCGATCAAATCAAAATTTCGGGGGGGGGGCTGCAGCCCCCCCCCTTATATGCGCCCATGTTTTTGAATTGATTACCGAGGGAAGATCTTTTTAAAGAATCAATCTCTAAGGGCAAATCTTTTAATAATCGATCTTCAAGGGCCGATCTTTTAATGACTCGATCTATCTAGAATATCGTAAAATAAAGTGTTTTGTTTTATTTCAAATATTCACATACTTATTCTCACCTCTTGTTAAACAATCTCATTTCTCAAGAATTCTGATTTATTTAACTAATGAAGAAATTTACATAACTAGAAGGTAATATATTAAAACTAAGGTTAATAAAAATAATGTGCTCTTAATTTTTTTAGCCATTTTTATCTACTTTTAGGTAACAGATATATTTTTCATATTATTAAGTATTAAAATCGACGAATTTAGATCCATTCCATTGATGAAAGATTCTCAAATGAGAATCGATTCGAATCGAAATGAAATACGAATTTTGTATATAATGGTAAGTAATCGTGAAATCTATCCATATCGAAGACAGGTCCATATCGTAGACCGATCTTTTGGTTCTAGAAGATCGGCGATCTTTTTTGTGGATCGATCTTTTCATTTCGATTCGAATCGATTCATATATTCATATTCGAGAATCACTAATCCCGAGTATTATAAACAGCCTTTAAATCAAGAAGCCTGTAAACATGTATTAAACGTCCGTCTAAAACAAACAACATTCTTCAGTTAGATGGATAGTTTGTACTACATTGCTATGAAATGTGCTTAACTAAAACTAAGCGATAAAAATGCATTTTATACAACTTTAAGCTCTTTTAAATTCTTATTTTTCAACTGATTTAAAAATATAAAAATTCCGTCACGCGGGAGCAGCATTGTGGGGATCTACCATATAATAGTGGGGATTAGTATATCCCAACTTCAAAATGATAGATTTCGCTGATTAACGAACTCACCAAATAATGTTTTCTCTCGCGTTTTCTGGTTAAAAACCAAACTTTTAGGCACTATATTGACTAGGATCATGTTGGGTAACACGTAGACTAGCAGTAGTACCATTACATTTTTCAAAATTTTTATCAAGATTGCAACCTCCATAGCTATGTTCCTTTTACATTTGCTAAAATCAGTACAGGGTGTCCCAAAAATAATGGTCATCCTTTGGCCAGAGTATTCTCCAATGTGAGATCGGAAAAAATAACCCCCATATTGACCCCCGCAAAATTGACCTTAAAATATTATTCAAGGTCAAATTTTTTTATTGCATATTTTGAATCTACGAGTCAAGAGGAAGAAAAAAGTCAACGGCACCATAGGTCAGAAATGACTCCTTAGGGTCAAAATGACCATCAACAGCGTATACTTGGGCCATTCCATTCCAATCGACCAATGGTGGCCGATTTTGCTGATTTATTTTTTTAAGGTGTCTAGTAACAACGCCTAATGCAAAAATACCTTTTTAAATTAAAGCATCTTAAATTAAATGTTTTAAAAAGCATGTATTGTAAAACGGCCCTCTCAGCGCCATTCATTGAAGAACCATAACTCACATTTTACAATACACAGGAACGCCTTCATGAGGTTATTCTCGAAGCTTATCAAGAGCTCTTTGCTTTAAGTCATTGAATCGCTGAAATTACTCATTAGGGATTTCACAGGTCAAGTATGAATTTCATGAACCAGCCAGTCCTCGAGTCCCCCCCCCCAGACTAGAGGATATAATAATTGCCCTTGCCCAATCCAGGCCTACTACGGGGCTGAGATTGGCCCAAGCTACTGGAGTCTCGAGGATGACGGTCCGCCGGATCCTTCGGGAAGATCGTCTCCCTTCAGATTACAGCAAGTTCAGGAGTTGAGGCCCGGGATCAGGAGCAGAGAGCATTGTTTTGAAGGTGGGTGCTTGTCTAGTTGGAACGTCCTCCACACTTCCTCCAGCGGGTATTGTGGACTGACAAAAGTTCGTTTTCCAGCATCATCTTCCATAGCAAGCAAAATGGACGACAATAACATGGGCATTTGAAAGAATTATGAGAAATTCTCGCCAAGTCCCTTGTCGAGTGAGGAGGAATTTGAAAGCAAGGTTGGCAGCTTGCCTCAAGAATTAAGTCCGAAATATTGAAGCTGGATATCAGGCCCAATTGCTACGGGCGCTGGAGTGATAATCTGTTTTTTTTTTAAGGAAGAAACTTTTTTATCTGCCCACGGGCAAGTATTCTATCCTCTAGTCTGGGAGAGATAAGCTGGTTCGTGAAATTCATACATGACCTGTGAAATCCTTAATGAGTAATTTCAGAAATTGATTGAAAGCTTATGGCAAAGAGCTCTGGATAAGCTTCGAGGATAACCTCATGAAGGCATTCCTGTCAATTGTAAAATATGACTTATAGTCCTCTTATTAATGCCGCTGAGAGGCTCGTTTTTCAATATACTTGTAATTTTTCATAATAGAAGATGCTTCTAAATAAATTCTAAGGATTTATTTTTGTGTAAGGCAATGCTAGTAGAACATGTAAAAAAAAAAAAAATATCTAAATCGGCCAGCATTTGTCAATTGGAATGGAATGGCCCCCGTATACGCTGTTAATGGCCATTTTGACCATAAGGAGTCATTTCTGACCTATGGTGCCGTTGACTTTTTTCATCCTCATGACTTGTAGATTCGAAATATGCAATAAAAAAATTTGACCTTGAATAACATTTCAAGGTCAATTTTGCGGGGGTTAATATGGGGGTTATTTTTTCCGAACTCACATTGGAGAATCATCTGGCAAACGGATGACCATTATTTTTGGCCCCCCCCTTTACAAACAAATAACGTAAATTAATCATAAAGCTAAATGTTTAAAATCGTGTCTACTCCTAGGTGATGTCAACCCGTTCACCTTGACTTGACTCGCGGAATATTACCAATATCGTAATGGCTGTAATGCATGGAACGTGACGGCAGTATAGAATAACTCATTACTGAATTTCTTGATGTCTTCAAAGATAGCATTAACTGAAACCACATTTTATGTCAGAATAAAGATAAACCTGTCAGAAATATAATAATGCATGACACAATAGATGCCAATAGTGATAAAAATTCGACTCAAACTTACAAAATATAAATTATCTTATTTTAAATCTTTTAGCTCTTATTCATTAGTTTATAGTCATGTAAAACGTCAGTTCGTAGGAAAGGTATTATATTAGTGTATTTCTGTAGGATTAATTTGATTTATATTTTTCCCCAAAGCCAAAAGAAAAGCAAAATCATCATCGTACTTACTTTACTTCGTAAAGAAATGATATATTTCGAATATGTACATTTTAAGCTCTAACGAACACCGGTTATTTGAACAAAACCACAACATACTAACTGCTCTTCAAGTGTTGGATAAATTGAAAATGAATCTAAACAAGCTTAGAATAATTGACTCCAAACTATTTTTTAAGTTTATTAAAAAGTGGTCAAAATGGTTTTCGCGACTTCATTTTGATGAGTCTATCACTCCGTAAAATTTTCGGAGTGTTCTTTGCAACAAGCACAGTACCTAACCCTGTGGTTGAAAACGCAGTTTCTGTTTTTTTAGTAAAAAATCTGACATTATTTCATTTAAATTAAAAGATTATATATAAAATCAAATGAAATTGTCTTGACTGACAAAAAATAGGACTCGGTTATTGAGTCCGACGCCCTCAATATGTCCCTCAGGCGCAGTATGTTTTTATTGTTTTTTTAAATACAAAACTCCTCATTTTTATTCGCGTTTACTTGAAATGGCCTAAAAATGAAAGTCCATAACTTTTCTGACAAATTTTTGGTCTCGTTCTTTTAATCCGAAAACCTAAATATAACATATAATGTAGTAATAGTATAGTAGTAAATTATACTTATAGTAATATTGCCATAGAATAATAATATTTTACCATTTTCTATGAAATTATTAAATAATTTCGTCCAGGCTTCGTATTGGACACACCTTACTTAACCATTCTTACCTACTAGACAGAAAGGACAGACCAACTTGCAGATTGTGTAACGAGACCTTGACCGTCAAACACATAATTACGAACTGCAGACAACGCAATAATGTAAATATTCCCTACGACTTACGGGACTTGCTGACAGAAGGTAGCCCACACATAGCTTCACTACTTCAATATTTAAAAAACACACACTTATACACCAAAATTTAACTTATTCAATTTTTTAACTGATATTAATACTTTTTATCCTATTTTTAGTTTTTTTTTTGTGAACAGTTCCTCACGTTACATCTCTTTGTATTAATTAATAATGTTTCATTTTCTCTATTTAAATATATATTTTTTAAATCCATTTATTTTTCCTTTTCATGTTGTATTTGTTCATTTATTCATTTGCATTTCAATTATTTTGTTCGTTTGTTTTTTGTCTCTATCACAGTTCTTCTTTTTCTCCTTACTATCTTTTCTTTATTTATCTATTTATTTATTTTTTTGCTACTTAACATTGACGTCTATTAGAGTTTTTCGCCTGCGTCACGGAACTCTATAAATTAAATATAAATATAAATAAATAAATAATTTCGTAATTCCGAATCTGAATCGTTTTTGGATTCTAGAGAATGTAAACTTATATCGAAACCAATATCTATTTGATTATTAATGTCATCCTCTATTATACATTCATTAATGCCTGGACTGATTTTGTTTTGCCTTTTTATATTTTTTCTCCGTAAAGAAAGCTCTAAGCCAGATATCAAAGAACCCGGCGCTTTTTCGATCTCTCACACAACGCTGTAAACTCTTTTTTATGTCTGCCTCTAAGGAAGCCGGAAGGGCCATCAGGGCGTGAATATCTTTTTTCTTGATAAAATAACAATTTCTTCTAAGTTGATATATTGTTTCAACCAGTATTTATATAAGTTTTTTTCTCTGCGGTGAACACGTTCCCACATTTTTTACATATATTATAGGACTTAACTAGCAGTCTTTTGAATATTGCTTAATATTTCTTTAGGAGCATCCTGCAGATTAAATTGAATCACTTGCCCAAGGATAAATACCGTTTTCTTGGATTTATCCTCATTTTTTTCAAATTTGGAAGAAAAAATAAATTGTATTATGTGATGGATCTAAAAATAAAAATCTTTGGAATCGGCAAGTTTCGGCAAACTAAATTTCCCTCAGTACATTATAATGGAGGTAAACATTAAGCTCTAAAAAACATGAGATGTGTTCAGATGAAATTTTTTTGCTATGGTCTATCAAAATTTTGTACTTAAGAATAATGTCAAAGATCAATGAAGAATAATTCAGGATAAATAATAAGGGAGTAATTATCCATAATCAATTATATCAGATAAAAAAGCCATAGTTTTCACGTAATTTCCATCGGATCACCCAATAAAAACACTGTCCTATCTTCAAAGAGAGAGGCTCAAACTGCTTGTTGGTATGAAACAGGTTTTAAAGACTTTTCCTTGTTTATAATACTGCTAATGTGTGTGTTAATCAAAATAAAACTAATATTTATTAGTTTTATACGAGTTTAGTCCCTTGAATAGTTTCTAAACTTAGAGGATTAAAAATAAAATATAAGAAAACAAAAATTTAGATTTTTGTCCATTGGACGTTACACTGTGCGGCAGCAGGAATTTTCTCATCCCACGGCTCGTTGGGAAAATTCCTCGCTGGATTAATTCTGACCAGCATTTATACATTTCAGATTATTGAGGAATGTGGAAAATTATTTAATTAGAATTTTGTTTTTCACTAAAAAACAACAACTTAATATTTAGAATAATATCAACTGAATGTGCTTGAGTTTTTTATTGACGGTCTATCAGTATTACCGCTGAAGAAGAATAAAGTAACGCAAGAATTCTCCAATTATTAAGAGCCTAGTATTGGCTAAAGAAAAGGACGGAGAAACAAACCAAGACACAAATGTAGATAAGTAAGGGAGTAAGCTGCCGCTGTGTTGTAACATGTCCTTGTTCCATAAACACATGTAAATAGGGAAGATTCACTTCCAGGGGAAAGTCGGCTCGTTCTGAAATCTTCTAGTTACTATGGGAACAGTTCACGGGTATACAACGAGGTAATATAGTTGATACGGAAAACCAGGCACAGGACATACACAAGGCAGTACAATTCGTCAAGTCGTTCGTATAGGCCTTCTATTCTTTCAACAAAGCAACAGTAATTAGCACGTAAAACATAAAAATTATTTTTCCGAGTTAAGAAAATTGAGTAATTTTGTTATTTTTTATACAGGAAAAAAATTAATTAATGGATATTTTCCATTATTTAAAGATCAAAATAATCGTGGGTAACGATAACGTTCTCAACCAGTTTAGGTCCCGTTCGTCCGATTTTGACTAAACTCGGTAGGCATGTTGATCTTAATCTGGGGAGAGTTGTAGGCTAAGTCAAAAACGTCTACCTGCTGTCTGTCTGTATGTTTGTTCTTTATACAAACCCACACCGTTTGACGGATTTTGATCAAACTGGGCACACAGATTGGTCTTGATCAGGGGATTGTCATAGGTCAGGTCAAAAACGTCTACCAGCTGCTGTCTGTATGTTGTTGTTTCATTTTATAAAAATTCACACCGTTAGACCCATTTTTACCAAACTTGGCATACATGTATGTCCTGATACGGGGGGTGTTATAGGTTATGTCAAAGTCGTCTAGGACTCAGAGTTGGGAGGTCACAGTTTCGAAACAGTTACAGATTCGTGTTATTAGATTTTAATAATACTTATTTGGTTTCTAATTTATTTAGGCTTTTCTATATGCAGAAAGTAGGTGTAGCATGGCACGCCGGGTAACAGCTAGTAACATATATAAATTAGAAATAAACACGAATAGTTTTGGTATCTTATAATTGTAATAAACAGCTCACTCAATTACTAAATTTAGTTTCCTCCAGATAAAACCCCAACATTAATTGGACCTACTTTGTTATTTTTTTTTTGGTTTGTTTCTTACAACACATGGTCTTCAATGTTTTTGCACTACATATCAGTAATGGGCAAATTATTAATTTGGTTGCAAAAAAAAAACCCCTCCTCCTAATAAACCGATTTGGTACAACCTATTTTTCTCTGAAAGATAGACATGACGTATACGTAGATTTGTTGTCATATGACAAAAATTACGCCTGGTATGGGAAAATTAGTAACTTGAGTCCAGCCACTCCGAATGTACCGATTTTACTGGTCAACGAACCAGTTCAATCGATTGGTTATGGGTTATGGGAAGGATATATACATATATATATATATATATATATATATATATATATATATATATATATATATATATTGTGTCTCAATTAACAGCGGCCATATTTTTCCTTTTGCAAAACGAATGTATATATATATATATATATATATATATATATATATATATATATATATATATATGTATATATATATATTCGTCTTGTAAAAGGAAAAATATGGCCGCTATTAATTGAGACACACATATAAATATATTTAGATTTAGATATAGATTTTAACACTGGTTATTTTCGGCATCTCTTAAGTAAAATCAAAGAAAATATAAAGAAATTTGGTAAAAATTATTTCATGAGTGAAACTGCTATGGCTACATTCCTTCGGAAAGTCCTAAAATTGAATATAAAACGATAGCAATAGAATGCCGTTAGTAATAATATAAGTATTATTCAGATTGTTGTAGTGCTTTATGAATTGTGAAATTCATCGAGGATAAGTAACCTCAGTTCTGAGAAAAAATACACTGCGTCTGAGTAAGAAGGCATATATTGCACTAGTATTTCAAATGTGACACAACTGAAAAATAAAAAAAATGTGTCACTCTTGCCCTCCCTCTGAATGCTCATAACAAGGTACATACAATTATGACGGTTGATAAAGAGATATTTATTATGTCTTTCACAGTCATAACTGAAAAACGCCGATCTTTGAGTTGTGTCACTATAGAAATACTAGAGCGAGATGTATCTCGATTGTGATTTCAACCTACAATGTGATTTTCCAACAATTGATCGAGAACAACGGTTCTGACTTACCGTGATTAATCAATCCTTCAAAAAAATATTATAAAATCAAACCGAAATGTCCAAAACTACTCATTGTTGTAACATATTTTTTTTTAAATACTTCCTTTTTAATAATAACCTCAATCGAAATTGATGTACCTTAGTTCACATAAATATAGCCCACGTCAAAAAAATCGTGTATTTTACAGAATTCGATTCAAATTAAATTGTCAAATCAATCAAATTGTACATGGAAGCATGTGAGCACAAAACCGTTATCCTAACGACTAAATTCCCACGCATACCACGGAAGAACAACAGTAGCTGGAGTCTCCCGGGTAACGAATTACAACTTTTTTTAAAAAAGGGGGCAAATATATATATATATATATATATATATATATATATATATATATATATATATATAACTAAATAATAATAATAAAAAGAATTGTTTAAATGAATAAGAATAAAGAAAATGAAAAAAAGTATTTCGTTTAGAGCCTTCTGCTCAAATTCAGGAACATAAATATGCTTTAGGTCCACCCGACAAACATCCACCGCGCATGTGCGAAAGCCAGCGGACACCTTCTTGTGACACTTTTTTGTAGGCTCTATAACATAGAGTCGTCTTTTTCGTGCATGGCCACCGCGCATGCGCGAACGCCAGCAGATACTTTTTTGTGACACATACAGTCTTCTTTTTGTTACACACAAAGCGGACACTTTTTTGTAACGGTTTAGTCCCACCGCTAAAGCATATTTTTGCTAAAAAATAGTGACATGTATGCTGATTAAGAAAAGTACACCCTAACCCAGGGGCATGGGATGAAAACTTCATGTGGCTTGTTTTTCACGGTGGGGCGCTGAGGACAATGAGGTCTCTCCAACAAACAAACATAAAGGCTAGAGCGAGTACAGACGAATATATGAAGAAAATACAAATAAATGTTAACAATCTGTTTCCCCAGTGCCAATAACGAGTAACAAAATATCTTAATTGTCGAGTTTGAGGAAGAAACTCGCTAAAATAACCCTAACAGTTTCGTAAAGATTTAGTAGTCAGGGATCTAAGCGCCTGAACAATGTAGTTCGGCAAACCTGCAACATTAGAAAGCAATGCGGGTAATTTACCTTTGAATCTAGTAGGAAAGCGATGCACCCGCAATACAGTCCAGTCTGCGGGTTTAGTATCCCAACTAAAACATTACAGGTTATAGTTCGGAGATACTACCTAGGAATAAGCGCGTTTATTTTTTCTTGACAGAGAGAAATCCTCGCTTATGACGTTTCATAACCCTTAAGATATATTATATTTTTTGAATATAATGATTCGTTTCTGCAGGTGGGAGGATCCGGTCCAGCCTCTGAGGCATACTGTGAGCTTCTGTGGAAAACTCGGATCACAAAAGAACACCAACCAGCAACCAAGACAGGTGAGAAAGCATAACAAATTATTTACAGTTCCAATTAAAACTGAATTCTTCTTTTTATTATTATTAAAATTTTAACGTAAATTTATTGACGACGAATTTTACAACGGGTTAAATAAATAAAAAATACATCGAAAATTATAAACGTTCATGTAGTCCTTGCAATCTCATCGTAGTTAGCTTTCATTTCCACAAGTAAATTACGAATCCTTGCAATCAGGTAGTTTTGGTCCTAAATGGGTACTTTGCAAACTTGGGTGTGGTTCGCTCTAGTCCCTACTGTACTAAGTACCCATTTAGGACATAAACCTCCTTGCATGTCACACTGACAACACGTGGTCTTACCGCTGATATAGTCCTTGCAATCTCATCATGGTTAGATCTCATTTCCACATATGATTCGCGAATCGTTGCTATCAGGTGTTTTATGTCCTAAATGGGTACTTCGTAAACTAGGGACTTGAGCGAACCACACCCAAGTGTACAAAGTACCCATTTAGGACAAAAACCACTTGATCGCAAGGATTCGTAAATTATTTGTGGAAATAAAACCTAACCATGATGAGATTGCAAGTACTATATCAGCGGCACGACCAGGTCTCGTCAATAAGATCTGGAAGGCCAGTGGTAAGAACGTTTATAATATTTGATGATTTTTAATTTTTTTTTATTCAACTTGAATGTAAGAGTCACTATAATCATTAAATATCAACTTCATCGAGAATAATTTTCATTTATTTCTGATGATATCACGAAAGTAAACATAATATTTAAGTGTGTGTGAGTGTGTATAAAAACGTGTGTGATAATTACAAGTGGCAGACAAAAAAAACTCTTTGTTTTAAAGTACTTCTGGTGGTATGATGATAAACCTTACATTGTTTCTGCACAGAAACACATGTTGGCCATGTTGGACAAGAGTTGGCCACAAGGCCAACTCTTATATGTAACTACCTGACCCGGCGAACTTCGTACCGCATAACAATCGATTCTTTATTTATTTATTTATTTTAATACTAATTCTGCTATTTGCGACACCCGGACAGCTAGTATGATAAAAAAAACGTAATAAGTCGACAATTACATTATGTCAAAAAATAAAAATTATAAAACACTTAAAATTCTTTTGATAGTCACTAAAAAATCACAATCAAAATTACAATATCAGATTTCTTATTATGATACCTACTTATTATATTTCATTTTATTTTTACTTATTCTAAATTAAGTTTCATTTTTATTGTAGTACTTAATGGAATCACCTGACGCGTAAATAAACAGAGCAGATGGTTTTCCAACACGGGAACAGGCAACATACAATTGTCCATGCGAGAAACATGGGTTTTCTAGATTCATACCACAAACACTTAATGACTGCCCTGGGATTTGATTATAGTCAAACTGAGTTCATAGGTCCAATAGCAACATGGCTGCAGGCACTGTAATGAATTCACAGCAGCTCGATTCAAGCTTGCACTATTATTAGTCGCGCTTCGCGGGTCTGTCTTAACCAAATTCTTTCAGGTTCATTGCGATCTTCCCGTTCCTGGGCAGTACGATTAGATTGATAATTAATTTGATGCGTTGCATTTCGGGTTCTTCTGCCTAAATTTGCCCGCCGCCTTATAGGAGGCATATGTAGTAAGTCACAAACACACAACACTTTAGTAATTTTATAGAAATTCGTGGCTTTTAGATTTAGTAATATTATAGATGCACAGCAAAGAAATGTTTACATTTCAAGTGACATTTTACCACAGACAATTTACATTTTACCATAGTCAATTTGTTTTTGAGTAATGTTACCATCGTATAAATATTGACAAATATTGACATTAATATTTACACGATACCAATGTCACTCAATTGTTTTGCCTTCTCATAGCCCCTCTACTAACACTTTATGGTATGGTATTAAAGTTCAAATTGACCTTTAAGTATTATTACGAATCTTTTGTATGGGAATATAGAAAAGTGGAGTCTTTTTTACTTCGTTAATGCAAATATAAATTAATTTAAATTGCATTATTAACATGTGATTCTAAAGTAACCTAGTGATTACATATTCTTATTTATTTAATTTTTTTTTTTGCTTATACACAAATAACGAAATACGTTAACTGTTAAAAATATTATTATTGAGAACATATGTTTTTATTGAAAAATGAATTTCCGTTAACGAAGTACATAATAACCGAAAAATGTCGTTCTTAGACTTTTTCTGGTATTTTTTTTAAATTTTTCTCTCCGTAAGAACCATCCTCGTACTTCAAGGAATATTATAAAAAAAGAATTAGCGAAATCGGTTCAGCTGTTCTCGAGATTTGCGCTTAGCAACACATTTAGCGATTCATTTTTATATAATAGAGATACACAAATACGTCAACTGTTAAAAATATTATAATTGAGAACATATGTTTTTATTTAAAAATGAATTTGCGTTAAGGAAGTGAAAAATACCCGAAAAGTTTTGTTTTTAGACTTTTTCAGGCAATTTTTTTAATTTTTTTCTCCGTAAGAACTATTCTCGTACTTCAAGGAATATTATAAAAAAATAATTAGCGAAATCGGTTCAGTTGTTCTCGAGATTTGCGCTTAGCAACAGATTTAGCGATTCATTTTTATATAATAGAATAGCTCATTATCAAGATTCACCAATCACTATTACTCGACTGTGCGAGCCAAAAATGGAAAGAAGACAATTAAAAGTTAATCTCAACAAAAGCTTCTCTTCACCAAAAAAAAAAATACAAAACTAAAACAAACGAATAATATAGAAAAGAAAAAAAGCTCTTAAAATTAAGCCCAATGAGTTAGAAATCGAAGAAGAACAAAGCTCTCTTAAATTGACTTCTCAGGCTGGTCTTTCTTAAAGCACCCGTTAATTTTCCTCCTTTTTTAAGTTTACATTTCTTTTTGAATTTAAATCAATAGATCTAAGGAAGTTTATAGAATTAGTGATTTATTCTGTGATATTTATTGCTAAATTTAATCATCAACCTTCTACAATACAATATTATTAAATGTAAAATCCAATGCACTTCAGAAGTAATCTCAGTAATATCTACCAAGAGAGATAGACCTGTAGGAACTGCAACATCTTAGCTTTTCTCCTTGTAGTATTTATTTCTGGTTTAAATGTAATGGTTAATACTAACTTTTAATATTTCTAAATCAGTTTAACAAAACTAAAACTTCCGAAACATCAATCGCCAGTTTCTTTGAGAGCTAGATTAAAATTTACGCCGGAATCTATTTTTTATGAAATGTATTAGACTTTCCAATGATAATCCTCAACTTTCTAGATATCGCAGTGATTTTTGAGTAACTTACGAAAATGCCAAAACCTGCAAACCGTATGTTGATTTTTTTTTATTTTTTTTTTTTTATTTTTTTTATTTTTTTTTTTTTTTGTAATTCTCCAAACGTACCTAAATTTATGCCTCTTAGTTCGAATAAGCGTCAAACCTGAACTTTTTTAAGATAATAAGCTATTTTGAAATAGCGAAAACTACAAGAGTTTCTACCAAGGAATTTTAAAAAGTTTTATTAGATTTTCCACACAAAAATACCTATAAAAGGTGCCCATTGGTGCTTTTGCCGCCAAGACAAAAGCCGTACAATTTTTTTTATACGAATCCCCCCCAGCAAAAAAAACTATACAGTATCTGCCCCTCTGGGCCCTCGCGGTTTGTTACGGGCCTGATTTTTTCTGATATATATATATATATATATATATATATATATATATATAAAAATATATATGGGAGGAATGAGAGAGAGAGAGAGAGAAGAGAGGAGATGGAAATAGTAAGTTGAAAGAGACCTGGATGCAATAAGAAAGGATGAGAAGGTATAAGGCAGGTTGGTAGATAGCGGGTTGTAAGTTTGACCTGATTCCGACCTTATTGCTTGCCTACCTTCCAACGGGTAGGGGATACGAATCTACCAATCCGACCTGCCTAGTTACGGCAGCTTTATTAACTTTAGATTCGACACATTTACTATCAATCTCGGAGACATTTAATCCCATCTTGCAAATTGGTATGAAATCATTTTACTTGGGATGATATTTCTCTAAATGTATTTCGTTTCGACGGACGGTAATCGATCTTCATACTGAAGGATATATTTTATAAAGAACCAAAGGCATGTTGACAGTTCAATTGGTAATTACGGTAAAACTAACCAGTAGTTTAAAATATTAATGCCAAAACATGAAGATAAATCAGAATTAAAAGGCACTTGAATATTTGTAAGACTCAGGATTCTTTTGAAAAATATATCATTTTAAAATCGCAATAGTTGCAATAAACTAAAAACAATATAGAATAATGTTATAATATTTATAATGTATCCCAAGCAGAGGTTAATACTATAGGCGGTAAAACACGAGCAAAAATTAAGTTCAATGCTGCAAATTTACTTTCCTATCTCGTTCCGAGCCTCCAGAATTACTTTGAAAAAAATGAGCTTTTTGTAGGAAAATCCCAATTAAGTCTGCTCATCCACATTTTGTTCAACGTCAACTACATTTTTAGAATCAGCATTCAATATGCGTTAAGGCTAATGCACTTTCAATGCACACAAGAGCATTTTTCGAAAACCGCAATAACAGTTCAAAAGGTACAAAATAATAAAACAATTAGCTAGCAACAGATGTTCGAGGATCATTACTACCCTTAATAAAAAAAATATCGCAACCTGCCGAATTTCACAAACGTTGAAACGTTTAAATAACTTTGTAACAGGTTACATAGAGCAGTGATTAATTTTCTATTTTATTATGTAATTGGAGGCAAACAATAGCTGGTAACTAATATCATTTTTATTTATATTATGACTATTGGGATAGACAAAAATAATTCTGTTAACATTTACTATCAGGTTTCTCTTATATCAAATGGTTTATTAAGGTATTTCATTTCTGTTAGCAGGCTGATACGAAGCAAACTTCTTCAAGCCGAAACCGGGGGTCGGAGCGAGGTTACTGCACGCTGCGGAGGGGAGCGAAGCGGGAAACGATGGAACGCGCTGAGGAAAGCAACGAGAGTGGCTACGACGGAGGATCACAGGAGAACATCCTCTCAGAGCCGCAGTATGAGTCCATTGGGACAATATCAGAGAACGGAAAGGAGGAGAAGAAACGGGGAACTAAGGAGAGAGAAGAAGAGAAGGTTGATATTCTGGTAACAAGAAAGGAAAAAGAAGAAATTCAAGTTAAAAGTGAATCAAAAGTAAAATGTATTCCCAACGGACATGCCAAGTTCTGTAACGGCACGAATGGGGATGTGAAATCATCTGAACAGGAATGCCACGATGAAGGGAACAAGCTAACAATACATGCAGTCATAGAGACTGTGCACAGCGGCCATGTAGAACACAATGAGGTACATTTGGAGCAGAGTGATTTAGATGAAATTTATGAAGAAATACCAGATAAAAAGGAAACTAACACAAAAAAGAATGAAGAAACTTTTGAAGCAAATCTGGAAGAAGAAAAAAACAAAGAGATTATATACAGTCATGTCAAGGTTCAGAAAGCTGTCAAAACTATTGAGCGCGAGAAAGAAGACCAAAAGTCAGAAGAAAAGCCGATAGTGCAAGAATTGGTGAAAGTCGCTGAAGATGAAGGCGTCCCACCGAAAACGCCGACACCACCCCCAAGGAATAACCAAAATGGCGACGATACAACTTTCGTAGAAGAAGAATACTCCTATGAGCCAGAGCTAAAGCGCTCATCATCAAAACTAGTCTTGAGGACAAGAAGTCTTCTCAATTTGGAAGATGAGAACACAAAGAGCGACAGGACATACGTCAGACCTCCAGCAGTCAGGATGAAAATAACCACGGGACCCGATGGAACTTTCGTCATCGATGGCAGGAAAGCCAGTTCAGAGCTAAATCTGTCAGATGAGAGTGCTAATGGATCTCCCAAGAACAAAAGGTCCTCTATATGTGGTGAAGAACTCAGAAAGAGAAAGGAAGAAATATTTAAACCCAAGGAAACCCCTGCGCCAGACTCCAAGAAGTATTTTGACGAGATTAACCAAAATAAAACACGCACCACAAAGGAAGAAGCTATTCACAACCTCAAGAAATACTTGAAGGAAAACAACATCGCACTGAAAGAACTCCTTACAAACAACAATGTTGTTATAATTGATACATACAGGGAAAAGAAAGCGCCACAAGATTTGGCAGATTACAATCACAAAAATGTGCGAGAATGTAGAATCACAGGAACTACAGCGAAAGGCGAATTGACACAGTCTCATACATTACCAAGAGCTAATAAAGTACACCAGCCTGTTGTACAGCGACATTACTTCTATAGACTGGTCAAGTCTAGACCGAGTCCACCTGACGAAGAGTTACCAGACCCGGACAAGGTGAGGAACACCAGACAGATGTTTCAAAAGAGCAAAGAGAAGATCCCGCCAACAACTATCATGCTTCCTATAGCAGCCAAAGTAGGAAACCCCAAGAAAGAAGTTCGGCCAACTCCAGAGGTCCGCCTGATTCATAGCGACATGAGTCCCAGAAGGTGGACTGACAGTGGGAGTCTATCTTCGGGAGTTAGTTCTGACATGAGTATATTGGACAACATGTCGGACAAGTGCTACAGCAGCGATGAAGAAGAAGAAGAAGTGGAACCATCATCACCAATTATTGAAACTCATCCAGTTTCTCCGGAGGTTCTGAAGAAAATACGCGCTTGCGGGACAACAATAACCTACTACGGCGGCCGAGTTATATCCCACACTTCTGGTCCGGAAAACCCTATGACTATGACAATTATGGATGAAATTAAACAAGGTAGAGAAGGAGGAAGAGGAAAATTCCGCCTGGTGAAGAGCAACAGCTGTGGGAGCAGGCTGGAACTGGCGGGGACAGAAGATCACCACCACTACCAGGAACTCAGCAGGGGGAGGTTCTATGAGGATGTCTACGGAGGGAAGCCTCTCAGTGAGGAAATGCGGAAAGGGTTGAATACAGTAGAAGAGGAGAGGAAAGAGGAATCGATGAAGGATGATAGAAAACATATCAATGGTCACGATATCAGCAAATGGACCAAATCTAGTCCGAAAGGAGATGCAGAAACAAAACCATCTTGGAGAGAGCTGATAGAATCCAGAAAGCAGAAGAAGGTGATGGAGCACAATAGGAGACCTTGTTCCGACATGGTCTTCGAAGAGTACCAAGTTCTTGAGGCATGAACATTACTTGTAGCCCATTAAATTTAATGCTTACTTAGTCACATATAAATAAGTAAAGATTATTATCCATTTAAAAAAAATTAAACAGGATACCCAGCCTGTTCTCCTCACTTTCAGAATAACGATTAGAATTATTAGACAAATAGCTCCTTTAGCTATTCATGTGAAATATCAAAAATGTTCAGTCAATTATTTCGTTCTATTAATCCGATGAACAGCAAACAAAACACCTTAATCCTTGCAAGGTTGGCAGAGTTTCTTTTCATACCACATCCTAAATGCTGTACTATAGATCAATAGCCTACTAAGAAACCAATATCGTACAAATCTTCTTGAAAAACAATCTTCTGAAATGAGATACATCACCCCTCAACAATAAACAGAATGTATACAATAAAATGTTATAATACTACAACTAAAATAGTGTAAGCATTAAAAACTTACATTCAATAAATATAGAACGTATATCTATAAACATTGTGACTACACTTATAAATAGGAAAAGGAATCTCTGGAATTATTATGTATTATTTATGTAAAGGTATTGTACATTTATTAAATATGCACATATATTGTACATAGATAATAAATTTGTTTAATCTTAGATTAAAATAAATAATTATAATTGTATATGCTTATGTAGAAAATGTATTTAAAAAGTAATCAAAAAATTGACTTGTATATTATTGCACGTAGCATCACTTAAGGTGTGTTCCCACGAACAAAAAGTCTGTAAACCATAAACATAAATAAATAAACACTAATGAAATTATTTCATTTTATTTTGTCTATTTCCTTAACAGTTATTAATTTATATTAGGACTGGTGAGTGGTCTTCAAGGAAAAATAATAAATAAAAGGTAAGCAGTAAGATCTTGCCGCCTAAGAATTAGCCATGTATAGCTGACAAATTTTCTATAAATTGTAATACAATAATGATTATCATAAAGGGGGAAAATTATAACAAAAACATTAAAATAATAACAATATTTAATTTTTTTTTATTTACTTAGGAGCGTATTTAAAAAGATTTTAAAGCAAAATGTTGTATGAGAGCGCAAGTACACTTTGATGGAGAATCAAATCTCCATAAAAAGCAACACTACATGTTCTAATATGAGGCTAATTTGTTTAACAGGTTCGATTGATCTTGGCAGTCAATAATACAATAAAAAAAAATATACATATCATCTCCGGTGTCAGAAAAATAATGGTCATCCTTTGTCCAGGTGATTTTCCAATTCGAGATCGGAAAAAATAACCCCTATATTGCCCCCACAAAATTGAACTTGAAATGTTTTTCAATTTTGTATTGCACATTTCGAATCTAGGAGTCACGAGGAAGAAAAAAATCAACGACATCTTAGGAAGTGACACCTGATGGTAAAAATTACCGTTAACAACGTATACATATATATATTAGATCTTAAAAGAAAACCAATCAAGTCTAATAGAAAAGCAAGATATCAGTCTAGTAGGGAGCTGCCCTACGCCTCAGCTCTGTATTTTCTCAGCAGATTAAACACAGTGTATTTACTGGACTGGAAACCTCCAACTCATCGACTCCCTGGAGAATCTATTTCAATCCGATACAAAGGTTTCAGTAGTGTTAACAAAGCATTAGTGTAAAGCGAAGGAGCAACTGGAGAAGTACTAATGCTGGACCGTAACAAAGACGAACTAATTGTCTACATGAATAGCATACCCTTGATTTTTTCCCGAATCTTGAGACACAAAAATATATTTATCATAAAAAACTAATAATTCTTAAAATCAAATTTCCATCGCGCAGGAGCTGCATAACATGATTTACTATAATATTTTCCATCAAGCGAAAGAGTAGAAATAGATAATCTCTTCATTGTTTTATGTCCCTTAAGAATTGTCCAATCACGGTTGATACACTAAAACACACTAAAACACTAAAACTTCATAAAGAGACTCACCTCTGACTATCAAGCACGCACTAACAGAGTGTTTACAGATAAACAACTAAGACTACCATATATTAGCCATATATTAGAGCCAACATATAGCAAAAATATTCAACTCCCTCAGGAAGTCAAACGTAATCGACAAATTACAACAAGTACATTATGACAAAAACAACAAAACACCTATGGAACATGATTAGTTAATGTAATGAGAATTTGTTATGTATACTATTAAAAAAATTAAAGTAATGCTCAGACTATACTAAAACCTTATTGCCAGACATTACATATATTGTAACACATACCCATATCCACAAAATTTAGAAAATGATATTTCGGAACCACTGGATTAAGCTTTTCCTGCTCTTTCCAGTGAATAAAATATTAAAGCCTTAAAAAGACTCTTATCTTATGAAAAAACACTTTCGAAAATCATGAACACAAACAAAATGCACCATGTGGTTACAACATGACCGACTGTTGCTTGATATGTTTAAGCAGGAACAAAGAGCTTCTTTTTTAACACTAAATAAGAAAAATGATAAATTCGCAAATAACACAATACATTATAAAACCATTCATTGATAAATGTTATTTAAACATTGTACAAAATCAAAATGCTCCTTGTCCATTTTATACAGTTCTTAAGTGGCACTTGTCCAGCTTACAATTCTAAAACGGTCCATGCCCAAAGTATTATTATTTACTTTTTCTTAAAAACTATTGTAGTAAAGGGTTGAAACGTCATGAAACCCTCTGTAGTAAAGTAATGCCCTTTAAAAAAACAAAACTTTCAACGGAAATTAAAAACATTAGATCCTATAACAGTTTTTTTCGTTTTCTCAACAATTAGCTTGCAAGGAAATGGCTCCTTTATGAAAAAGATGACTGACATATATATATATATGTATATATATATATATATATATATATATATATATATATATATATATATATTTTATTTTTATTAATTTTTTTTTTATAATATATATATATACCTGGCATAGTGTATAAGATTATATTTGAGGTAGCATCTAATTTATGCCAAACGTTGAATCGCCTGACACCTAAATAAATATTGAAATTGTCATATTTTTGCGTCATTTTGTAGGTATCATTGATAAGATTATAGGACATTTTCAAGACTGCTTGTATTGGTAAAATCTCAATCAATATATTAGTTAGTAATTTGCTAATAGTTATAAGGTTGACAATATAATTCTAAGCAGATGAAATGGAATGTATTTTATGAGAGTACAGAGTGCTGTATTTGCTGAAGAAGGGAGTCTAGGGGTTCGTGACAGGAATTGCTTCAAGTGTTTACACTCCTGGAGCTGTGGGGGTTCTGGATTCAGTTACTCAAAGGGGTGACAAAGAAATTCATTACTCTTCATTCAATCTGCATTTCAAAAGGAGCGGACGTTTTCATGTTTTAAGGAAAGTCTTGGGATATTCTGGAAGCATAACACCAAATTCCAGCCCTTTGAAGAATTCGTTTTGACCAATTAAGAAAAATGATTTTCATACGAAACGATACATTTTCAGAAAGAAGTCTGTTAAAAATGATTTATTTTCATAAGTGACGTTCGTCTGAACAACTTTCTCACAAAAAACGTAAATCAATAAAACAGGGACCGAAATAGTTATTTTTTTTACCTAAAAAGTTAAAATTTAACTATTAAAAAACTATTATTTTATAAGTTAAAAAATAACAGTTAAAAAAAAACTTTTATTTAAAAGTTTTAAGAGTAAATGTTATTTAGGAAATTCTAAAATTGGGTACATGAAAATAAAAGTTAATTAAAAGTACTACTTATTTTTTTCAATGTGAAATAAACGTTTTAAGTATTTTAATTAAGAATTTTAGGGTTGAATAAGATAAAAATAAGTTAAATGTCCTTTGTTTAAAAATTTATGTTTGTTTATTTACTGAAATATATTTGTTGATACAAAACAAAAAATTAACATTAGTAGGTTTAATTTATTCCTTTAAACGTTTTCCTATTAAATACTTTAATAACAATTACTTTAAAACTTATTTTTTAACTGGCAAAATAACAGTTAAAAAGAACTTGTTTAAAAAACGGTTAAATCCAAAAAGTTATTTTATGACTTTACTTTTTCAAAATGAAGTATTCAAATCATTTTCGACCCCTACAATAGAATTTAAAACATACGCAAATGTTAAATGCTATCATTGTTGTGACCTTCATTTCTTCAGAATATTCTTCTTTTTTTTTTACAAGTACTAATTTACTCAAAATGTTCATGTGCTTTTTAATTTAATATTTAAATCAATGATATATTTTGCTAAACTATCTACAATTTTTGGGCATCTTACGAGCTTTTGAATGAAATGGTTGGACAATACTCTACTTTTAATGCAAAAAGATTTGAGACTACATTTAGTACATTGTGTTAAGAATGAAACTTTTTACCTAGTAGCTGAATACGAAATAAGTAAAAATATCGTAGGCGATGTTCGAGGAGTAAGCAGATTTTGGCAAAAGCTTACAAATACTTTGTGTAGCACTATTCGAGCCGTGTGTGGTCTATTATTATCACGATAAAACATCACTTTCTTGATTCGGGAGCGGTTTTAAGCTACGAGATGAGTCTATTCTTTTTGCCATATGACCCAGTGGTTAATTGTAGCTCTCACTCGACAAGATTTCTAAGAACTTGGGCATTAAAATTAACTAAACTTTCTGAACAGGGTTCCTCATAAACGCTGCATTCCTCAACTTTAAATTTCTTGACACATTTCTGGACAGTCCCTAGACAGGATAGCATATTCGTCATGTAAACAATTCATTTTTAACCCTGCAGTTCTGGTAGATTTGCCACACGATATTAAAAATGTCTGATCGTTTGTATTTATTCTCGGTATTTATTTTCTAGAATGAATTCTACATTAGTAAAGCAAAAAGAAAGTGTCGAAATCTTTTCGGTCTAGTAACGAATCTCATGCATACTTTTAATTCTCGCAAACTTATCGACTGGCCTAATACTAGCTCACATGATAAAAGACCATTTGAGGCGTATAGATGCAAAAGCGCTTCTATCCAATTTATAGCTCATAATGTTTTTTTCCAAATCTGTACAAATCCTACCTACTTGATATCGAAAATCACCAAAGTTATAATATAGAACATATATTATACTGTTCTATATTATAACCTTCTAAAAAAACATTATGAGCCATAAATTGGATAGAAGCGCTTTTGCAAATTTTCGCCTCATTTAATAACAAATATTAGCAGCACAATCTATAACGGAGGAGCAACTAGTTGAAGGG
This sequence comes from Gonocerus acuteangulatus, assembly GCA_946811695.1. Lineage (NCBI taxonomy): Eukaryota > Metazoa > Arthropoda > Insecta > Hemiptera > Coreidae > Gonocerus > Gonocerus acuteangulatus. Next base: position 42,740,261 of record OX328126.1, read on the forward strand.
GTCATTAAAAAAAAAACGAGAATTCTAAAAACTAAAACTGTCAGATGCTTAAAATAAATGCTTCATTTGTGCAGGATGAAATGAAAATTGCTTTTATACCTATTATGGTCCCACTAACAGCTTTGCATTGTGAATAAAGTAAATATATTTTTAAAGAGGATAGTTGAGAAAATATAAAGAAACTCATAGACTTGTCTGATTGTTGCAGAAATCTTAGTTAAATGAAACATGAAATAATTTAATCCTAAAATAAGATTATTTATTTTATAATCTTTACAAATGATAAGGCATTTTTGAATGATAAAGAAAGTGAAAATAGCAAACAGGTCCAAGGACTAGTCTGGATTTTGGTGGAAAGGCGTTGCACTTGTCTTATTTTTGTAGAATTGCTAATATTTCACACTCATATATACTGTGACCTAAATGTTTTTTGGAGATTGCAACAATACCAATATGTAGAGCTTACATAGGAAAGTATTTATATAAAAATATCAATTTTTGGACTTGTCTGGTTTTTGTAATGAATCCTTCAATTAAATAAAATGAATTTGCCTTAAAGAAAGTAGCGATAAATAAAATAAACGCACAAAGAAGAGTCTTTACATTAATAAAAAAAAATGACACAAAAGTTGGTGGAAAATAGTCATTAAGGTGAGGCTGAAATCCCTCCTGAGAAATATTGTCGTCTCTCAGGAGAGCTGCGGGGAGATATTAAGGTTGATAGAAGAATATTTCCTTTCCCACCAGCAGGACAGTGGGAAGACAGGCCTCACATTTCTCTCCTACAGCTGGAAGGGTTATTACACTTACAGCCTTCTCTAGGGTTGTACTCTTTTACAAATAATACATTACACTCGCTTCAAAGAAATAAACTCCCTTGTCATTGGGATACGGCATTTATTTAGTATTTTTTTGGTGGGGATTTTTCAATATTTTTTTAAAGTAAATTCAGAGTTGGCGCCGCCAACTTTTGGCCTGAGCAGGATGACGCGGACACATGACTCTAGATAGTGCGTTGAGCTATTCGTCGGGTATTTTGGCGTGTATACAAAAAGTCCTGGGGAAAGGCCTCATCCTAACTTTTCTGTATTTTTGGATTTTTCCCTTTAGTTTTAGGTTCTCCTTACCGAGACAAATCATTAGAATCCCCCCAATTATGGGTTTCCGAAGGAACAACAAGTTCAAAACGGGCACCCCCCACCCAGAGAGCGGAAAGACAACTTTTCAAACATTTTCGATTTTCACCTTTAATAACACGTTAACGGCTATCATCCTGCTAAATTTCAACTCTCAAGAGTCGGGTTTCCTTATTAGATAATCGAGTTTATTTTTTTATAAGATCATTCTGTTTATTTTTTTTATGTATATAAATGTTATTACTAATCGAGAGGTGTCAACTTGACGGAGTAAAACAACAGAATTTAATTTAATTTAAGTCCATAACATATTAAATTGGAAGGAAATATTTGAGTTCTCATCGATTTCCCGGAGGTAATTCACATTACAAATATTGAAGTTCTCCAATTTATTCTCTGTAAATATAAAAATATTGTTATTTCATCTTATGCGGAATATACAAATAAATACGCCGAATGGAAAAAGTGATAACTGGAATATATTTGTCACTTCAGTTTTTTTGTTTGAGCTCTATTGATTATCTGCGTTGGAGCAGATTTCTTCAGAGTTCCATTTCAGTATTTTTTAAACACTTGTAAAGAAAATATTTTTTATTTGTTTTAATATATTTTTAGGAAATCCCTCGTTTCACGGCTGTGCTATTTTTAGTGTGTTTCCCTATTGCGTCCACTCGATGTCATATTTAAATTTTTATTTATATAAGTTTTCCCTCCCTTGTGGAGTGAGACGTGAATACACTAAAGAATCAGCCGTCCTCCGTTACTGATAGGATGAGTGTTCATGTCACATTTTAGTAAAACTTCTTTTGTGGAATTAAAAGTTCGACACTATAACAACTTTCCAAGCATTCTTCCAGGATATAAAGGTTCAGGAAAGTGACATTCTATCGCTAAATGCATGGCTTCAATTTATTCAATGATGAAAGTTAGTTAAATCCTTAAGCTTACATAAGCCAGTTTTACTCAGGTGCCTAATAATGAACGTGGTTAGGTTGCGAATGCAAACGTTGAGTTTGGAAGAGAGATATTTGTCAACTAAAAACGTTTTAAATGCAACGTGGTTATAGGGTGCCAACCTCTTTCACGGTAATCATTCCAGTGGAGTATAACTCTTCCTAAACATCCATGATGAAGTAGAATCATTTTTCAACGCGGCCGTAGCCGAAAATGTTAACCTTCGTCACACTAAATTCGAACAAGCATATGCATTAGTCCAATAGACTCACCACCCGTCACCTTCTAATTGTACAGCTTCCATTATATGATTTTCTAGCTTTGCTGTCTCTAACCCCCCCTAACCTCTCAGTTTTATTCAGTGGCAACACTGGAGAGGCTACGGATATAGTTTCTATATCTATGGATCTAACGCCATTTTAGCCAGTTTGTGTTTAGCCACTGCCTGGGTAAGAGTATTGAAATGCCAGAAACACCCTCCTTTGACCTCATAGACTACGTACTGTTTTTCTTGCAGCAGGTTAGTATTAGTGGGGAATTAAGAAAATGAGCTAAAAGATGGAGAACTCAAAAAGTCACAATAGTTTTATCAGTGAGGAGCACTTAAGAATTTGCGAAGTGACCAGACAACAAAAACTGTTAACTAGCGAAGGCTTGGTCTTTACCGCGGCTTGTCAGCAAGAATGCTCAACATTGCAAACAGGATTGATCTTATTCGGTGGCGATCTTTCAAGAATGCAAGAAAGTCAAATGTAATTGCGCCCGAAATAATTTCAGACGCCTCAATGTCCATCACTGGTAGTGCGTTTTACTTTTCTGAAGTACCTGAAAGTAAGGTCATCATTGTAATACTTACTTTGCTCCACTCGCAATGGGTTAGTCTGAGTGGTGAAGTGCCTGCAAGGTCTCGCTCTTCTACTCCAACCTCGACCCTAAAAAAAAAATAAAACTCAATTATGATTAAATTAAGAAGCCGACACACAGAGTATAATTTATAAAACGAAATGGAATGTGGCAATTTAGCCTACTCTAAAGGAGAATCGAAGATCAAATTAACAAAGTTCAATAAATAGTCCTATAAAAAAGTTGCAATTCTATCCATATTATAAGAATTTCCAAGATAAAATGTAGTAAATTGAGCGCAAATAATACTAATTTTAGGTACTGACTATGTACTCCCTATTTGCTTCAAATCGATTTAACATACGGAATAAAAGCCTTAAAACCACAAGACGAGAAGGCAATCTTCCACAACAAGGGCCAGGTCAGATGTGACATCAAGTAGACTCATTTTAGAATCGTAAGTTAGTTTACAATGATCAATTAAGAAGACAAAATTTGGAAAATAGGTTTGATAAAATCTTCAGAAAATATAAAAACGACGCAAATTAATTGAAATTGCTAGAAAAAAAGGCGAAACATACCGCTAATGTGCGAATGGCAAATTGTAATACGCAATTTGCATACAGAATTAATAAATGAAACATAAAGACTGAATTAATATTGCATTCACTACATCAAACGGACAAAAGTCGCATTTATAAATCGGAGAGCCTACAATAAATCAAAGCAAAAACCCAAAATAAATTAATAAAGCAACCACTGTTGACGATACTTCAATCTAGCGTTTTATTGTACTTTATTTTATTTTTTTGTTTTACAAAGTTGTTTCATGGTAGTTCTCTAAAAGGCGATTTTTAAGAGAAAAAATATTCACAAAGAGTTGAATATTTCTTTCAGCTGCGCTGCTGTTGACAAAGAGCAACAATTTCGAAGATAATAGACATTTTGTTTCCGGCTTTCTTCCTATATTTTTAAATGTGAAGACCAACAAAATAGTCTTTAAAGATCATTCCGCGTGGAAGACAGACGACTAACGACAGTTGAAGCCCGAAAATAAATAAAAATGAAACATAATAGTAGGCATAATTGAATCGAAAATAAGCTTAACGTTAAGGAAAGTTCATAAAATACATTTCTGCTTTCCTTACGAACCGCATTGTAAAAGGCATATCGAATGCCTTTACATTTTTTAAATAACAGGACTATATCATTGAACCTAGAGGATTAAATGAATAAGTAGAGAAGATATAAAAATAGTAGTTAGAAAATTAATGAATCGAGTCAATAATAAATTTCTCTTGATTGTAAGGTTTAGCTCAATCAACTGTAAGAAGAGTATGAGGGCAGACGGCGTGAAAGAAGGTAGATCGTTTAGTGACATGTATCGACCTAAAGACCCTAGCAATCAATCATATCAACCTCACGAAAGGGGTCTTCTGACTTATTACCACCGAGGATATGCAAATAGTGACACAATTATTGGCGTATACATTTCCTCCCAGCTTTGATAGCAACTAGTTAGTTGCTATTAGTTTTGGTCAAAACGAATCAACTGCGTAAATTTGACCTTTCAATGTCAGTTAGGAAATAATCAGGCTCGTTAGAGGCCACGAGAGCTCAAAGAGGCAGATACTGTAGAGGTATTCGATTCTTGATCTTAAGGCATCTGAAACAAGACTTCTACCTTCGCATGGAGCGTAGATACGTCTACATCTTTATAACTCTGGGTGTTGACTGTATAAGGCTAATATTAAGAAGAAATAATATATATGCTATGGCGGGGTTGTCCATAGTCCTAGGCGTCCTCGCCATCTCTCCCTCTTCATATCTTTCTCCGCACGCCATGTCCTCCACTTCGTTTCCAGTTTCTATATTATAGAGACTGCAACCGAACTCTTAAGCTGAAAATCAGGTGTTCTCCAGTCTTGGCCTGCAAACCAACTTTGTGCACCTGTTAATCTATTTTCCACTCGTTTCAAGTACTCTTCCTTCCAAGAACCTCTATGGGGCGTGACTCATTGATAACACAAAAGCAACCACGTGAGATAGTGTTGTCAGTAATGTTCTTTAACCGCCTGATGTCGCACTTTACATGTACACATTAAGGGCCAAGGAACTGTTCGGGGCCCTGAATTCAACCCTAGAACATCGACACTATAAGAGACGAGTAGATTCGACACAATCGGAGGCAATATTTTCGCTCTTTAGTGTTTTATTATTTACTAACGCAAAAATAATTTGTTTAAAATGAACCTGACACACAAAGCTAGCCTGTAATTATGTATTTGTGAAAACGAAGATGACGAAAATTACAACGTTTAACGACATACAGATGGAGTTTGAAAACAATTTTATAAAAGATTTTCGCCGAGCTAATATAAAACTACTTGGATTTTAATTGATTTTTTTTCTTTTCTTTTTTAAGGCGCATCTAAAAGTCCATTAGCGCCGACATCCATGGTGCAGCCGTGAATTTTCTCAACGAGCCCTAAAATGAGAAAAATCTCTGCCGCAGGTGGGACTCGAATCTCCCGCGTGATAACCTAAGGCGTTCGCCACTCGACCACAGGGAGACCCCCTTCTGCATTTGATTTTAGAAAATTAGTCCATTTAATTGGCCCATCAACTTAATATGTTTATACCTATAAAATGGCATACAGAACAATATCTGGGTATTCAAGGAACGCAGATATTAATTATTAACCCCGGACGGTAAAATGTAAAACGTGTAAAAATATAGAATAACGCCTCTAAGGGAAGCAAGATCTTAGGTGCTACAAAAGAAAACTCACAATACTGAATATCCAACAACTGAAATTACAACATTTAAGCACAGATTTCTCCAAATGAAATCACTCTACCGAAAATTGAATAACAAACGTATTTGTTGGAAATTTAATAAGCTTTCGAATAGATTCTTTACATCTAGTTTGATGTCCACACCGGTTTTTAAGATACGTAACAATATATCGGAAATTCCCAAGATATAAATAGTTTTTTTCCCCATTTTTCTCGACAACGATTAAAGATATGTCTTTTAAATAGATTTCCCACTTCCAATTACTTATAAAACGTGTACCTGGATTTTTTTCGCGCGAAAATCGCCTAAAAGCCATGTACCGGAGGACGAATTCTGCTGGTTAACGAACTTGACTTTTCAAATAATACATAGTACTGTTGTACCAAATTTCATTCAAATCGTTCCATTATAAATATATATTTATATAAACATTATATATATATATATATATATATATATATATATATATATATATATATATATATATATATATATATATACATATATACGTAGTAAGGTCCATAAGTTTCCGCCCTGGGATAGAAGGAAAGCTGAAAGAAAAAAACTGGTTTTACTGTTTTTCAATATATTCTTCTCTAAGTTCAACACACTTAATACAACGCTTTGGCAACATTTCTATACCATGAAAAAAATAATTTTCTCCTTTGTTAAAAAAAAAGTCCGACTCGCAGGAACTGCGTCACCTTAGCGCGGTTCCAGTTTTTTTTTTTTTTTTTTTTTTTTTTTTTTTTACGGCTCATCTACATCTAGGTCATTAGCGCCGACATCTAGGGTTTAGCGAGGAATTTTACCAGCGAGCCGTGGGATGATAAAATTCCTGCCGGAGGTTGGGAATCGAACCCACCATCTCCCGCTTATGAATCCAAGGCGCTAGCCGTTAGACCACGGGAGACCCCGGTTCTTCTTCATATCCCTATTCTCATTTGAAAAGCATAGAATAGAAACAGATAATATTTTCCTCGGCCTTTGTTCAAAGGGTTTTATGGCTATACCTGGGGTTAGGGTCGGGTCCGCAAGACCCTAGAAACCTCTTCTAGCGATACTTCATTTCATACGTTTCAATGAATTGGAAAATATCAAAAATTTTCACATATTCCTGTGTTCTTTTACTATAGTAATAATTCTACAGATAAAATCAATTAAAAAATAAAATAAAAAAACCAACAGCATAAAGGCAATTGAAAATATTCAAAAGACGTCATCGAATCTTTTTCTCTTGGCAAGCTATATTTCTAACAATGAATTGTTTTTCTTATTTTGCCTAATCTGTTTTGTTGTAAAATACATTATCCAAATATAAGCAATTAAAAAATAACAAGGAATAAAAACAGACAAAAAGAACAGTTCGAATAAGCAAAATCCATTACTTTAATATTTTAAGCATTTATTTCTCCGATTGACATCGCCTAATCAAAACTTTCATCAGAACCTTTTTTGTAGAGCATTTAGTAAGCTTTCTAATGGTATTCTTTCGTTTACCAAGATTCTCAACCTTTTTCGAGATATTAAGGAAAATATACAGAATTACCAAAACTCTTAACTCCAAACGTAACCAAAATTTCAACATATTAGTTTTAATGATAGTAAAACATGCAGAAAATGTTTCAACTGTATCCCATGATTCTAAGTACCCAAACCAAAAACGGTATTCAAAAAGTATTTTTCCAATTTTCTCAAAAACGGTTAAAGCTATCGCCTTGAAAATGGTTTCATTCATTTTACTAGCCAAAGAAGCCTATAAAACGAGTACTTACAAGCTTATGAACTCAAAAACGTAAGCGTTACGATTTTTTTTGCGCGAATTTCGCCCAAACGCCATCTTCCAGTGGGCGGATTTTGCTGGTTAACGAACTTGACCTTTCAAATTGGACGACAGATTTTTTTACCAAATTTCATCAAAATCGGACCATCAGGGAAGCCAGAAATCCGCGAACAGACAAATATATATATATATATATATACAGGGTGTCCCATAAATGTCTAGTCATATTGTGGGAGGTGATAGAGGACCCTTAGGGTAACAAAAAATGTTCTATGACGATTTTCCAAATTCTCCCCCATAAGGGAGAAAACGTCGTTTTATTGTTTTATCAAGACAAACGTGGTTTTTAGAAAAATAGTCGTTGTAGCTCCGTCCCAGGTGGTTCTACTAGAAAGGAAGTGACACCAATCGAAAGCTGAGTAAATTTACTATAAGACTAGTTGAGAGTAAACGTAAAAATTAATGAATGTAAGTATGTATATCTTACCAAAAGAAAGCGATTCTAAATTTCCTGACATTTTCTTGATATTTCTTTCCAGCGTTACTCCTCAATGGACAGGATCTGAGATTTCCGGGTTTTAGGAAAACTTCCTCATTTAACCAGCTTTCCATTCATGTGTCACAATCCTGTTTTATTGAAGTATGTGAACGATTTAGCAACAAAAGTTTACAAAAAAACATGGATCTGTGAAAAGAAAATTATATTTTTTTCTTGAGTTTATTCAAAAAGCTGAGGAGAAATATTTATTTTTATAAATGTATACATAATTATAAAGTAAATATTTACTTAAAATAATAAAAAAAAATTACTTCCGCGAATAAAAAAAAATCCTAAAAAAGTAAATAAATAAAATACACATTTATTTTGAATTTATTAATTCAGGTAACTAATACTGGGTCCAGGAGGGGGTTATTAAGGAACCCCAACTATACATTAACCTCAAAAATTATTATTTTTACCTAGATAACGCATTTGAACACATTTTTACAGGTATTTATATTTCGAAAACAAATGTTTTACCTTGAATTGATACTGATGGTTACGCTTGTGAAACTCACTGGGATTCTCGTGAGCCCATGTGTGTTGGTTGAGGTAATTAAATATCCTATCCCTCATAAATAAGATGTACATGGTCCTGTAAAAATGTGTTCAAATGCCTCCTGAACCCAGTATTAGTTACCTGAATTAATAAATTCAAAATAAATGTGTATTTTATTTATTTACTGTTTTAGGATTTTTTTTATTCGCGGAAGTAATTTTTTTTATTATTTTAAGTAAATATTTACTTAATAATTATGTATACATTTATAAAAATAAATATTTCTCCTCAGCTTTTTGAATAAACTCAAGAAAGAAATATAATTTTCTTTTCACAGATCCATGTTTTTTTTAAAGCTTTTGTTCTTAAACCGTTCAAATACTTCAATAACACAGGGTTGTGATACATGAATGGAAAGCTGGTTAAATGAGAAAGTTTTTCTAAAACCCGGAAATCACAGACCCCGCCCATTGAGGAGTAACGCTGGAAAGAAATATCAATAAAATGTCAGGAAATTTAGAATAGCTTTCTTTTGGTAAGATATACATACTTACATTCATTCATTTTTACGTTTACTTCCAACTAGTCTTATAGTAAATTTACTCAGCTTTCGATAGGTTTCACTTCCTTTCTAGTAGAACCACCTGGGACGGAGCTACAACGATTATTCTTCTAAAAACCACGTTTGTCTCGAAAAAACAATAAAACGACGTTTTCTCCCTTAGGGGCGAGAATTCGGGAAATCGTCATAGAACATTTTTTGTTCCCCTAAGGGTCCTCTATCACCCCTCACAATATGACTAGACATTTACGGGACACCCTGTATATATATATATATATATATATATATATATATATATATATATATATATATATATAAATAAATATATACATATATATATATATATATATATATATATATATACAAATTTTAACCACCGTTATTTTCGGTCTCTAGGGGTTCTGAAACGCGAAATTTTCTAGTCGGCACTTCCGGATTGTTTCATTGTATCAACCTTATAAGCGGGGTTCCTCCCTATGGGGGTGGGAGGAACCGCGCTAAAACGTTCTTCCACTGCTGCTTGGAGCTCTTCGTCGGTGTTAAATCGCCTTCCACGACGGTCATATTTTAACTTGAGAAATGGTAGAAATCGCTAGGGGCCAAGTCTGGGCTGTAGGGTAGATGAGAGATTTCTTGGAATCCACAGTCCTTCTTAGCGGCCTTGGAAATCAATGCTGTGTGGACAGAGGCATTGTCGTGAAGGAGGCGGACACCTCTGCTTAACTTCCCTCGCCTCTTCTCTTTAAAGGCGTCTCGTAACCGGTGAAGTAGGGCAGCATAATACTCACCATTCATTGTGGTATTCCTTTCTTTAAAATCTATCAGTAGTATTCCATTACAGTCCCAAAAAATTGTGGCCATTACCTTTTTTGTTCACTGCGTGACTTTTGCCTTTAAAGGAGGCGCTTCTCCTGGTCTTCTCCATTCCATGGACTCTCTTTTGCTGAGTGGGTCATAATATAGAACCATTGTCTCATCCCCAGTTACAATTGAGTCCAAAAAATTCCTTGGGTCGGCATTATACTCGCGTAAAAATTCATTGCAGCAGTGAACTCGTTCCTGTTTTTGAGCAGCTGAAAGAATTTTTGGAATCCATCTTGCACTAACCTTATTCATATGCAAATGTTCTTTGATGATCCTCAAAACACTTGTTTTTGAAAGCCCTAACCTCGCTGCTATTTCCTTGGTTTTTAGTCGCCGGTCAGACAGCAATTCAGATTCCACAAGTTGGATTGTTTCAGAAGTGACAGCTTCCAATGGGCGACCGGGACGTGGGTCATCTTCTAGACTTTCTCTCTCTAACTTAAATAATTTTGCCCATTCTTTCACTGTGGAATACGAGGGGGAGGACTGCCCGTATACACAATCCAAGCGCTCTTTAATTTGCGCAGGAGTAAGACCCTCTTTACAAAAGAATTTAATTACCGCACAGTACTCGAGTTGGAACATTGTAAAAATGGGGAGTTTCCTTCAAGGCTGGACACTGACTGACAAGACTGAGGAAGTGCGGGCGATGGGTATGGAGTGAGCAGGCATGGACCTGCCTAGGCGTGCTGGTCCCGGCACGTTTGAAGGAGGGGAAGCAGGACAGGCCGGAAACTTATGGACCTTACCTCGTATGTATCTGTATATATATATATATATATATATATACACACACACACCAATTTAAACCGCCGTTATTTTAATGGGTTAATTGGTTGCGAAATGAAACATTTCCTTGTCTGCACTTCCTGATTGCGTCTCCTCATAATCGTTTTTCCTCCCAATTGAGGGAGAGAGGAAAAGAGCTAAAACAACACCTTCTCCAGACGCAGACCGACCATAGAGACTTCACTAAAGAATGGGAGGTGCCCGGTCAGCAGGCTGAGATCGATACAACAGGGTACGGTGTTGCTGTTCCACACGCCATCGTCCTGCTTCTGTAATTACCGACAACCCCTTTTAGGGGAAGCTGATTAGGAAATGGCTCAAAGCCTGTAAAAACTTGTGGGGATTAAAACTTAAAATTAAAAGGTTAAAGGTGAGCCCCAATGCGACATTTTCTTTCAAGGACATTTCTTTTGTGTCGATACAATTATAATAATTGTACATGTTTGTTTCGTTTCAGTTAACAGCGGGGGTGGTGTTATTTTATAAGCTCTTCTTACTATTAGCTAGTTGGATCTATGTTATGACTAATTTTTTAGGGATGCTAAAATTGATACAAGAGTTTCTAGTTTATTATTAATTTTGTTTGTTCATCCAGGAAAGGCTTCAATAAATTAGTTAATTTTTAATTATGCATTCATGGTTAATTAAGAATTCATACTATTAAATGAGCTTTTTTCGGTTTTAAGTTAAAAAAGTTTGTCTCTTTATTTTTTCTTTTCGTGTTTAACAGCGTATAAACAATTTGGCTATAAACGCCGGGCTATCTACCAGTGTTGGGTATTATTCGAATAAATTATTATTCGAATGATCATTCAAATTAATTATAGAGAATGATGAATAATTCACTAAAGTATCTTATTGACACGGAACCTCATGAATTATTTACAGAATTATTCATTATTCGTTATTCATCATTCATTATTCATCCTTCGTTATTCTTTATATAAACACAATATATATATATATATATATATATATATATATATATATATATATATATATATATATATATATATATACATATTTCCGGCTATCGACATCATAATAAATCTTTCATCTATTATATAAAAATGAATCGCTAAATGTGTTGGTAAGCGCAAATCTCGAGAAAAACTTAACCGATTTCGCTAATTCTTTTTTTATAATATTCCTTGAAGTACGAGGATGGTACTTACGGAGAGAAAAATTTAAAAAATTGCCTGAAAAAGTCTAAAAGCAACACTTTTCGGGTCTTTTTCACTTCCTTAACGCAAATTCATTTTTAAATAAAAACATACGTTCTCAATTATAATATTTTTAACAGTTAACGTATTTGTATATCTATTATATAAAAATGAATCGCTAAATGTGTTGGTAAGCGCAAATATCGAGAACAGCTGAACCGATTTCGCTAATTCTTTTTTTATAATATTCCTTGAAGTTAAAAAAAAAAAAAAAAAAAAAAAATTATTATATAAAAATTAAAATTATTATATAAAAATGAATCGTTAAAAAAAAAAAAAAAAAAAAAAAAAAAAAAATTCCTTGAAGTACGAGGATGGTTCTTACGGAGAGAAAAATTAAAAAAATTGCCTGAAAAAGTCTAAACCCAACAGTTTTCGGGTCTTTTTTACTTCGTTAACGCAAATTCATTTTTAAATAAAAGCATATGTTCTCAATTATAATATTTTTAACAGTTAAAGTATTAGTTTATTTGTGTATACGCAAAAAAATTAAATAAATAATAACATAATAAGAAATCTGATATTGTAATTTTCATTGTGATTTGAAGTGATTATTAAACGAATTTTAAGTGTTTTATAATTTTTATTTTTTGCTATAATGTAATTGTCGACTTATTAAGTTTCTTTTTTCTTTTCTATTTTTATCTTACTAGCTTACCCGGTGTCCCGAATAGCAGAATAAGAATTTTAAAAAAATTAAATTAAATAAAGAATCGACTGTTAGGCGGTACGAAGTTTGACGGGTCAGCTAGTTATTCAATAAATTATGATTATTCTGATTGATTATTCGAATAATTTGTAAATAAAATATAAATTTCATTCACAGAATAATGAATAATGAATAAAAGTAATTATTCTTCATTCGTGAATAGAATAATACATTACTTTATTATTCTTTATTCATTATTCTGAATATATTTCGCCCAACACTGCTATCTACAGGTTGCATAAATGCAGAAACATCGAGAGTGAAATATTATTAGAAGAACTATTACCTTATATATTACAATAGCCATAACTTACAAATCGGACCTGGTATCTGGAAAATAACATAAAAATTGCAACTAAGGATGTTTTCTTTTATTTTTCCTTACGCTCCAAAGTAATTTCTTTAATTTATCTTACTTTCTTCTTCATTGTCAAGTGCTCGTTTGCATTATCTAACATTAGTTATGCGTCTTAGCAATATCGCTGATTATTATATTTTGATATTTTCCCTCGTGTCCTAGGAGCTAATATAGTGTCATCAATTTATTCGCCCGATTTATCTGTTCTAATATTTTTGAGTGGCCCCCCAGTTTTTAAGGAACTCACAGTTGGATGGGGGGGGGATTGTGGTTCTCGTAAAACGCTCAGTGAGTTATTACTAGGGAACGGATCTTAGGTTTTCACCTATTTTTTTCCTTTCTGCTAAACATGATAATGATCGGATTTTTTATATAATTCGCGTCTTGTAGTATCATGCAATCAAATTTGGAAGAACCTAAAAAAAACCTATTCAGGATGATATCACGAAATCGTTCTAAATAACGATGGAATGACCTAGACAGACCTAATCTTTAAAATAGAAAATAGAATTCAATGAACTCATTTGCTCGATCAAACAAATTTACTTAAAAGCATCTTCCCGGGTCCAGACGTTCAGGGACATTTTACTAGGAGAGTCGCGTCCATCAGAACCCATTTGAAAACGCTGGGGGGAAAATAAAAACAGTTGTTGACGCTTTGGATATGAATGAAGCAACTGCCATTTCTAAGGCTTCGTTGTTCCTCCAGGCCAACGAGATCAGTGGTGCACTCGCATTCCTAAGAGCACATTTCTCAGATCTCCCAAATCTCATTGGAAAGTTGGAATCGTCAACACTGGAGCTAAAAGATACGATGAAATACTCCCCTATGGCGTCTTTTGACGTAAACGGGCCCATTTTTATCTTTCTCCGCTTTTAAGACAGTTCTCTAAGACAACATGAAGAATTTTACCGTTGAAAACCTGGGCACTTACATGGGAGTTTACTGTAACAAGGTGTAATACCTATTTTAGTTTCAACGAAGGTAGAGATTGTCAGGGTTCGGTCGTTATTTCTCTATAAAACTAAATTTTACATGTGAAAATGGTTTTATTGTTTGCTATCGTTTCGGCTTGAAATTCAAGCCTTCGTCATGGTAATACCTACCATTTTTATCGCCTAAAGAAACCTAAAATGGATTTTTAAATATAAACTTAAAAAAAACAAAACAATTTTTTGAATCTATTGAAACATTTTTATCACCTAAAAAAACCTAAAATGGATTTTTAGATAAAAACCTACAAATACCTATTATGCCTGTTGCAAAAACCTAATTGGATGCTTATTTTATCCTAAAAATCCGGCCCCTAGTTATTACAGAATGTAAACTTGGTCATCTATTTGTTGATTATTGTAATTATAATAAATAATAATATATATACTACCATAGAGTGAGATGTCAATCGAGGACTGCCAGTTTTAAGATCTTATCACAGAATATAATCGTAAGTACTTAGAGGGCCCTCAGGGGCGCCAAGTCATTCCTTACAAAAGTGATCCATTACTTCAACCTCGGTAATGATACCAATAACGACAATATCGGCAAAAATGGCACCAACTTCATTTTTACGACTATGGATAGGGAAGTTCCAACAAAGTAATAACGCGGCATTTGTGGGCTTATGTGGCACTCAAAATCCCAAAGGTTGTAGAGGACTAAAAAAAGAAGGAATCGGCAACACCTTCTATTCTCCAAAGGTATACTTCAAATAATAATTTTAAAGGGATTCGAATCATTGTCGAGTAATTTGTTTAAAAAAATTGTAAATACTAAATAAAATTGTAAATATTTCGCTGCGCAGCATTAGCGGATTTTAGTCCCTATAAGGTTAGATGAAGAAAAACACATATAAAAACGCAAATAACGCATTAAAGCGTTTACAACTTCGACTTAGGACAATAAACTGATTATAATACCTAAATAACAAATAATATTAAAATATAGCCTGAAAAAATGGTTTTTATTCAATTATTATTTCTTATCCTTCATGTTTGTTGATAATAAATATTTTCAACACTCATTCAGTCATCAAAAAGTAATGTATCTCTCGTTAATATTAATACGTAGCTACGTTAAATGACAAATTTTAACAGATAGTCATCAGAGCTCAGCATATAATCAGCAATCATAATAAAGTTCTTCATAAATGACACCCACTTTATTTCAATCATTGATAATATTGATTAGCAATAATTCAATAATACATGATGTCGATGACCTGCAACATAAATTTAGATGACACCTTTATAAAGCTGAGATATTTTTAATTTTACCTGACGCCACACCTAAATTTATCCCGCTATTTATATATTAGATTTTATAAATAATCTTAAAATCAGCAAATCTGAACAGATTACAGACTATCGAAATTGATTGTTTATTTCTAATCTAAATTTTATTAGTGGGAGGGAGGCAGCCTTGAGTACTCAACTAGAACAAATCTATAAAATTGAAATAAATGAATAAATAAAATTAAAAATTATGTCTTCATTAATATAATATAATATTTGATTTTTATATTGAACTACTGCCACAATTATATTAAAACAAAACAAACAAATTTAAAACACCAATTTCTCCAGTATCCAGGAAATGGTATTAACAATAGAAAAATTGTTCCCCTAATTAACGGTAAATATTTGAGAATGTTGGCGTACCGAGAAGAATAAAGCCATGTGACCTCTCACAAAATGGATATATATATATATATATATATATATATATATATATATATATATATAGGTGTATATATAAATATATATATATATATATATATATATATATATATATATATATATATATATATATATAAAATAAATAAAAAAATCAGTCCCGTAACAGGCCATGAGGGCCCTGAGGGGCAGATACTATAGAGGTATCTGATTCATGACCATACCGCACACTAGGGAGATAGTATGGTCAGTACTATGCTCCGGCCGCCTGATTTTCCCCTTGGCTGCTTCGACTGATAGAGTCATTAGCATCAACCAAGGTGCCCATTATTAAATTAATTAAAGGCTGGGTTGGCCTAGGAACGGTCAGGGAGGCCGAATTCAACCGGTGAACGAAGACACTAGAAGAAAATATCTTTAGTGCTTGCTCGGGATTTAAACTCAGGCCTCCAGCTTATTAGTCCAGTGCTCTACCACTGAGCTAACCTCGCCCCCATATATATATATATATATATATATATATATATATATATATATACATATATATAGCAGCAAGGCCACGATTGTATACTAATTAAAAGAAGCTGACTAAAGTACCTATATATAAAAAAAAAAAAAAAAAAAAAAAAAAAAAAAAAAAAAAAAATCCTTTCAGGTAAATGGTCAGATTTTGATTTTAAGAGTCCTACTTCCTAATTACCTTACAAATTTATATAGGTAACTAGTTTCGGGGTTAAGAAAAAATGACGGCCACTTATTTATTATATTGGTCGAAAAAAGGGTATTTATTTCTGAAAAAAGAGTCGGTACATAAATAGCCAATTTTAAATCTTCATCAATCCATCTTATTAGAATGTACAAAAATTACCATTATAAAATATATGAATGTATTTTATTAAATATATATGTGTGTATATATATGGAGTTCGCATGTATATAGTGTATGTGTATAAAATTCATAGAGGTGCAAGTCGAATATGCTAGGAGAGGAGTTAAATATTTGCCTTGACATCATTTTGGCCAGAAAACCCGTTATTTCCATTCTCTCCGTTACAGTATTGAAATTAAAAAAAAAAAAACATGTATTAGAAACTTTATAATATACAACATTCATCGGGGATGTAAAACAAGGAGGAAAGAGTTAATACAAATTTATAAACAGATGAAATAAAAGGGGAAAAATTATATATAGAAGAGGATAAATGATACATATGGTGTGTTATAGATAGTGCTTAAATTAAAGGTTGTTTCATACAGATTTGCAACTTAAAATATTGGTAAGAAAAGAATAGATATAAAATGAACAAGAACAGGACGAAGTTTGGCCTACTAATGAAAACTATGCCTGGATGGAAATATGTTTGAGGAAATGAGCGGAGGGGAGGGGGTTGTTTTCATCACTCATTAAGCGTAGGGTGGTGGAAGATGACAGGGGTTTGTAAAAAGGGGTTTTTAAAAGTGAGGTGATAATGGAAGGCAGGCATAAGAAAGGTTTTTTTTCAGTGAAGGAATGTGAGTTTTTGGCGGGATGTTTTTATTAAATGAACAATGTTGAACTAGGTAGAAGATATGACTACTTTATCAATTTCGTAATTAACCTGATTCAATTTCTAGATGGATAAATATGGATTCAGAAAAAGAGGCGTTTTTCGAGATTGGATAAAGTGGACACGATGGATAATTGGTTAAAGACATATACGTCTGTGAAGGGAAGTCTGGATGAGTCGGTCTTGAAAATTACAAGGACCGCTTTAGGCGGACAACATTAACGGACATAACTCTTCTCTTATCACCATCCCGTCCAGACCAGATGTCCTGTGATATAAGCTAAAGTACTTTCTTGCTGCCTTTCATTTATAACCCCCGAACCTCCATCATAAAGGTTTGAATATCAAGCCGAAATGTATGCAAAAAGAAAATGTTTTTTCTTATAAAAACTGTAGTTTTATTAAGATACCAAGAGCGAACCCTGGCTATCTCGTTCAGTTAGATGAAATAGTACTAATCCCGCGTGAGAAAAGTTCTCAGCGAAATATTCCCGACGGTTTCGTCATTTGCATTTCTATTACAATGAATAACACGCAAAATTAAACTCGATAAAAACTGATAATGTCTCGTTTAGGACCAGGAAAGACATTGAGAGGCCAGGCAAGGGAGATAGTGTTTAATATTTATCAATACTTAGCCAAAGCTAAGGCTAAAATATTTTAAGTTATAGTCTGTTCAAATAGATGGCTTAGTTGGAGGGAGACGGGCGTGGTCTGTATGCCCCGTGCGGCAAAAATTCTCTCTGTTATAATCTTATCACTAGGAGGTTTAAAACGTTTTTAGTATTAGCTTTGACTAAGTATTTATAAATCTTAGACACTATTTCTTTTGTCTGACCTCTCAAAGCCTTCCCTAGTCTTAAACTTACACAATAATCAGTTTTAATCATGTTTCACGTATCGCGTTGTTCCTTGAAATAAGAGTTTGCAAATGGTAAAACCGATCGGGAATATTTCCCTTAAAATTTCGCGCATGCGGAATTGAACTTTTCTGACTATCTTAACAGGCTATACCACCGCAATCCCAACGGTCAAGGATCTCCTTTAAATTTATTCCGCAAATAGATTCCATCTTAGCTCCGCCAAAGCGTTCAATATGCACAACATTGGATAGACCTCGGAGCTTTGCTAACCACCAATATCGCATCCAAATCACGTACACATTGAACGGGAAGTTCACCTCCAGAGAATTATCAGCACTCGTAGCTACACGATGTTAAAGCACCTACCATGGATGTCAGATGGAACTTCAAATTGGGCTACTGATTTTTCTTTTTGTTTGTTTAATGATGTATCAACATTTGAGCTATTACTGCCAGGCTATCTACAGGTAACCACTCTTTTATAATGCCAACAGCACGTGGTTGGTCGCCCAGTCAGTTACTGGCCACACCCGACGTTGCTAAACTTCAGTGATCAACGAAAATCGGTATATTCAACGTGGATACGGCTGTTGTCTGGGCTATCCGTATTTGCAATTTAATTATGCATCTAATTTGTTTATATTTTACGATACCCCCCATTTCTGGAGCGACAAGCATCGAATTACTCTGACACACATAAAGATATCTTATTTATTACGTCAATATCATAAAATACAAAATAAATAAAAAAATGAGTCTGACTCGTAGCTGCTGCGTCATATTAGCGTTTTTCCTTTAAAACACGGAAGACATTAGAACAGAATCTCACAATTTTTGCTCCTAAACGTTTGTCTAAATTTTGTGGAAATGTTAAATCCATTTATAGCTTAACATACTTATTTTAGCATATTATGTATTTTAAAATGGCAGAAGGTCATATATTATAAATACTTGAAATTTTCATAGTTTATTTTTAATCTCCTACATAAATTATGTAACAACATAAACAAACACACAAAATAAAAACAACAAATAAAATATAGACAAGGCTGGCAACAAAACTGCTTTTGTGGTTCATGCAATCAAACGTAAATATATAATTAACTTTGAAAATGTTAAAATACTGGATACGGAAAAGAACCTCATAAAAAGAAAGATACGAATTATAAAAAACACGGAGATAAAATATTTGAATAATAAATTTTTCAATACAATAAACGATATGTAGAAATAACGATATTAGTTGCATTTTATTTTAATGTTTCTGTAATAACTAAGGCTGTCTATTGAAATTATTAGACGTGGCCCTGCCTAAGGAAGGTCTTCCTAAGTTGAGGATGAAATCAAATATACATAGTTGCTCCTGAAGACGCATCTAATAAAGCGAAACATTTAGAGCACTAAATAAAAAGAAATTAATGAAAAAAATGAAGTTTTTATAATATATGACCTCCTGCCATTTAGAAATACCTAATTAAGGGCAAGAATCGTATAATAATTATTTTAATTTAATTTGTTGAA
Organism: Gonocerus acuteangulatus; assembly: GCA_946811695.1. Classification (NCBI taxonomy): domain Eukaryota; kingdom Metazoa; phylum Arthropoda; class Insecta; order Hemiptera; family Coreidae; genus Gonocerus; species Gonocerus acuteangulatus. The sequence goes on from OX328126.1 coordinate 42,759,926, forward strand.
TCGTCTTAGTTGGGAGATACTAAAATAAAATAAAATAATCATTTCAACATATTTAGGCACAACTAAACTTCATTTTAAATGAAAAAGGTCATATTGCTATTTAAGAGTGCCTTGTCGTACTTGTTATGTAAGTGTGAGCCTGGGACATAGTTCACTATTACATTTGCTGGACCCATTTTAATTTTTTAGAGTTATTTTTTTTTTTTTTTTTTTTTTTTTTTTTTTTTTTTTTTTTTTTTTTTTTTTTTTTTTTTTTTTTTTACGGCGCATCGACATAAATCTTGGCCATTAGCGCCATTTTTTAGAGTTATTCTCGAGAATTATATTAGAAAACACAAAAAAATATTTAGAGATCCGTACCAATGGGTGCGCCATCGCTAGACAACGTTTTAATTGCTCGGGAATTTCGAACAGTGCCATAATGTTTTTGAAATCGGAAGAATCAAAATTGGAAGGTTTAATTTGAATAGGGTAAAGAATTCAAATCTTAAATTAAGGAATCTATTTTGCTTCACTTACCCAGTTTTATGCAATTATTATATGAGTTAAAGATTATTTGAAGACATTAAGTAATGTATTACATTTGTTTTCTGTCGATTAGCGCCGGGACATCTATAAGTCACCAGCCTTTTTAAACATCAGTATTCATTATAAGGTGTAAATGTCTTATTCATATTCTACGAAGGACAACTTATTGGCTTTCTGTAATGACCTTCTCACATGAAGGCCATCAATTTTAGCACTTCTAATTCTAACAAAATAATTAACTAATAGCTAACTTAATTAAACAGTCGGTGAAAAGTAGTGATTAATACCATAATTGTGAGAACTAAAATCCCAATAGAATATAAGACATTAAGATGCTAGTGAGATATGCCCTACCGATTAGTGAACTTCGCCAAGAGTTAGAAGGAAAATGTCGAGTGGTGAGAAAGTTTTAATAGCTTTGCTGACTTAGGAGAAAAGGCGGTTCTCTAGGAGTATTCTTACTGGTCTTAGAATTTTAAAAATGAAAGTAAATCACCTTTTACTAATCAATAGATAGAGCACATAAAATAATAAGATATTTATTTTTACTTTATACTAGCTGTTACCCAGTGTGCCATGCTACACCGACTTTATATTATATAGTTGTAAGGAACACACATACAGCTGGTCGACTTTTTTCACCTTGCCTATGACACTTCCCGTATCAAGACCTACCTGTGTGCCAAGTTTGGTCAACATCGGTCAAACGGTGTGGATTTGTATAAGGAAAAAACAGATAGACAGAAAGCTGACAGATGATTTTGACCTAGCCTATGACACTCCCCGTATCAACCTTTGTGCCAAGTTTGGTCAAAATCGCTAAAAAGCTGTGGATTTATATGAGAAACAAATTGAATGGCTTTTTCTTTTTTTGTTCCACAATATAGTATCCTTATACTGTGGGAGTTCATTTAGGTTCTGCAGGTTCCATCTTCCTATACTGCCTGCATAATAATAATAATAATTTTTTTTAAGTATAATAATCTTCTACTATATATTTGTCAAATACCACTCACTCACTCACTCATCTATCAACGCCCAGCCCAAACCGCAAGACAGAAAATTTTGAAATTTTGCATGGACACTCCCTATATAACGCAGGCACTCGCTAAGAAAGGATTTTTTTATATTCGAATTTTTAAGCATTTTTAGGGGGGTTTAAAGTTCGAGTTGGTTAGAGAAGGCAAGCCTAGGCAGCCTGCGTTGCTAGGACGATAAAGAACAGCTGTTACCGTACCCAAACCCTAAAACTACCCAAACCTTAAAAATAAGAACGGAACTTTTTTTGCTACTTGATTTTCTTAAAACAATCTCTCAGCCAAATAGTAGTGTCTGGCAGCTGGGTGCAGGTAGTTCCAGCGTTTTACAGTTAGATTACTTCTGATTTCTTTGACACTGTGAGCAGTATTAAAAATGTTGATTGTAGAAAAGTAACCGATTTAAAAAAGATTCTTATAAACATGAATTCATTACTTTTTACATCTTACAGCCTTTTCCGGGACATTGATAAAACTGGGCGGGACACCGAAACAATTGCAAAATACCGGGACAGTCCTGGTCAAACCGTGATGTATGGCATATCCTTAGGTTTTCCAGGCGAGGTAATAATATCCGGAACCCTTGCACAGCCTCCTCGCCTATAACCTTGGTAATACTCGTAAACATATTTGGTGTTACCATATGACTTCTTGGAAACATAAACTTTTAAATTTTAACGCCCATTGAATAAAATATAGTATGATGGGAACCGTGCTGTAATAAACTGCACAGAATTGTATAGTAACGTAATTTTAATGAAACATTATTTAACGCAATAAAATAACTACTTATCTGCCGTGACGAAGCACGGGTATTCAGCTAGTATATATATATATATATATATATATATATATATATATATATATATATAGAGAGAGAGAGAGAGAGAGAGAGAGTGGGTGTGTGTGTTTATGTGTGCCATTTAAGACGGCTCCAACGTGTTTTCACAAAACATTAACGGGCGAATAAAGCCAAATCAAATGGCACAAACCGCACTTCGATATCATCAATATTAACCAAATATATTCAATACTTGGATAATATTAATTAATCATCATTTTAATTAGAAATATAATTTTGTAGGCATTTACCAAGGCCAAGCCCATCTAGGAATACATGATAGAAATTATATATTTCCACAAAAAATCAAACACGAACACTTGTAGTATACTTGTCTGCTTAAACAGTCCTGTCTTCAAGAATAATCAGATTTCGATAAGATTTGGGTCAAATTGAAACGAAAAACAGTTGAGTTACGTTTAATTAGATTTTGTTTGTTAGTTCTAAATGAGCAACTAAATTAACTATTTTTGTCTCAAAATTATGGATTATTTTTTTAAAGTAGATTGAATTCTCTAGCTGATAGCAGTAGGCTTTCTAATGGATTCCACCATTTCTGAACATCCATAGTGAAGTATTGAATTTCCTCACCTATCCATAGAAAAAACATGGCTTAGGTGCGAATTATAATTATTAATTAATTTTAACCCATTATTCAGAGGTATTGCTATATTTCCATAGCTTTGCCTCATAAAATGAAAACCAGCTCCGATATCCTAGGTCCTAATACCCTATCTAGATAAATGAGCGGCATTAGTGTAATATCGTCGACGCGGTGAAACAACGATAAGGACAAAGCATGACGAAGATACGAAAAAGATAATAAAGATTGGATGCTCCAGCAGAATCATAATGACTTAGTCAAGATGAATACAACGGGACACATTAATATGGGATGGACATACCAGAGGGGAGGGATAAAAAGAGTACAAATTATATGCAAAATGGTTGGTGAGTTTTAAGCCTAGCAACTAACGGGAAGGGGGAATCCTAAACTGTTAGTCTACCCAAACCTTAAAAATAAGAACGGAACTTTTTTTGCTACTTGATTTTCTTAAAACAATCTCTCAGCCAAATAGTAGTGTCTGGCAGCTGGCAGCGCTGTGCAGGTAGTTCCAGCGTTTTACATTTAGATTACTTCTCATTTCTTGGACACTGTGAGCAGTATTAAAAATGTTGATTGTAGAAAAGTAACCGATTTATAAAAGATTCTTATGAACATGAATTCATTACTTTTTACATCTTACAGCCTTTTCCGGGACATTGATAAAATCGGGCGGGACACCGAAACAATTGCAAAATACCGGGACAGTCCCAGTCAAACCGTGATGTATGACATATCCTTAGGTTTTCCAGGTGAGGTAATAATATCCGGAACCCTTGCAATGCCTTCTCGCCTATAACCTTGGTAATACTCGTAAATATATTGGGTGTTACCAAATGACTTCTTGAAAACATAAACTTTTAAATTTTAACGCCCATTGAATAAAATATAGTATGACGGGAACCGTGCTATAATAAACTGCACAGAATTGTATAGTAACGTAATTTTAATGAAACATTATTTAACGCAATAAAATACCTACTTATCTGCCGTTACGAAGCACGGGTATTCAGCTAGTAATAATATTAAAATAGAGAAATATGATAGCGTAATGATAACAACTATAATAATAATACAAATAAAAAAAGTAACAACAATATTGAAAAAGAAACAAATTATAATATCAAAATTATAAATTAATTGAAAGAAATACAAAAAAAAAATAATGAATATAAATGAATCAAATAAAATAAAATAACTGATTAATGAAAAGAAAACGTCCGTTCTTGCAATGGCTTATTCTTGCGATTGTTAAAACAAAATTCAATCAGGATTGTGGCCATGAGAAACTGTTCAATTATTTACAGCAGCATTATTTTTCAAAAACAAATAAACTACTTTTCTCATTTGTTCCGATACTAAACATAAAGGTATCCGATACTAAACATAAAGGTATGAATTCTGTATACGCACTTTTGATAAGATTATATGATATAATAATAAAAAATAATGATTTGTCAAAATTAAATTATTTACAGTGATAATCTATCGTCTCAGTTTAAAAATAAATCAAGATTGCTTTACATACATTCAGAAAAATTTCACAAAAGGTTTTAGCGGAAATATTTTACTACAGCTCATGACAAACGTGTAGTAGATAGGGTTGGAGAAAGAGTAAAATCCTTGGTCTCTAATGGAAGTTATGAGCAAATCTGAAACTAAAAATGTAAAAAACTCAGTAGAGTTTGCTAATGTTGCATCTAGTTTAATGACAAACACTACAATTCTCCGTATGCGCCAAGTAGATATTGAGCCTGCTATAAGTTCGGACAGTCCATGGGTTACTGTTAAAGACATAGTTTTTATTAAGCAAATGCATGTGATAAAGTGTAATTCGCAAATCAAAAATTCAACTCTGGAAAACAAACTGAAACCAGCAAGTTAACAAAAACTTGATATTTCAAATTTTAATGTTAGTTACTGGTGTGCCCAAGGTCTGTACAGATCCATGGGTTAATTTTTAAGGCATAGTTTATGTTAAGCAAATGCATGAGATAAAATGTAATTTGCAAATAAAAAAAATCAACTATGGAAAACAAAGGGGAACCTGCAAGTCCACAGATCAATAACTTAATATTTCAAATTACTTACTAATATAAGACATTAGTCCAAATTCTGAGAATATAAGGCTATAATTTAGATAAACATACAAAGGTTATACCTGAAAAGTTTTGTTCGCAAAAGAAAAACTTTTAACAAAAAAAAAAGTTTTGTTGGCTTGCTAATCTCCACCTAGGCAACAGTGGAAAGAAAATGGCGACTGTAAAGTCAACAGATCAAAAACTTAATATTTTAAATTACTTATTAATATATATTAGTCAAAATTCTAAGAATATAAGGCTATAATTTAGGTAAACACAAATATTTTACTAAAACTAAAAAGTTTTGGAAATTAGATAAACAAACCAAACTTAAAAAAAAGGATAATGGTTAATGGCTTCTAGGAGCTCAGTGTTGCTCTACATTTTCATCAGAAATTAATAAAATTGATCTTATATGATATTACTTGTCCAAATCTTGAGAATATACAGCTATAATTTAGATAAACATACAAAGGTTAAAACTTAAAAGTTTTGTTCGCAAAAGAAAAACTTTTCGCAAAAAAAGAAGAAAGTTTTTTTAGCTTGCTAATCTCCACCTAGGCAACACTGGAAAGAAAATTACTATTTCTGAACAATTCACTCTTCTTTAATTGACAGTTTGGAACTCGTTACTTCCAAACTGTGAAGCCTAAAAGATTTTTTATATATATATATATATATATATATATGTATATATGATTATATAATGATGTAAAGTCATCATTGTCAGTCATGATGTAAAGTTCGAGTTATTCTAATTATCAAGAACATCAACAAATAAATTTGAGACATTATTCAAAATGGCTGTCAGAATATGAATGGTTCAGTGTAGCCAATTTTTCTTGAACAAAACTTTTGACCTTTTGACCAAATTTCGAAATTTGACTATTTTGACCTAGCCTAGGAGATTTCCCGTATCAAGAAGTACATGTGTACCAAGTTTGGTCCAAATTGGTCAAACGGTGTGGATTTGTATAAAGAACAAACAGACAGACAAACTTACAGGTGATTTTTATATATATAGATGTATCTACATACACATATTTCACATGGTCGGAATACTATCCAAAAAATTCACGAAACTATCTCATCCTTAAACATTTTTCGTGCTATACTCTGTATGCCATTAAGGACTAAAATTTAAAACAAATTGCCTTTTGAGCTTCAAAAAATTTAATCATTGCTGCAATAGGCAGGATAACAAATAATAGTGGCGTTTGGGGGTCTCCCGTGGTCTAGTGACTAGCGCCTTGGATTCATAAGTGGGAGATGGTGGGTTCGATTCCCACCAGGAACCAGGTATTCTCCGGCAGGAATTTTCTCATCTCAGGGCTCGCTGGGAAAATTCCTCGCTGCACCCTGGATGACCTAGATGTAGGTGCGCCGTAAAAAAAAAATAAATAAATAAATAAATAAAAAAAAATAGTGGCGTTGCATTTATCTAGTAACATGAACCATGCAATTGCATTGACCTAACAACCGGAAAACTATAAGCGGAAGTAAAACCAAAATACGAACTCGAAGTAGTAACTATCAAACAGCTGTTATTCCAGGAGGATAATCCACAAAGACTTTCAAAGATGGTTCGAAAGTATCTCGTATCACTCCATTATTACCAATCACAAAATGAATTATTATAATATATTGCAATAAAAAAATCCTTTGCAGTTGGAGAGATTTATATTATTATAAATCTCTTTGTTCTCCTTAAAGTAATGTTAGTGCTGTGACAACAGAGATATATCGTCCTAGTTTTGAGGCTTATTTCTTACTCAAGCATCTCCATAAAAAAGGAATAAAGGATGGTGTGAAAAAGTGTTTGCATGAAGGGGCTGAGCTAATAAGCTTAATGCAGGGGGTCCGGATTTAAAACCCAGCCTTTAAACAGAATAAGCCGAAATATTTTCTTATTTTTTCCTCTAAAAAAAAACAATTCATACGATCGTTATGAGAACGCTTTAAATCATGTTTGTTGACTAAAGAACTCAACTTATAACAGCTATTGTGTTAAGCCCCACACACAAACCTCTCCCCCTCCCACCCGCTCTGCCTCCCTCCCTCATCCTCTCTCCCTCACGCCATCTCCTCCTCTCTCCCTCCCGCAGTCTCGTCCTCTCTCACACACTCCCCCCGCAACCCTCACGCCCTCTCTCTCTTTCCAACCGTCCAAGCGTGACTACAAGCACACCTGTAAATTACTCCAAGAAATACATAAACAGACAAGCCAAGTTAGCCTTATATGACTATACTTATATTATATTTTCTATACTTAACCCGTGGACAGATAATGACTAAACAATACAAACCAGTAGGAGACAAACAAGACAAGAACACATACTAAGATACTCCATTGGACGCGAATATAACACAAATCTACTAACTTTCAAGTACTTCAGAACCAAGGGTAGCCACGTAAACAAACGGTTTCGCAGATCACCATTTATATTTATAATGATCACTTAAAATATATACCACAAGATTTTACCAAAATATTGTTTTTGCTTTTTTTAAATTACTGTATTATCAGTATTTATCTTTTATTTTTATTCTTTCTAAAAATTAATTTATTTTCTCGAAAATCAATTATTACTTTAAATAACATTAAATCTTGCGTACTAAATGTATTAGGTTTTGTCGTCTGAAATCAAGTATTTGTAACTTAAATATTTAATTATTTATTAACTTCTTTTATATGTTTAATACTTGCAAAGTTTGTAGATAGCAATTACTGGCTAAGCGTTTTTCCTTTAAACATTGATTAAAAGCGGGATGCGCATCAGGTTAATCGAGCTGTGTAAGTTATAGATTTTGTAGCTGCTATTAATGGAGCAAGGTTAAGAATAGGACACATCTGTTGCTCGCAATGAAGAAGCTCTTATAGCCGGATAACTTCGTGTAGTCTTTCGTGACTTACACTCAGGTATCTTAAATATCTTAACTAAAACATCTCATTTTTTTAAGTACCTTAGATGATTTATTTTTGTCTCAAAAACATGAAAATGTTTAAAAGGAATTTGAAAACAATTTAATACAGAGAAACGATGTATAGCAGAGTATAAAGATTTCAGCAGCAAAGTCACGTATATATAGGGAGTCCCGCATTGAGATGTTATAACATTAGGGGTTCATCATTATTATTATCCTGTGAAATTAAATAATGTGATCATTATCTCTTTTAAGCTAAAGCAAATTTATTGGGTGTGACATAGAAATCAGAAAAATGATGATTAGAAATTTAAAAAAATAATTGAAGCGTTGGAAAAAAATGTTTAGTTGCAGAGACAATTAGAGTTGTACTACAAAAAAACACTAAAGAACCCTTAGAACGGCATATGCCTGGAACGGAGTGATATATAAAGTTGTGATTGCTGGAGTTGAACTACATATTATGTCTAGTTTAATCCCCAGGAGTATTGTCATTAACTTCCGATACACCCTGTATATACTTGAAATTTTATTTGTTTCCGAAGTAGTTACTCGCATTAGCAAATCAGAGGATATTGCTGAAAAATGTATTATTCAATGTCTACCTATTCCTAAGTCCCCCCCCCGTTTAGCTTTCAAATCTGTATTAATTTACCTTTAATTTAAGCTCTACCTATAACACACATTCATCTTTGTCTATGTAAAATGTTTCTACTTTCATTTCTTCTGTATAAAAATTAATGTATTCACTAATTTCTAGCCAAATCGTCGGCAATAATAAAACACATTTTCTTATAAAAAATGTAGTTTTATTAAGGTACCAAGAGCAAACCCTGGTTTTACCTAACTTCGGTGTTGTAATCTTTTAATTCGGGCTAGTGACTAGAAAAATCATCACTGCGGTATTGCTATGCCCGGTAATAAAACTTCTACACCATTCATCGTTTTAAGCATTTTTGTTCTTCCAATTATGAGAGAGCCATAAGAAAACTCTCGAGATGAGGCGCTATGCGAGATATTTACCCGAGGTACACAGACAGGTGTAGTAGAGATATTTCAGTAGGCTGTAAAGGGAATGTCGGGGAAAATTCATGAATTTCTCCGAGTATTCCCATTCCCAGGATTCCCCTCTGGGGGAATTTCAGAGTATATCTTCGGATATGCAGCTCCGGATGAATAATAACCTGATATGGCGTCTTACGTATCTCCCGTAACACGGAGGACGTCGCTATTGTTTTCTAGATACAACGAGACGAAAGGTTAAGAGGAATTGCAAGAGCTGAAACGACTTCCAAATTCAGATCAAATTAAAGTTAAAACGTGGCAATTAATCATTTTTATATTAAAATTTAGTTGAATTAAATATTATGATCGAACCTTGATAATAACCACGTTAGGAATCTCAACTGGCAACGTTTTAGTACAAATAGTTGTATTAGTACCAATCCAGTATCTTAAATACTGGATTGGAAGCGCATCTGTGTCCTAAACACAAAATTACAACCCCTTTCAACCAGTTAACACCATACACGACTCTCTAACATTTCACTTCAGGGCCGTGAGGACCTTGACGTTTTCTGCCCATAAACACACAACCCAACCCAACCCTCAACGGTAAACAATCACTTCTGCATAAAAAAGGTTTAATTTATTTATTTATTATAGAGCTCGCAAATGTAGCGACTCGCTCTTATCCAGTAAAAGGTTTAATATCCTACGACTGTATTAATACGAAGTCAGGGTGTCAACTACTTTTTTGAAAGCCAATTTCGGGACTTTTTCGTGACTTTTTAATGATTTCGAAAGCAAATTTCGTGCTCATTAAAAAGAAAATAATTTCAATCAAAATGAAAATCCTTATACATTGGCTTAGAATTGGCCCTTACTATATAATTCCAATATTTAAGTCTGCATATATTTAAAAAATGAATAATTGATTTGTAAATGCATACAAAAACGGCGACGATTACAAATGCTGAAGTACCGGGATACGTTACACTCCTGTAAGAACTGAAATTTCGTGACTTGGTTTCCAAATTCATGACTTTTTCGTGATTTTCGTCCCCTATTTTCAATTTCGTGACATTTTCATGGCTTTCGCGACTTTTTCTTGCAGTAGACACCTTGGAAGTCATTTATAGCTGTTCATACACTGCGAGAGCAATGTACTATAATTTTACAGATAAAAGTCTGGTGAAAATAGCCATTATTTGCTTTTCAAACCGACACAAAAAGAATTACCGCTCCATCATCAGTGCTTCACTGGATAATATCCGCTTAGTTTATTGCCAGTTTCTTGTTGTGACGCCTAAAATCATTATGTATTTTTCACGAATGATCCAAACTTACCAATAACTGCTTCTATTCCTTTATTAAAGGAACAAGGGATATGGAGGAAACGCGCTAAGATCACGCAGTTTCTTTGAATCGGAATTTTTTATTATAAAATTAAAGTCCTATCACTAAAATACTTTTGATATAGGTTATTCTGTAGCCAATGTCTTGTATACAGCAGATTATAGGAGTAAAACATCATTTAAGCTGTTGAAAAAATTAGACATTTTACGCTCGTCCGATAAATGACTTGGTTGAACGAACGATCTCCTACATTCGGCCAATTGTAAAGGATAGCCGTCTCGTCGCGGGTCGGCTACCCTTGCCTATGGAACTATTACAGGGTTGACTGACAAATCGGTTATTTCACGGTCAGCATGGTTTAATAGATTCCAATACGAGCTACAGATCAATATTCATATGTGAAATTATTTCACCATTCTAAAATTGTTGATAAATTTGTATCCTCATTTCTTAAATATCCAAATTGTTTGAAATGCGCTCTAGCCCTATAATAAAAATAGAAAGGTAACAGATATGAGAACTTTTTGGTAATTTTTGTTAAATATCCGAAAAAGGGTTAATAAAACGCTTTATGTTAAAGGCAATCAGGCGTCCCCTATGGTCTGTTTGGTTACTCTAATAAATTTATCAATAACCAAATACAATTTAAGGAAAACTTTGACAAACAACTTCTACGTTAACCTTAATCTTTCTTAGGCTGCGGCTCGAATCTTTACGCGTCATAAGCCCTTTCCTTTCCGACCGACTATTCGCTTTCGGCCTTTACGGTCTATGCGCCAGTATACTACCAGAAGGTCCATTTTTCCTTCGTAGTTTAATTATGATTGTATCTGGTCTGATGTTCATCTTCTGAAAACTATCAGAAAAAAACGACACACTGAGCAATCCTTCAGGGAACATAGGCATCATTGTAGAAACTGCAGAAAATAAGAGTTCATCTTGGTGAATAGGATGCAAAACAGGTCAAACACCTCCACTTTTCTATTTCTTTTATTCCACAGAACGTTTTCGAGTTCACAAGCTCATCCTCAGTGTCCTGTTAACACCCATCGACAATGGGAAAATTACAATAAAATAATTTAAATCACATTAGATAAGTCAAGTAACACAATAAGTCAACTATTAAAATCAAGGAAAATAACATAATGTACAATTCTTCAACTCAAAAATCTAATTTTAACCAATTACTGCCAGCAGGCGAACATTTTGTGGAATAAAAGAAATAGAAAAGTGAAGGTGTGTTGACCTATTTGCATCCTATTTCCTTTAAAATAAGATGTAGTGCCAATATTGATGTGCATACTATCTTCTCACTAAAAGGAAGATGGAGCCATAAAGAAGATCCTAGAAAAACTTCACGGCCTAAGCATGAGCCGAAAAGGTAATGGAGGGTGTGAAGCCGGATACAGGGAATGAGGCGATGTGAGGGTAGCGGGATGAACTTAAAAGAAAAGCACATTCCCTACCAAACTTGGAGCTTTTTTGTAGAAAGGGCAATTTCCGATTCAAAATGGAGGAAGATCCAATCTTGAAGGATACAAAGTGGCGTTTTCATGTTTACGTCAGAGGAGAAAAGATGAGAAATGTTGAGTGATGGAAAAACAAACTTGCTTAAGGTACGTTCTGAACATATTTCAGAAGAAGGGAGATATTTTCTTATTTGATAAAACAAGCAGATACATACAATATGTACAAACGATGTTTTACGGCAAGTTATTTTTCAGTAAATAGTATCTTTAACGCACTTGAACCTAATAACTCTCTCACTATGGAGACGAAAACCTGTTTTTTACGTCAAGCCGATAACGAATTCTGCAAGAGATGAAGACAAATTATTATAACGAATAGGACACCAATAAAAAAAAAACGACACAAAAATACTTTATAGAAAGCGAAAGGACAACCTTTGTTAACTGTTATAATCCGCCAGGTAGACACCATTCAAGTAGTGAATTTCTACCAGAAAAGATCACAACTTTTCTGCGTTCATTGCTTATTACAGGTTTTAATTACAAACACACACACACACACACACACACACACACACACACACACATATATATATATATACATACATATATATATGTGTGTGTATATATATTATTAATTATATATTACAGCGGCGACCTACAGATAAGTCTTCCCAAAAATCTGTGTTAGTTATTATTTATTCACTTTTTAAATAATAATTATTACTTTATTTATTATTTAATTTATTTATTTAAATTTTAACGCCCATTTATAATTAACTCAGAATTTTGAAACGGGTTATCCATATGTTACCAACCTTTTCTAGCAAGGATAGGGCTGATGCCTATTATTTTTTCGAAAGAAAAACCATCACCCCTAGTGGGTATCGATTCCACGACCTAAGGCACATGGTATTATTTAATTTATAAAATAAAGTAAATAATAATAATTGAGTCAAAAGTTTATAATAAACATATTTTATTTTTATATTAGCACATTATTTAGGATTGTGGCGTAAACAAACCACATTGCTTTGTCATTAGCTATTTGATGGGCTTTATTGTTCCGCCACACAATAGAATAAATGAAAGAGATATTATGTTATACTTTAATAATTAGTCTTTTAATAGAACTAAACCATATTAGATCCCAGAAACCCTAACATACAAAGAGGACGAGAAAGAGACCAAAGAACTGAAGATTTAAGAAGTTTTTGCTTGAATGTTCGAAGATATTAATATCTCTTCCCGAATATTGAAAGAAGAAATTGTGTAACAACTTTGAGGATCCTGAAGATTGAGTAGCAAACTTCGAGAAGTTTGGAAGCTAAACGTCCAGTTTAGAACTAAATCAAATTTATTATTTATTTATGATGTGTGCTCGTTAGGGTGAATATCATTTATTTTAAAGCAGGCCCGCCGGATCTGAATAGAATTCATTAACAAGGAGTATAAGGAAAAGTTTAACAGATGTAATTAATTTCTATATTGTATGTACGTTGAATATTTTAATTAAACTTATTTCTTTACGTACATTAACATTATTTTGTGTTAGAAATTCACTCGGTATGTGAGAAATCCCCTTGTTATTAAACAATGCTCCAATCCTAAGAATGAATAATATATTTTCGACTTCAAAAACGAAAATCGTGCCATAACTATGTGAGAAGAGTGTAATTGGGACCCTTCCTTTTATACATATTCTATTATAAAAAAAAATATGTAGTTATACATAAAACATATATAGCGTAATTTATACATAAAAGAGGTATAGACACACAGGTCTGAGTTACTCCGATTTCCCAACATTAGAGATGGGCGATCTTTTAAAAGATCGATCCTTATAACACGATATATCGACTTTTTCAATCTATTTCCAAAAGCCTATATTTTAAAACAATCAATCATTAAGGGCCAATCTTTTAAAGAATTGATCTATCTAAAATTCCGTAAAATAAAGTATTTCGAATATTCAAATATTTAATCTCACCTCTTGTTCCTCAATCTCATATCTATTATTTAAGTGAAGAGAACATTTACAAGACAGTGTCCTATGTCCAGCAACGGACTTTACATACAACAATAACATTAAACAACGACTCAATACCTTCCGTTTCTCCAATTAGAGGGAAGAAGATAACATCATAAAAATGTGGTTTCAAACTGTGCTCTTAATTTGTTAAACTATTTTTTTTTCTATTATTATTATTATTTTATTCTATTTTTTTCATATGATGAACATATATATTTAATAATACCCATATATTTAATTATGATGTAGCAGTAGTAGTTCATTCTGTATTATTTTTGATGAAAAATAGTCTTACATTTTTCTAATTTAAGGTTACAGAGTACTTTTTTAGTCGATTTGAAGTAGGGACTGGCGATTCTCGAAACAGAATAGATTCGATATGATAAACGAATTTCGTAGGTAATTGTAAGGAATCGTGAAATCGACCCATATCGAAGATCGATCTGTATCGTAGATAGATCCATATAAAAATCTATCAATATCGTAGATCGATCTTCCGAGCCTAGAATACGATCTTTTGAATCGATCTAAACTCGCAGATCTTTATTGTGGATAGATCTTCTCATTTCGATTCGAATCGATTCAAAAGATTGATTCGTATTCGAGAATCGCACATCACTACCGAACATCTTGGATGAATATAAGATGCCTATGTTCAACTCAATCCGTCGTTTAAGAGTGTCCAAAACCATTCCAGTTTTGTTCACTTTTTACGAAAACTGAAAGACATATCACTTTGAGAGCGGTTTAATGGATTTCCGACATCGAAATGCCTGAAAAATGTTTATAAATTTTGTGCATCGGCTGCTGAGGCCTTTAGCACTCACGAAGCCTATTACAGCAAAAACGAAGACGATAGAATATTTATCTTGAACAAGCTGAATACCCGTGCTTCGTCACGGTAGATAAGTAGTCATTTTATTGCGTTAAATAATGTATTATTTAGTGATGATAGGTCAGTGAGACAGTCAGTCAGTATTATTTGACCAATATGTAGCAGGAGTAGATTTCGCCAAATTGGAAGTGTCCAATGCGCAAGGTCTGCAAGTAAACATCCGTTTTAGACAAACGCTATGCGCCATAATCGGGCGATTTTTGAAAGGAGTTGACCGTGAAAAGACAAATGTATGACGTATAATTTCAACGACCAGTATTTCGCGCCTTTCGGTTAAGAAACGTCGACATTTCTCGTCAACACTTCTGCAAAGCGTGATCCAGTCAACGCCGTAAGGAAGGCTGGAAAGAAGATCAAATGCTAAACGACTTTATAAATATCAAAAGAGGTTGAAAGATTATTTACACTTGTCTAATAAGTTCTTTTAAATTGTAAACAATTATAGGAGTTCCTAAACACTTCTAAGCGAGTGTAGGTATATAGAGCTTAAGTGCAGCTTCTTCAATTATGCATTACTACACACCCATGACGTCCATGTATGCATGCAATATTCAGTGTGATCTGATTAACGTCACCGTCTGTCGGAGCTTTTAAAGTTCAAAGGTGCCTCAATAGCCCGATAACCTTTACATTTCACTCTGAATCCTTCATGATGTAGTAAATATTATAACCGTATTGGTAACAGGTGAACCTCTGCAGCAATTAAATAAATATGGCAAATTTTGTGAATACCAATTAACAACTAATACAAATTTCATTTGAACTATAATAAATACACACACACACATATATATATATACCTAGGATGTAGGCGGATCACTCGCCAGGAGGTGATTCCAGATCATATCGAGAAAATATCACAGCTTTTTATAAGAAAGAAGTGGAATTTTAGTGAGCGGTTTTTTTTAATTTCCTCCAAGAGCATAAAGAAACATCCAGCGGGAGTTGTTGAACAATAATAAAATCCTTCTACATATATATATATATATATATATATATATATATATATATATATATATATATGCTCTCCTTCTGGATTGTTATACACACCTAGGTGATTTTACCACACTTAGCTTAGGGTTAAATCAGTAGGTAATAAGTAACGAATAAGATACATTGTTTTTTTTTTCTTTTTTTTTTTTCGGCGCATCTACATCTTGGCCATTAGCGCCGGGCTATCTACAGGTTGCCACCCTTTTCTAATGCCAACGGCACGTAGTCGGTCACCCATTCAGGTACTGACCACGCCCGACGTTGCTTAACTTCGGTGATCTACGGGAACCGGTGCACTCAACGTGGCTATGGCCGTTGGCAAGATACATTGTTATTTGCATATACAATTCTTTTATAAATTTCTGTTTGGTGAAGGGTGAAAACATAGTGGAGCGCCGAGGGTAGAGGGTAGCCGAGAGGGTTTTGATCTCCGATGGTAGCAGCGCTTCATATGCACATAGTGGAGCGGCGAGGGTAGAGGGTAGCCGAGAGGGTTTTGATCCCCGATGGTAGCGGCGCTTCATATGCACATAGTCGAGCGGCGAGGGTAGAGGGTAGCCGAGAGGGTTCACTTTACAGTCTGTATTATGTCTTGGACAGTGATGGCGATTTCTTATACGAGATTAGTTCACAGACAATGATTACTGTTTTAGGCGGTATCAGAACTTTTTTCACATTTGAAGAAATATCCGCATCGCTTTTTCCAATAAGCGGGGATGGATTACAGTACTTTTGAAAGCATATTGAACCTAAACACTCCTCATATAGAGGTGAAATTTCCTAATTTTGTAAAACAGCCGATTGAATGCAACGTGAAGCTACTTATCAAACCGATTATGGTGTTGAGGTAACTGCTTATCTCAAACAGGTCGGGGTTCACAAAGTAACAATATAAAACTTTCAGTGTCTATGGCTGTACTTGACGTTTTCTCGGTTTAACCAGCGAGGCTCGCCTGAATCCTCTTGGTAAAGAAATCGGGTATGAATTCCCGAGCGGAGAGGGTAGAGGGTCGAAGAGGGTACGATTACCAGCGTTGTTATCAGCTCCAATATGTTTTGGCAAGTGTAAACACATGCATTATTTTCAACCCTCTCGGCTACCCTCTACCCTCGCCGCTCCACTAGGTTTTCACCCTAAGATCATTTCTTCTAATTTAATAACCTTATCTGTACTGAAGATAGTCATGATTGCCATTTCTTGGCGATAAGAGGAAATTTATAAGTCGGAAAACAGAACCGACGTTATATCTTACAGCTCAAAAGCACTATCGCTGGTTTTAGTGAGGAGATGGAGGTAGGATACGACCCTAGGGGAGAATTATCCAAAAACCGATTAAGGGATTGATGAGATGGGTAGTCATGGGCCATGAAATCCATCCATATATTATAGGGGGGCAGCTACAGCAGATAATATTAAATCAGTGTATTATTAATAATCTATTTATCTTCACATTAACTAATTTTAAATTAATTGTTAGTAAATTTATAAATTTAACCTTATCAGTGAGATTTACTCACAGGACTAACTTTATTATTTAAAGTTTATTTATTTATTTTCTTTGATTTAAAGGGCTTCCGCAAGGCTATTGGGACAATTACATTTACAGAATACAAATGTTCCCTTATTTATTATATTTTATTTAAAGATAGGGCTTTAAGCTGGGCGATTTACAAACAAAATAAAATAAATAAAGACCCAAATATATAAGACAATTAAAAATAAATAAATAAATAGGTAGATATCATGCCCATCTAATGAAGAACATGTCTGGTAAAAAATTCGGTTGATTAAGTTCTATTCACAGACATTAGTCGCGTCAGGTATAGGGTCATTCCATATCAAGTGATCCAAAAACAAGGAAAAAATTTCCCTCATATTTTTTGATTTTTTTAAAATTCGGCTCATCTATAGTACCCCATACGACAATTAAAAATCCAAATTTTTATAAATTTATCTTTATTAGTTTTCGAGTTATGAATGTTTAAGTTTTTTAAAAAAGCACGTTTTAGGACAGACATTTGATCATAAAATGTACCATAACTCCCAAACGAAATGAGCTAGAGAGGTGTGGTAAAAAGGATTCGTTAGTGTATTAAATGATGATTAAAATGATATATATCATGACTTATTTATGAAAATTTAAATTTTAAGACAATTTTTAAAACTTTAAAATTAAAATTTCTCTTAAAACGTATGTTTAAACCTTTTCAAAAAAATTGTAATTTTTCTTTGATATTTTATCTCAGGTTTGTGCAAATTTCAAGTTGGGATCTCAATGGGATCATATTTATTTTAATTAATAACTTAATCAAAGGTAGCTTGGTATCTCGTAGGTACGTCAAAAATTAAAAATTTTTAGAAAATGAAACGAAATCCATCTAATATAGACACAAGACGAAAAAAAAAGAAAAAAAAAGTCCTTTGGCATACATCTCGTTTTGGGTTAGTAATCGAGAAAAACGCAAAAAACTAAAAGAAATTATGAAAAATACGTCTATTAAAAGGGATATCAATTTTTTTTTAAAGTACATGTATCAACCCCACCCCCTCCACTCACCCTTCCATCTCCTTTAACCCCCCCCCCCAAATATAGGACGCCTCTGATTTTGTGTGTAATAATGAAATATTAGGTCCACATTTTTTTACCCTTCGACTTAACTCAGAGTCTTTCCACACATTCCTCGTTAATAAACTGTCGTCGTTCTTGGAGGAGATCCTTTTGGCACAGAGCTGGGAACAGTTTGTAAATTGATTATTTGGAGTTATTAGAAGAAGAAATTGTTATTTTATAATTAGATAAGTATGCGTGCCGAGTTAAATTTAAAATGTTTTAAGAATTGAACATTTATTTTTATTAAGAATTTAAAGTTGTTTTTGTTTTGTGTTTTAGCAATTTCCTCAGAAGGAAAGTATATTTTAAATTATGTTGAACTTACTGCTTTACATGGTGTCGGTTAATTTTTTCGAGCAAGAAATTTTGTTGTTGTTTTTTTTTTGGGGGGGGGGATAGGTGTGTGGTTAGAGGAGTGGAAGATGAAACGTACTTTTAATGATTTTTATACAGGAATTATGAAATAGTGCCTTTTCACAATTGTGTTTTAGTTTTTTACGTTTTTCTCGGTAAGGAAGCAAATCGAGATATATGCCAAAGGACTTTTTTTCTTTCTTTTTTCATCTTGCATCGATTCCCAAAGTTAAGCCGTTTTTGGGGGGGGAGAGACACCCTGTGTATGTTCGATGGATTTCATTTCATTTTTTAAAAATTTCAATTTTTTTAAGTACCAACATAAAGTTAATAATTAAAATAAATATGATCCCATTGCGATCCCAGCTTGAAATGTACACAAAACTGAGATAAAATATCAAAGAAAATTTACATTTTTTTTTTTGAAAATTTTTAAACATACGTTTTAAGAGAAATTTAAATTTTAAAGTTTTAAAAATTATCTTAAAATTTCAATTTTCATAAATAAGTCATGATATATATCATTGTAATCAGCATTTAATACACTAACGAATCCTTTTCACCACACCTCTCTAGCTCATTTCGTTTGGGAGTTATGGTACATTTTATGATCAAATGTCTGTCCTAAAATGTGCTTTTTTTAAAAACTTAAACATTCATAACTCGAAAACTAATAAAGATAAATTTCTAAAAATTTGAATTTTTAATTGTCGTATGGGGTACTATTGATGAGCCAAATTTAAGAAAATTCAAAAAATATGAGGGGAAAAACTGTGGATCACTTGATATGGAATGACCCTATACGTTCCGTAAGTTCCGTCAAGTATCAGTCACAAAAAAAAAAGGTTTTCATGACGGTTCGGTGACTGAAGTTGGACACACAATTATCAGTCACTGAACCGTCATGAAAACATTTTTGTTGTTTTATCATTGATGAGAAATTATCTTTTGAAGGTTCGGGGACTGAAGTGGGTCTGTCGGTTCAGAACCGTCAGTCACCGAATAGTTAAAAGATGATTTCTAGTTAACCATTTTTATTTGTTTTGAGGGACGGTTCTGAATCTGACCGGCAGCTGAACTGTGATATGTTTGAATAGACCTTTAGAAGTTGGCTTTTACTCTAGTACAAAATTAAATATAAAATTAGAATCGAGCAACCTATTTTTTTCACGGCGCACCGATTTCTTAAGCCATTAGCGCCGACATCTATGGTGCAGCCGGGAATTTTCTCAACGGGCCCTAAAACGAGAAAAATTACTTCGACCCTGCTGCAGTTGGGACTCGAACCCTAATCTCCCGCATGAGAATCCAAGACGTTAGCCACTAGACCACAGGAGACCCCTATATAGATTATTTTAAGCAAATTCTTCAGGAATGCCCAACTTGCTGAGGAAACCACCTACCGAACTTGCCACTTAATTCAGCAGATATTGCGTGACGGACCTGACACTTTTTTATTTTGACGCTCTCCAGGTCGGTTTCAATCCATATCCTCCCGGTTTACGTTCGATTATTAATTTTTAAATCTTTATATTCATCAAGAATTAACTCTCAAGGCTGAGTTTTAAACTCTAATACTCCCTGTTGCGTTGCCAATGTTATAAAAAAGGTTATATCATAGCCTAAGGTTTTAATTGTCCCGAAACATTTCGGAATATTTCAGTCACCAGCCTGTGGATTATTTAGTGGTTTTGGTTTTGGTTACATCAAAGAGGACTTTACTCATAGAATAAAACTGTAGTTTACGAGTATTTCGCGTTTAAGCCTTTTCCTTAGTCGAAGAACTTGTCAGATCGTTCCTACGTGGAGGATCTGGTACAATGAAAAATTCATTGGAAGAATAATAATTTTTTATGATATATTCATATCATTAATGGGCAACCATTCGTAAAACAAAAATTGTAATGTCAAGAACTCAATTCAGAATGATCATTATTATGGCTTGAGAAAATATCCTTTTGTGCGACTTGACAGTCTCTATAAATAAATTACACACATAATTGACTGAACAATCTTGACAGTTTGACTACATTCACCTAAAGAGTTCCTTGAGACACATCCTAGGCATTGTCGTTTTCCCACGAGTTCTTTCACCCTCTGCACATCCTTTCTTAATTCCTAAGGTGCTACGATTCTTGAAGAGCCGAGGCCTCCTGCCTCTTGGTTCTCTATTGCTTGCTCCCGTTGTCAGGTTGCGGATATACCTTGTTGCACCTCTGTCGATCACACTCCTAGGAATCTGACTTAACATCATTCTATCGCTTACTTTCTACTTTTATTACTCTTAGAACAAGGAAGCCAATTAGTTCATCATTGCTGCTTATTCTCTGGACTCCTTCGCCATAAACGTGTTCCCAGAATTCTACGCTAAAAACTTTCTGTGTACTAAATAATGCCTAGTCTTCAATTTTAGATTTCATTGCGAGGCCACCGTACAGTTCCCTCAAGTGAAAACTTTAGAATCTCTGGAACATTATGTTACCTCATTCGTTTTCTTTTTTTTTTTTTTTTTGTTGTTTTTGTTTTTTTTTTGTCTCATGACCTGATGCTGCAACCATAAATGTAGCACAGGTTCTTTCTTTCATCGACTATAAATATTTTTTCGTTTCCAGAACTCTAGATACTAAACATGCTTCTGAGCCATAGACGAATAGCGGGCTTGTACAGGTGCAATTTAGTTGCTTGGAAAGGTGGCGGAGAAAATGAAATGCTCAGTTCGACATTGTAAACCTGCATCTATCATAGGGCAATTATTATCCGAATTTACTTGGATTGGAAACACAGATATAAAAACTAATTTGTCTTATGAAACTTGAGCAGTGCAGTCTGACCCCTTATTTCAGGTTTTCTTGACCGCCTCTAGACTATACACTCAGTATTTGTGGCTAGAAATGTTCAATGACCTGGAACCATCTTCCTTCAAGAACTAGGTTGTCGTCTGTGTACTCTAGTAACTTTACTGCTCCGTTAAATATTATGCCAATATTTTAAACGTCGGAATCTGGTACTGCTTTCTCAAGCCCATTGTTATTTATAACATATTTTTTACCACCAAGAGACATAAATTGGCAATACATCTGGATAAATTATTGTATCTTGAAATAATACTTCTTAGAGTGCTTTCATACTAAAGAAAAACTGAAAAGCCTTCCTAATGGCGTTTGAGAAACTCGTTAAGTCTTGGAAATGAAGTGGCCATGCGCATAAAGAATTAGAGAGGTTGATTGGAGAGTAAACATACCAAGAGGGGCTTAACGAGGAGTAACAGGATTCACAAATAGCATCAGGCAGTCCATTACTCCTCAACAGTCCTTGGCACTTCTTCCGTATTAATCAGTTTTAATAAATAATATCTAATTAATGTACGCTCTAAAGTTTAATTCAAATACTCATTCAATCAAGAGATGTAATAAATTAAATAGTATCCATCGAGGCGTCTCCCCGTGGTCCAGTGGCTAACGCCTTAGTTTCTAATGCGGGAGATGGTGGGTTCGATTCCCACAGGCGGCAGGAAATTTCTCATCTCAATGCTCGTTGAGATGAGAAAATTCCTGCCGCCCCTTAGAGATGTCGATGCACCGAAAAAAAAAACAGGGGGGACAGGGAAATTTGGCTCTACACAAAATGGGAGCTTATACTCAATTAATATACAGGAGCAGAGTACAATATGCAACCTTAAAGAAGCAGAAACAATAGCCCACGTAATATTCCTTTGCCATAATATTCCTGTGCAGTAGTTCTCGAAATCCCTTCATGAAGGATTAACTTCCCTCTAGAAGTCATGAAGAAGCATTAGAACAATTCTTCGCCAGCATGACTGCCATTACGTGCAGCAGTCTCTGCTACTTCATCACAGAAGCAAGGCAGATAAGAGCTCTCATATCTAACGAGTAAATATCATATCCTGTGCATGAGTTTTTTTTTTGTTTTGTTTTTTATTGTTGTGTAATATGTCATTTTACACAAAATGCTTGTTCATAACATAAGGGTTATTATTATTTTTTATTTTATTTTTATTTTATTTTTATTTATTTATTTATTTTTTAACGGTGCATCGACTTCTAGGCCAATAGCGCCTGATGTGGCTAGTATATTTTACCAAGTGGCGAAGGTGCTGAACAGGTTAGATTTCCTCTTAGTCGGAACAGGATAGATTGTTTCTGATGAACTCAGCAGTCGTTGTACCGGAAGGAAAAGAAAGATACTGTGTTGGTTAGGGCACTGAATTAACTGAGAAAATAGCGTCGGTACTGGAGTGGCAAGGACAATGGAAAACCATAGGGCGTTTGCATTGTAATCCGCCCCAGCGTTGGGCTCACCACAGTTGAGGCAGGTTCCCACCAATAGTGGCGAAGAGGATGAAATTTTTAACAATGGCTGTATCGGTCCTCGAAAACCCTGGATGGCCTTAATGGACTCTAGAATAGGGACAACTGTAAGAGATGTTTTCACTGGGGACACAGCGGGCGTTAGAAGTTACTGGTCAGGTGGTCTTCTTGAAATGAGAATCTGTCAGAGCTCTCGGGACAAAATGGACAACAATAGATATAATAGAGTAACTTTTCAATAACTGTATCATATTTTTCAGCATTCAAAATAATAGCGATCCATATGAGGGGGGACGTCCAGAAATAACTGTTACAAAAAGAAAATAACTAATTTGAAGAATCCAAGAGAACAAAGGAACTTACTATGTGACTAAATCACATACTAACTCCCCATTCTCCTAAGTTAGGAGCGAATCTTACAGAGCATTGTTATGCATGATCTTATCGTTGAATATGTACAAACACACGGAGAGCATGTGTTTAACAAACATTATTCATACATTTACTATTCCCGGGAAGGATCTCCAGATCTGTGTATTCCATCTACAAAGTGTTTCTTCTACCTCATCGAGGAAGAAGAGGACGGCTACACGAAGCATGGCTTGTTTATGTGGTGTTCCACCGACACTGATGTATTCTGGTTAAATACCTTTTTCCACACACGTTACAGTCAAGATTTAACCTCTTTCATAGGACATTGTTTTTGAGCAGTAAGGGTACTTCAACCTTACGTTTTGGGGCTCCAACAAAACACAAACTTAATCTGTAATATTGCATTAGACATTGAATACAATATTAAATATTGTATTGAATTTCTAATATTGTATTGTATTTTACGGAGGCCCGGTAGCCGAGAGTGTTAACTGCACTTAACATTCCGTCCCATGGGTCATGGGTTTAATTCCCACGAGGAGTGTGGTCTTTTCTTTGAAAAAAAAAAAAAGCATCAGCCCAAGGGTGGTAACCCATAGATAACCCGTCCTAAAATTCAGAGTTTATTATAATGGGCGTTAAAATTTAAATAAATAAATATAAATTTAATCTTTCTGGCCAAAACATATGGTTGGCCAAAGATGTCAATGTCATATTATGATAATAATTGTCGTATGGTAATTATTCCATTTAATGTGTCACAAGACCAATTTTATCATTTATTTATTTAAATTTTAACGTCCATTTATTATTAACTACGAATTTTAGGACGGGTTATCTATGGGTTACCACCCTTTTCTAGCTAGGATAGGGGTGATACTGTAAAGGTATCTGATTCTTGATCATACGGCACACTAGGGAGATAGTGTGGTCAGTACTATGCTCCGAACGCCTGATTTTCCCCTTGCTGCTTCGAGTGCTAGAGTCATTAGCAACAAGGTGCCCATTAATAAATTTATTAAAGTCTGGGTTGGCCTAAGGGCAGTCAGGGAGGCCGAATTCAACCCATGAACGAAGACACTAGAAGAAAAAATCTTAATTGCTTGCTTGGGAATTGAACTCAGGTCCTCCAGCATATGAATCCAGTACTCTACCACTGAGCTAACCTCGCCCCCAACTTAATATCAGTCGCAGAATTATTTTTTTTATTTTCGAACAAAAATGTGGGTTCCGTTTTAGACTTAGAAGAAACTTTTTATGACAAATAAAAGAAACTTTAATATGGTTGAAATAAATATAACCTTATAAGTGTAAACGCTATAGAAATTAACTATTTTAAAAATCTACTAAGTTCTACAAGAAATATATAATAGAAATGCTAAAACAGAATGTCAAATCAGGAAAAAAAAAAGTCTTGTCTCGAAGGAACATTGGAAACTAAGCAGATTCACTAGCAAGGTATGTAGTTAGTTTTGGATCACACTTGTGAGGCCTGTACATAAAACGAAACGATTCAGTATTCCGTCAGGGTGCAGAGGCAGGGCCCAGAAATATCCCACAATGGGCAACGAAAGGCGAAAATGTCACGGCAGAATAATGATTCGAGAAACATATATAATTCATGGAACATGGATACCTCATGAGGTATTCAACACCCGTAAACCCCATACATCATAGGTAGCGAAGGTGTGAGGCGAGATGTGAAGGAAGGCAAGCATTCAAAAAATATACAAGTTACACACAATTCTGCAAGATATTGTCACAATTGCAAACTAACAAGCGTGTTTGACTTTATTGTTTAAATTATTACGCACATACTATAATAGAACATAACTAAGAAGACGAGTACTTAACAACAATACAAATACAAATTAATTTCTTCAATTTTAATTTCGAAGTTCATTACATGGAGGGTTCAGATCCAATCAGTGTAAGACAATAAACAATCAAATTGAGATAATTGAATTATTATGTATTTATTGATGAACATCATACAAAATAACATTTTTAACATGAAAATAAAATAAATGTTGTTTGTCCAACAACAAAATGTCAGTGGTCAAAATAGGTGCCTCCACGTATCGGTTTATCATAGAAATAATGACTTTCACATTCTTGAGTGTTTTGTGAAACGATAGTTTAAATAACAAACAATCAGATGCAGTATGTAAGTCATTTTCGGGGAAAAGGTGACTTATACTTATTGGCTTCAGAACCCTCCATATAAAGGTTGTATAGCAATGAAGAAAACGTTAAACTAAAAATATATTACAAGAACGTCATTCAAGATAGGTAGAACAAGTTCAGAGCTCGGAAACGGTAACTTTCGCCACAAAAAAAAAAAAAAATAAGAATAATTTTTACTAACTTGTTTTATTGGATAAGACATTAAAGAAATTGTAAGTAAAAAAAAAGAAATCGCGGTAAGCTGAAGTTGACTATTGAAAGCGTATTTTCGAAACAAGACAAACCAAAGCGTGATACATGAAACGTTCCTTTGACAGCGAAGCATCTACTAACAGACAGCATGAAAAGACAACCTACAGGCACACAGGACCTTAGCGAGCTGTTATCAGATAAGATCCCATACATTGATACCATGCTGACATACTGAAAGACGAAAAAAACATACAACCACCAAAAACATACATATAAAATATACCTTTATCACAACACACAACTAAAATCAAAGCCAAAATTTGTGATCTCAAAATAATTTTAGAGCAATTTATCTATTTTTCTATGAATATATTTTCCTTAAGTTAGACCTTACTTATTATTTTGTATATATATATATATATATATATATATATATATATATATATTTATTATTTCAATTATACCATTATTTTATTACTTATTATTTGTTATTTATTTAATTTTGTATATTTTTTTTGAACGATTAATGTTATTTATGAATTTACTTTAAAATGACTTTCTTATTAATTTTCTTTCAGCAGATTACCCTTGTTGTGGAACTCTTCAAACAAATAAATAAAACACTGTACACATTTCAAATTTCACTAGAAATAAGGAATGTTGGGGGGGGGGGATTAGGTGTTCTGTTTGTCTGATTTTTATCGCGTTTCCTCCCTCCCTCAATAGTCTGACATTTCTTTCTGTAGCGGTATGTTTTCCAATTATTACGTCCATATGTTGATATATAAGTAGAATGTAGAGGGCATAACCCCTATAAGAAGAAACCATAAGACGTTGGGGGCTTAAAAAAAAAACATCTTTTAAACGTAAATAATTTCCATAAGCCCCGCCAAAATTTAAATAATTTCTGACCAACCTCTCCGATGAAACACCTCCAATTAGCTGCAATAACTCCCATCCGTAAAATATTTACCATCAGCTGAAACAGCTGGACCGGAAGTGGATCTGAAGCTGACAAACACGGGAAGGAAGTGGTGACCGGAAGAGAGCGCGCTACTTTGAGGGTCGCATGAGATGTTTAAGGACAGTAAGGTCTAGGATAAGGCATGTTTCAGGTAAAGCAAGTTCTATGTGAATATTACACTTCATATTATTACATACGCAAGAAATGCAATCCAAGAAAGAATAAGTTATTCAATCATGCAGTCCGTGTTTGATAAAATATCATTAAATACGGAGATATATTTACTTTTGTTATTTTTAGGGAAGGATGAACCCCGGCCCAGAAGAGAGGATGGTTTTAACAAGACTCTGCAAAGGACACCTCCATTACTAACTGAGAGAGGAGACAGGCCCACTTTGTAATATGAAACTGACAGCTGCAGACTGTAAAAAAACAGAAACACATACTCGCGAATAATACACAATATAATAAAAGCTCCCAGTCTGGCCAAGCTAACGGATAAACTAAGTATTAAACTTTATACTCTTATGTATTTTTTATAGCCACCTCCATAAATTATTTAGAAAAAAATACATTCATAAAATTCCAGTGGTACAGTACTGGAGTAATCATTTTCATTTTCATTTTCATTAGTTTCAAATGTTATTTTATGAGATAAGAAATAAAAATATTTTAGAGAAATAAAATACGATCTTGTTCAATCAGACGGATTTCACTCATAACAAGACAGTCTTTTTTAGCAAAATCCAAATGAATTGAGGTGGTGACCATATAGGAATCTTCGGAACATTTTTTTCAAATACAGTGGGCACACTTCGGGTTCGCATTTAGGAGCTCTTGACTAAAAATTAATCCGAAATTAAAACCCACCTAAAGACGGAGCAACTCAATGACAGATCTCTAGAAGTGCAGGTAATGCTAAAAATGAAAAATGATGGACCAATTCGAATAGGTTGAAATTAAACTGGAAACTCTGTCTTCACGAATGTGTTTAACGGCGGAGGAGAAGGAAGCATACTTCAACACGTTCCTAACGGCAGCTCGGTTAGAGGGCCACTACATACGATATAGTTTTGTTTTGTTTTTTTCATGAGGGAGGGGTATTTTTGCTCAATTATTATTTTTTAAATGTTTTTAATGTTTGCTACCTGGGAGTAATTTTATTAAAATTAAAGATTTCTGAAATTTGTTTATTGAAAAGATGTTTATTGAACATTATATTATTTTGTTTGAATTTGTTTATTTATATTCAATAGTTTTGTTATTTAGCTGATCAAAGTAATAGATTGTAATTATTCCGTTTGCAATCTCGAAAACGAAAAAAGAAACGCATGGAGAAGCTTGACCATTTGTTCATCCTAACTTACTATTTCTCCAAATGTACATGCATCTTACAAAGATCAACAAAGGTAATCCCGATTCCGCCGTCTGACAGTGTCTGAGATGACAGCGGCAACAATGTTTGTTTTTCGCCACGAAACGAGCGTATAGAATTCCAAAAGCAAATTATCGGATGAATTAGTTAATCTTGAAAATATACCTCTATTGGTTGTTAATGGTGGTTAATTTTACCACCAGAAATGGTGGTTGAAACTGTCTATCCAACACCAGAAACTAATAAAAGTCCCTAACTTCGGGGACCCTTTACCGCAAATCTTTTAATTTTGGGTAGACAGAAATCGAAAAGCTCTTTATTGTTATTCTATATTGTATTTTATTCTTAATACAATTATTTTTATCCGTCTCACAATAAATATACGTAAATTGGCTACAAATATTTATGTACGAATTATTCTTTAATATCAAAAGAACCTGGTGCTTGGAATCTGTCAATGTTTTTTAGCTGTGCTTGTCTCTTTATTTATTGTATGAGTAAGTTTTAGAGAGGATTATCTCTACCTGGATATTCAGCAGTAATTCGAGATGAAACATAGCAGCCAGGAATTTCTCCCCTGGATCTCGTTCATCATTTAGCATTGTTATCAAAGTAGGAGAGTAACCTTCCCTAACACAGGCAATTTATTACCTTATAATATCACCATAATTCCTATAGAAAGTTATATATTTACATAGTTATAAATTTTCTTATCTTTAGTTATATATATACGCGTATTTCTGACCAATTAAGAATATTCACTGTTCTTGGATATAAGTGGCGTAGGTCTTTAAAAAAATAACTCTTTTTTTTTTGTCTTTTATTTATTCTTATTTTTTTTAACTACATTATTTTATAATCGTCTTACATGTTTTGTGGCCATTAAAACTTTACAATTTGTTATTCCATCATTTTAGTTAATTCAATAAAATATTCCAATTTAACAAATTATTAAAATCTGCTTTAAAATTCAGAGCTAAAAATTCTATTGTTTGTCAATGTATAATGAAAACGTTTAGTGTACATACCCTGTATGTTTGGTTTACTCCCAAACATACCCCCCCCCACCCATGATACGGCTGAGGCAAGCTTATCACATGTTTCGGATGCTTAGTAATCAACTGATTACCAAGTGTTCTATCAAATTTATACTTATTATAGAGAAATTATTTCCTATTTTCTGATGTCATTATACAATTTTATTATTATTATATAAATATTTTATTTTCCACTAAATGTTATTTCTGCCCTTGTCTACTATTACTACACTGTCAAAATCAAATGTATTCCTTCATTGCATTTACAAACCATGCATACGTTTGAGCTGTATTATTTATTACTTGTATGTTAAATAGGAATATTTTATTGGATTAACTAAAGTTATATAATCCAACATTTTTTGGGTTTTAATGACCCCTCAGAAGTCGGCATGGAGGCCACGAAACTTGTAGGGCAATGTATACTATACTATGTTATATTTACATAATAAAAAACATCACTCCGACCCATTTTTCCAATTATAAATCCGTGCAGACTAAATATAATAATAATAAATATAATTTCTATGATATCATTCTCGAATAGAGCTCTAAGCGAAGAAGTTAAATGTAATAGTAGATTTAAAAAAATACAGTCCCCCTAGTGGGAGACAGCGCTCCTCGCGGCGGCTTTGGGAACCTACGTCTGGCGGGCTCTTTCTAATGAAACAGAGTTTAAAGTAAACCCTCCTTTCCAATAGACCGATTTACTTCATTTTTACGACACTTCTTTCTCGTGAGATACCCACGATGTCTTCCGCGTTTCGTTACAATACAGCAGAAATTACGACCGGCATGAGTATATTAGTTCTTTAGGTCCGGAGTACCCCCCTCCCTCCAAATAACCCGATTTAGTTTATTTTTATAATCCATTTTTCTCTGTTGATTACCACCACAATAACAAGTTTCGTTCGACAAAGTCCGTCACGCAGGAGCTGGATAACTAAGCACTTTCCTCAGAATTGGGTAGTGTCGAGTGCATTCCTGAATAATTTGCTAAAAATAACCTATATAGATAAATAAAATAAAAACATAAATAACACCTGTTTCAATTCAATTGAAACATAGCACAAAGTAAATCCCCCCCTCCTAATAAACCGATTTAGTTTAATTTTACAACACATTTTTTTCTTTAGTTGACCAAAACGAATACCGAGTTTCGTTGAAATATAACACAAAATTACGACTGGTATTGGCAAATACCTACTTTGGCTCCGGAGTAAGCCCCATCTCCGGATGGACTGATTTTGTTGGTTAACGAACTCGTTCAATCGTTTGATTGGGGAATACTACATACCAAGTTTCGTGGGGAAGAAACAAAAGCTCTGGCCGGTATCGTGTTAACGGACACATATATAACTAACTATATATATATATATATATATATATATATATATAAATTTTAACTGGGGTCATTTTCGGTGTCTACTACGTAGGATCGATAACGATTCGAAGAAATTTTTCAAAAATTCCGTCATGAGTGCAACCTCAATAGCGACTTTCCTTCGGAGGAAAGTGCTAAAATGAAAATAAACAATATGAAACCTATAAATTGGGAACCTCTTCCTTAGTTGATTTTAGGACAATTAAGTTTAGACTTCCACACCCCTAACGATTGCCTGAGGTAAGCTACGTTGGGCTTGTCTTGGGCGCGGATAATCGGTCGCCTTGGATTTGTAAGCTATTGGTCACTGCCGGGCGATGAAAAGTAGCGCGTTAAAGCGCTGTAAAAAAAAACGAATACATTACTTTTGAAGATAGTGAACATATTTATTCAACTGAATATTTTCGAGGTCTCCACCTCATCCTTGCTGACCCTCATCCTGATAGGAGTGCACTGAGGATGGGGTGGTGACCGCTAAAACGCTCTGTTCAATAAATATATACGCTGGAGGTTTCTGCGAGTTATTCATCCTAACTCAGTAGTAAAATAGCATAATGTAAACAACATAGACATTCTAAATTAACTCCATAGGAATACAAGAAAATCCGCTTTTCTGAATACATTCTCACACACATCGACAATTTTTCCAGAGGTTTGGCGTTTGTCCTAACTAAGATAAATTTAGTTTACGTTTGTAGTTTAGAAAATATTGAGGCATCTACCGTTCTATGTATAAGCGATTTAATTTGACTCTATTTAAAAACGTGCTATTCTGAGAAAGACTACCTTCCAATTACCCAGGTGAGGCTGTGAAGAGAGCAAGTGGACTACCTAAAGAAGCACCCAGAGATAAGTTGAATAGGTGCTTTTTATCATTCCTAGGAAGCACTTCCTCCTTGAACCCTCTTTGAGCCTTCACTCTCTTGAATAGAACCACTTTTCAGGACCATTCACGCACGTCTCTTCCAACTAACCACTCCTTCTTATAATAAAGAACCACCTCTCAGTGGATCTAGACGATTTCACACTGGATTAAACCATTAAAAGAGATAAAAGGGACAAGCTAATGTAGTGAAATTACATAAAATGAGTCTTGGAATTCAGATGACTGAAATTAATAAAGGATCCAACATTAAGCAATAATGCCAACGGCCATAGCCACGTTGAATGCTTCCCATAGATCCCATAGATCACCGAAGTTAAGCAACGTCGGGCGTGGTCAGTACCTGAATGGGTGACCGACCACGTGCTGTTGGCATTAGAAAAGGGTGGCAACCTGTAGATAGCCCGGCGCTAATGGCCAAGATGTAGATGCGCCGTTAAAAAAGAAGAAGAAAAAAAAATGAAGCAATAACCCACCACGAGATGAAGTAATGGACAACTAAATATTTCTTAAGTAACAATAAACCACAAAATTAATTAATAATCCAATAAATAAATAAAATATTGGGCGAGGTTAGCTCAGTGGTAGAGCACTGGACTAATAAGCTGGAGGCCTGAGTTCAAATCCCGAGCAAGCGCTAAAGATTTTTTCTCCTAGTGTCTTCGTTCATGGGTTGAATTCGGCCTCCCTGACCGTCCCTAGGCCGACCCAGCCTTTAATTAATTAAATAATGGGTACCTTGGGTGCTAATGACTCTAGCAGTCGAAGCGGCCAAGGGGGAAATCAGGCGGCCGGAGCATAGTACTGACCATACTATCGCCCTAGTGTGCCGTATGGTCATGAATCAGATAGCTCTATAGTATCTGCCCCTCAGGGCCCGCGTGGCCTGTTACGGGACTGATTTTTTTTTTTTAAATAAATAAAGTCTACCGCAAATTACCCAATAGAAAATGATCCTCCAACAAATTAATTAAGAGTCCAAGCAAAACCAAGTAACAAGGAAACATCCCCAAGTGTCCGGAGCCGATTTTTTTTAAACTTTGGGAATTTTATTAAACACGTGAAAATAATCGATACGTCTTTCTTTGTATCAGCCCAATCGCACGTTTAAGGGGCGAAAGCACCCTTCCAAAGTTCAAATATTCTAACAAGGCGAATATACATTGGTGGGGTCACCGATTTGGTCCATTTCTTTTTTCTGGTCATTCTACATCGAAAAATAGTCGACACGTGTCCGAGAGTTTCGTCCAATACGCCTTAGCGGCAGAGAAATAAAATAAAATAGGGTGAAAATGCTTTATGTTATGCATCGAGTTTATAAAATAATATCGACATGATTCTTTTGCCAATTCATTTGTTTTAGAGATTAGATAATAAAAAATACAATCGTTGAACAATCATTTATATTTTGTGAAATTAATTCAAAAATATGCTTACGTTTGACGCAAACTAGCCTTATACATTTTTCTACACCAAAAATAATAGCAGATTTAAAATCAGCACTCCAAGAAACCCAATGAGGTAAATATCATCGAAAACAAAAAATAATACTTTTTTACTCTCCGAAAGAGTCTCTGGTATCTCTCGGTAATTGGAGGAAAAAAGAATTATTTTTGGCAATGAGTACAAATTTCTATATCTATACAAAATAGGACTTGTTTTTCAATTTTGAGACTAAACTTCTTCCGGGTAATCGATTTTTTGTTTGACTCTATCGATTTTTAAACAGCTGACGGTTGTTATGTAGATGATCTTCAGTAATGACGTGGCCATTTTAGCGGAAGGTTCACCTTCCTTCCATTTGGCTGTATCTAGTTCTTAGGCTCCTGAAGAGGCGTCCAAGGATGCGAAACATGTAGAGCCAATTTTAATAAATTCAAATTTATGTTAATTTGATTTTATTCATTGTCCTTCAGCCTACACGAGAAAAATTGTTGAAATTTTGATCACTATTGCCTTAATATAAAATAATAAAACCAGTTTCAGTAACTTATCATAAATATGGACTGATATACTTGAAGAGAGCAACCTTAAGATAAGTTTAGTATTGATTGAAATGTCACTTTATTCGTAGCATTAAAGAATTTGTTCAAGTGACTTGTCAAATTTATAAATGCCATTGAATAGCTTGAATAATATACATCTGAATAAATTTTAGCGGGGCTATAAATGTGCAAAAATCGCATGAAGTCTCAATAATACTTTGAATAACAGGAGGTTTTATTGATTTCCTGTGGGTGTTTGTTTACCTTGCAGATTTCCTTTCATAACCACTGACAGGAGTAGAGTGGCGAGCAACTGGTGACGGAGTCAATTAGTGTTCGCCCTTCTGAAAGAGGGTTCGATGAGGCTTCAAGCCTCCCTACTTCCTAAGCATATTTACAAAGAGCCCGGTGGAGTCT
This sequence comes from Gonocerus acuteangulatus, assembly GCA_946811695.1. Lineage (NCBI taxonomy): Eukaryota > Metazoa > Arthropoda > Insecta > Hemiptera > Coreidae > Gonocerus > Gonocerus acuteangulatus. Next base: position 42,793,779 of record OX328126.1, read on the forward strand.
TGGATAGTCAAACAAAGAGTAAGGATCGCCAAACAGCGCAGAGGCGTGCAATCTAGGCCAGTCAAACAACGTTTGCCAACACAAACACGCACAATAAGCGCCAGGAACTGTATGGGTTTCATGAGTAAATATTTTTGGACATTGGGATCAACCCGAGGACTAGAGTCAAATTGCCAGTTAATATTTAGCGATACAGAGCTAAAACACCAACTGTGACCAGAACGACTCTTCCGTAGCCAATCAAATACACCCAATGTAGACTGGTTTTCAATAGTTTTTGGTTACTCAATAAATATAAAACAGCCACTTGATTGAGTCTAGTAAAGGTTAGGCCAAAAATAAAGATAAATTAAACCAAGTTGTTATATCTTGAGGTGGACACCATCGTCAGTGGCATGGATCACACTCTCATGTAGTACCTAGTCTAGTTGGTGAGAACACATTCTCATATATATATATATATATATATATATATATATATATATATATATATATATATATATATGTAAAATATTGAGTAAAACAAATAACTAAACAGAATAACATTACAAAAAAATAAAGAAAATGTTTAGAAACATAATCGTGAAAATATTATTGTTTCTTCTTTCTAGCCCGACAAACGAAAGGCATAAATTACAATGCCTTTAGTCAGAGGTCAAATAGTTCTAGGATGTTTATAGTTTATACATCCTTTATTATATGTTTATTCGAGCTCATAACCTGCAAATAAATCTATTGACACTCATGTACGTATATATATATATATATATATATATATATATATATATATATATATATATATATATAAAGGTATATAATATATATACATGTGTGTGTGTAGGTCCATGAAATCGTGATTAAACATTGTATTTAATAGATTCCTCTCATCATAGACCTGAGGAAAGATCGAATAACAAAAAATGTATTACTTATTTTTTTAAATATAGTTTTATTCAATTATTTGGGCCGAACACCGTTTATCTCCATCTTCATAAGCTCCACGGGCTCTTTTATTTTAAAAATTTTCAGTTTTAATGGTGGTTCACAAATGAATCGATCCATGCAAAAAGAGCTTCAGTCCATTTTTTTCCAAATATTAATTAGTGATGGATTCGTTGTCTCTGACGGTCACTACACATTTATATGTTATATATAAACTGCGAAACTTTTAATAAATAAATAAAAATAAATATGTTAAGAGGACATTAGTCCAATACATTGTTGCCATAGAAACACATGTAGCAAATAAATTACTTTCGTTTGCGCCAAGGTATTCAGGCTCCAGTGTTCCCTCCCAATCCTGCCTACCCAGGAGGGAAGGTCCCTATCAAGCAGAAAAAAAATTGAAGACATTAAGATGTTGATGCCATACGTTTCAGAAGGGCACAATGATTTTTACTATGAAATATTGGGGTGGCCAACAACTATAAACATAGATGAAGAAGTTCAAGACGATTAAGCATTACTTGTATGATCTTTATATCATTCAAATATTTCTTACTTATTGTACCATTGATAATAAACTGTTACTAAATATATCCTGCAATGTGTTTTATATTGTATTAGACCTTATATTTTGCAAGGAGGTACTCCTTCAGGCTGTTCCAAGCAAGAAGAGCTTCAGTCCAAGCATTATTATTATATTTTAATAATATAATGCATTTGTTAGAAATATCCAATGTTTCATGTATAACTTGTGTCAGTATGGGGAACTCAGACAAACAAATAATAGCACAATAATAAAACAAATGAAGGCTGTAGACAGTTTTTTCTTGTTTTCTCAAAACTACTGATTATGGACTGAAGCTCTTTTTGCATGGATCGATTCAAATGTAGTCCACGCCTATTGAGTTTCTTGACTGTTAGCAAAGTCTTGAGAAGAGTGAAAAGGTGAATGATTCTATAAAGCGGAGAACGAAAATACTGCAGAATCTATTCCTAGGAGAAACAGGTGCCGAAGAGGACATCTAGAGTGACATCTTTCAACCCACTCCCTCCCACACTGACTCTATGTGACTTTCTAAGAGCCAATGTTATAATAACAAATAGACATTCTCTTATAAGGTTACACTGTAAGAAGAATATAAACGTTGTGAATGCAAAATATGGTCATAAAACAAAACAAATGTACACAGCGTTCCTGAATTATTTGCCTAAAATAACCTACATAAATAAAAAAAAATAAAAAGAATAGTTTTGATCTTTTATATTTGTTATTCACAGCTGATTCAATTATTTTTTCTGGTGTGTAGTGTATGCGGGGTACTGCACTACTTAATTTTTATTTTTTTTTTATTGTAAGTTTAACGGCGTATCAATGATTTGTCTATTAATGCCGGGCTATCTATAGGTTGCCATCATTTTATAATGCCAACAACAATTGGTCGTCACCCATCCCGGTACTGGCCCCGCCCGACGTTGCTTAACGTCGAAGATCAACGGAAACCGGTGCATTCAACATGCCTATGGCTACACTACTTAATAAATACAAAACTAAACATTCTATTTTTTGTTAGTCCATCTTGATGAATAATAAAAGCGTCCATATGTAAAAGAGAAGATCCGAAAACTATGACAACGGAGTAACCGGATATAGCGCCACTGTTCATGGTTCACTGGCTCCTAGTGGTAGAAGTGTTAAGCAATGCATGACCCGGTTCGGCAGCTAAATTCAATTTAAACACAATACGGAGTAAACTTCCAATAAACCGATTCAGTTTATTATAAAACCACATCTGTCATTTTATGTACTCATTATTTGTACTGCGTTTCATTATGATACAACAGAAATTACGACCGATATGACTAAATTAGTGATTTGGTCAGGGGAAACCGTACCTAAATACTATATACAACGTTTTGTGAAAAAAAAACAGAACTCTAATAAATCTTGTTAAGGAACATATATATACATACATTCATATATACATAAAATTTTAACGCGTGTCATTTTCGGCATACAGTAGGTAGATATATGAAGATTTGATGATTTTTTTTTTAAATTTCTTCCATGAGTGCTCATTAGCTAGGTAATTGTCTTTCTTTAAGATACTAAAAGGTTCATTTGATAATTTAGAATTGATCTGTAATTTTTCCTCCAGAGTAAAAGTGCTTAACCCCTTCAGGTCCGAATTTTTATTTCTTGGTAAAAAAAATTTTATTTTCCTGCCATAGTTGTGTATTGCTCTGGTGAAGATTCCTGATTTTTTTCAGAATTTTATGGTTTACCTGACATGAGTTACGTAATGTCCAGTATACTGGACATTGGTTCTCAAGTAATGCGATTTGTGGATGAAAACCGAAATTCAAAATTTCGAAATATTAAAAAAAATATATAATTAAAGCAGTAATTTGTTACCAATTTAAAATAAATTAATTCAGAAAAAATAAATTTGAAAAATTATTAGTAAATATTATTGTAAAAGCTCAAATATCATAAGGTATAGTAAAAATTTTTTTTTTTTTTTTTATTAACTTTTTTATTTGAAATCTGTACAAATTATTATATGTACAATTATCAAGTTTGTTGATACAGATACATAATGTAATAAATTGAACAAAACGGGTAAAGTAAAAAAAATAAAAACCATACAAATTTGGAAGGAGCCAACCATTGTTGACACTTCCGTGGCTGTCTAAATATCTATTTCAATGATCATGATACGGTTAGGTGAGTAAATTGTCTCGTGGCCACTGTCTCTTGAGCCGCCTGGGAGGATTGTCTGGTTGGGATCGGGACGATAAAGATAGACCTTCAGGATTAGGATGGTAGGACAATTTGGAGTGGAACATTTGGAAACGGGTTTTAGCAAGGTCAAGGACAAATGGAATGTTAAGGTCATTGTGAAGGGTTTTGTTTGAGACGTAGAAAGGGGCATTTACAATTTTACGGAGTACTTTTGACTGGAATGCCTGTATTCTGTTGATGTTGGATGGTTTTGCAGATCCCCAGAGTTCAAGTCCGTATGTCCATATTGGTCGAATGATTGTTTTGTATATCGTTAATTTGTTCTGTATTGATAATTTAGATGAGGGTCCAAGTAGCCGTCTAAGTAGTCCGTATCTTTTGTTCAGTTCTTGTCTTTTCAGTCTCGTGTGAGGGTTCCATGTCAGTCGGCTGTCAAGGTATAATCCTAGATATCGAACCTCGTTGGATACTGGTAGTGGAGTGTTATTGAGATGTACAGAAGGGCATGATCTCCGGTTGAGAGTGAATGTAACCTGCTTACATTTTTCCGGGTTGATTTTTACTCTCCACATTTCACACCAGTGTTGAATAGCGGTAAGATGTTCCTGCAGGTGTTGGGATGCTACTGAGGGATCGGGGGAAGTTGATAGGATGGCAGTATCATCTGCGTAGGTTGTTAGAAGGGTTTGGGGATGTGTGGGAATATCCGCAGTGTAAAGAATGAAAAGGAGAGGACCAATAATACTTCCTTGAGGGACTCCGGCATTTATGGGGCAGGTCGGGGAAAGAGTTGTGCCTTGCTTGACTTGGAAGGATCTGTTTGACAGGTAGGATTTGAGGATAAGGAAGTAGGTGTGTGGAAGTATTTGCTTTACTTTGTAAAGTAATCCCGGGTGCCAAACCCGATCGAATGCTTGAGCAATGTCGAGAAAGGCACTCGTGGAAAAACTCTTACGTTCAAGCGAGGAGGAAATAGCGTCTACAACTCGTAAGCACTGTTGTATAGTGGAATGATGGGAGCGGAAACCGAACTGATGGTTGGGAATTTTCTTCGAGGATTCTATGATAGGGAGGATTCTTTTATAAAGGAGTTTTACGAATATTTTAGACATTAATGGGAGAAGGCTGATAGGTCGATAGGAAGATGGGCAATCGGGAGGTTTATAGGGTTTGGGAAAAACAATAACAACTGAGAGTTTCCAGGGATTGGGAAAATGGGTTGTTCTTAGGATTGAGTTAAACAGATATGTGAGGAATGTGATGGCCTTCTGGGGGAGTTTTTTGAGAATCGTGGAGGTGATAAGGTCATAACCAGGAGATTTCTTATGGAGGCGTTTGATGATGTGTTTTACTTCTGACGGAAGAAAAGCTTTGGGAGGGAGGGACAAAGGTAGAGGAGAATTCAGGTAATCTTCGATGTTTTCGTCGTGGGAGGGGCTGGTTTGAGGATTAGGGGAAAATACTGTAGTTAGGTGTGTGGAGAGAAGGAGCGCCTTTTCTTCATCACTTCTGGCCCAGGTCCCATCGCTGCGTTTGAGAGGGGAAGGGATTGGGTGGAACTTTAGGATTCTACGAGTGACTGTCCACAGAGAACAGTCTTCAGTGGAGAGGGATGAAAGGTACTCGTTGAAGGATTCTGAGCGGAATTGGGATAGGGAAGATTTCAGCTGTCGTGTCAGTCTGTTGTATGCGTTTCTGTCCGAGGGATAACGGGATCTTTGCCATAGAGCTCTGGCCCGACGCTTGGCTGCAAGAAGTTCTTGGATGTGGGCTGGGAGTTGCAGTTTGGGCGGAGGAGGCAAACTTGTCCTTGGTCGGCATGAATTGCGGGCACAGTCCTGAATAGCTCTAGTAAATTTTTCAGTGGCTTTGTCTAAGTCTGTAGGGGTTTTTAAGGGAACAGTCAGGTCTATGGAACGTTCTAAGTTAAGCTGAAATGTTTGCCAGTTGATAGGACCGGGTGTAAGGGTTGGTTGTAAAGAACGGGGTACAGGGGAGGAGAACATGGTTAGGAGAACCGCAGAATGGTCCGAGGATAGGTCGAGGAGCGATTCAATAGAAGTCGCTATACCTCCCAAGCCAGACGAGATGAAGAAATCGACTAGGTCAGGATTGCGGGATGGGTCGGTTGGCCAGTATGTTGGAGTGTTGGGAGATATTGGACGATAATTCTGGGAGTTAAGGATATCGTAAAGGATTCTGCCACGGGAGTTAGCTGAACGGCTTCCCCACATGGGGTGTTTCGCGTTGAAATCACCCCCGGTGAGGAAGCGGGGACCAAAGGATTGGAATATTGACAGGAATTCAGGATGGTAAATGGTGTGGTTGGGAGAACAATACACTGCGGACAGTATGATATCGAAGGGAGAAAGGGAAAGGGATATGGGAGTTACCTGCAGGCTTGCTGATGCGATACTGGACTCCTGGTGATGCTTGATATTGCTCTTGATTAGAATTAAAGTCCCGTGCTGCGCCAGAGATGGATGATCGGTTCGATAACAGGAGTAACCCTTAACACCGAATGACATGGATTTCTTTAAGTGTGTTTCAGTTATTAAAGCAATGTCGATGTTTTTGTCAGTTAGTAAAAGTGTGAGTTCATGTCTTCTTGTAGTAAGTCCGTTGGCATTCCACAAAAGGATGGAGAGATGGGGATTATGGAAGGGTTGCATTTTGGGATTTAGGAAGGAAGTGGGCTATAAGGGTGGTCATCAGGTTTATAAGTGGAGTGAGAAGGGTTTCGAGTTTGTTTAGAAAAGAGGAGAAAAGGATCATTGGATCTTGAGCCTGGACCTGAGGGATTTGCTTAGGTGGGGCTGGAGTAGTAGGGAATGTAGGCAGGGTTGGGGGTTGCAAAGAAGTAGTTGATGAGGTAGGAAGGGAAGATGGTTCTTGTGGTTTTGGTACGGGGGTCTGGGCTGGTGTTGGGACAGGCGGCTTCTTTTTCTGCAGCGAAGTCAGTAGAGATGAGTAGGTCACATTCGGCCTGCGGTGAGACGTATCCTGTGCTGCTGGAACGGGTGGTAGGCTGGGGAAGTGGGATGGTCCGCTGGGTGGTGAAGACTTCTTGACATCTTTTTGATGGGTGAGCTGGATTCTCTGCCTCTGCACTCGGATCGTTTTAAGCGCTTTATAGACTTCGCACCCTTTGTAGCTGGCGGTATGATTCTCGCCGCAGTTGGCGCAGCAAGGAGGTACGTCGAGTGGTTTGGGACAGTCCTTAGAGGAGTGCTCAGCCCCACATTTGACACACTTGGATTTATGATGGCAGTATGAGCGGGTATGATTGAATTCCTGGCAGTTTAGACATTGTATGACGTCACCGCGACGACGTGGTTCCTCTACTTTAATTTTTGTGTAGAGTAAATATTGTTCACGAAATATCTCTTTACTTTTTTCATTTTTTTCTAAATCTACAAAAAAGAGTGGTAGCTGCGCCTTTGTGACAGGATGCCTTACGTTGTGCGCTCTTTTGACTGAGTAGCCTTTCTTGGTGAGTTCGGTGATGATTTCTGCCGGGGGAGTTGAATGATGGAGGTGGCGGATAACCACCCGGTATGATTTATCTTCTGGGAGTTGATAGCAGTGGAAGTCAGCTTCTTTATTTTCCAGGTGATGAATTATTTTCCTGTAGGAGTCACTATCGGAAGGTTTAATGACGATATCATTAAATCTCGCTCGGCATTCAAAGTTGTTTTCACCAACAAGACTTGTGAGAGTACTGCATAGTTGTTTGAAGTCAGTTACTTTTCTGATATAAATATTGGGAGGTTTCGTAGGGTTTTCTTCGGAAGTGTGAATTTGCTTTGAACAGTTGCCTTGTGTCTGAGATGGCTTTTTTTGTTTAATCTTAGGGGGTGTCAATACGTCACTGGCTTTTTTGCGTAACCTTTTACGTCTCCCCGTTGCGATATTATCGAAGTCGTTGGCTGAAGTTGACTCAATGACTGTCATGTGCTGGTCGCTAGCTTCAATTGAGGACATCGTGAGCCACAATAATTAATTTAAAAAAAAAAAAAAAAAAAAAATAGTCGTCCCGGGCAGCCTCGAACCCGAGTGCTTGCAGCTTGGAGAATCGAACGCTACCACTGAGCCAAGGAGGCTGCTGGAGATACTAACTGTAGCGCAGGGTGTAGTATCTGGATTTCTCAAGGAGTGACGACAGCCTCTCCGTCAGGTGAGTGCAGGAGCACCCCCACCACTAGCCTCAGCTAGGGTAAAGGCCTACAAACTGTAGGAAATGAGTGTTTTTTACTCACTATTTTAGCAGTGATCTGGTTGATGAAATTCCTTCAAACTTCACCGTAATGTTCACTAGTAGATCAACTACCACTGAGTCACTTTTCATAAACGAGGATCACCTCGAACCACTTCAAAAACACTCGTTTAACGGAGCTAGAAAAACTGCTGTGACATAGGCTATACCTGGGACACTACTATAGTAAAAATAGAATAGAATTTTAGACATGAAATTGTTGTCAGCGCACAGTAATAATGGAAATTAATGAAATTGAAATATTTACAGTCTAATCTCAAAAAGAGATATTTGATTATTTAAAAAAAAAAAAAAAAAAAAAAAAAAAAAAAAAAAAAAAAAAAAAAAAAAAAAAACATAAAACTACTAAGAGTATATTTTTTGAAAATCATGTGAACGGACAGATGATATTTTTGAATGGTTTAGGCGCCTTCTAGCCCATACCATTCAGAAAAAGTTATTGATTATTATGGTACTCAAAAAAACAATTCTGACAACATAAAAACAAAATATAACAGTAAATATTTGAAAAATAGATAAAAAATGTTGTTACATCAAATATGAGGGTTGACTTCCCATGTACAGTATAGTGGACATGGATTTTCAAAAATTCCTCGACACCTTATTACAAACTTTATTGATAAAATTGAACTTTCAACCTTTAAAAAGATCATGTACATTAAATTGATGAAAAATACATAGACCTTCAAACCAAAGTAGTAGTAAACATCTATCGACCATAGGTGGTATAATACAAAGTAAAGAAGTTATGTCCAGCCAACTGGACAATGGACCTGAAGGGGTTAAAAGGAATAGGTTCGTCTTAGGTACTTTAAGCTACATTATACGGTAGATAGTTGAACGATAAATCTATACCCTTCAGCAGGAGGAACCTGTAAAACCTACAATATCTTCACTACCCGGCCTCTTTAAACGTGTCGAGTCAGGTGTAATCTCAAAATGATAAATTGGTTACACCTCAGCATCTTCATTATGAAAGCACCCTGCCCCAGCTTCATGTGCTATCTTACATCGCTTTCGTCTCTTTCCCTTATGTAATCACCTTACTTTCAAAGGATAAAAAAAAAAAAAATCAAAATTTAATGTTGTTTATATTTTTTTTATTATTATATTGATTATAGAGCTCGCAAATGTAGCCATTCGCACTTTCCAAATATTCGCAGTAACAGTTATAAATTAAAAAAAATTATAAATATTTACTGTTATTCATGGACAAAAGATGTTGAAAATATATATATGGAGGGCCACTACAATAATAATATACAGATTCTACACTCGTTCCCAAAATTAAACAATATCAAGAAAGATTTTTATTTACCATGATAATTAAATATTTTAGATAGGTACTGAAAACTATTTCAAAATTAATAACAAGTTAATTAGACAAATTTTCTTTGGAAATGTTTTTGGACATTTTAGGTTTAAAAACTGCATCTATTACTTTATTTCTTGTCAAGTCATACATGTTATAAATACTACAATGTATGTATTCTAAATACAATTGTAAATTTTTGTATCTCTGAGGTGTGTGAATACTGGGTTTATGTATGGACTGTCGTTCATCAAGAGTTCGTTCATGTCGTTGTAGTCGTTTTAATCCCCTCGTATATTGTTATCAGTTAGTATATGTTGAATTTTCAAATTTTCGTAGCAGATGGCATTTGTTTGTGTTATTTATTTATTTTTTTATTAATTCAATATTCGAAAACAACTATAAACACTCTAGCGATGTAAATATTAAGCAATAAAAAATACTAAAAGTCCTATTTGCAGGAACTGTGTTATCTGAGCATGTTTTAATGTAATGCCTTCCACTGTAAAGTGTGATTTGGAAAGAAGCTCTTAATAAAGTATTTCGCCTGTTAACAAATATTTCAATTTTTCAGTACTTCCGAAAAATATACATTTGAACCCGTTTAGCAGGTCATTTGTCAGCCTATTGAACTTTCAACTTACTATGATTTCTCCATGATACCTATTTATGCCTTACCTTGGATGAAAGTAAATATAGTCAGGAAAGTCAAATTAGATATAATTTGTAGATATAAGTGTAGTGGGTAGTTCATTGCCACAAACATATGAAGAGGCTATAGAATTCTGTTCTCCTAACGGAGCAGAGATATACACGGGCGTTCTTTCTTTAGTAATACTCTACGTGTGAACCAGCTACAGTAAATTGAAAAAGTTAATAACTAAATAATAGTGTGTATGTTTTGTTTAAGTCAGATGTCGTCACTGTTTTTACTAACACACTGTATGAATGGGAAGAAAATTGGCTGAAGAGTGAATGTAAATTAAGAGAAATTAAGAACACGACCAAAGCCTGGGTAACAGAATCATTCACTCGACAAGACGAAGTAATTTTATGCAGACTCCGTATAGGCCACACCCGACTTACCCACTCATACTTAATGGAGAGAAAGGAAAGACCAATGTGTAGACTATGCAACAGAACATTAACTGTAAAACATATCCTGACGGACTGTAGACAACGCAGCAACTTAACGATTCCTCATGACTAACATGACTTACTGACCGAAGGTAGTCCGTACATTCAAACACTTCTATCATATTTAACATATACACACATTCACTCGAAAGTACAACTATATGTCATTTTTATTTTTTTTTTTTTTTTTTTTACCAACGTTTATTTTATAACCAACTGACTATCACTTGACTACCAACTGACTGACTTTGATTCTGCCATTCTTGTCTTGTTTTCCTTGTTGCGAAACTCAACAACAATAAATAAATAATAGTGTTTGGGTTTTCCTATTTGACACATAAATAATGATTATTGTCACACCCTTACATATTAGAAGCGCGGGTGCTTCTACTATGTACGGGTGGGGTAGAATAAGTATTGGTCCTACCAGTCGATAAAGGTATGTAACTTGTTTTGAAAATTGTCGGTCTTGTTTTCAACCTCAGTACATGCTATTAGCTATAAATATGCTGCTATTTTCTGCTCTTTTCATAAATTAGGACTCAAAGAGAAATATTGCTTGAATGCATATGAATGGATGATAAAATACACTCACGCCGTCTGTTGACTTATTCCCCTGCGTAAGCTAATCCCACCCTGTCATCAGCACAAGGGAGCGTAACAAATTTCCTTATTTTATTTATCAGCTGTATTAATTCAACTTTTCATTATCTAAGATTTATTACGCCATCATAGCAGATTCCACATGACTAATAAAATGCAAATATTCCTGCCAGCTAACGCTTTAGTTGTTATAATTTTGATTCTTTCAAAACGGCATATAATGGTCCCAAAACAAATGATTGGATGACTTTATTATCCAGTAAAATTAGTTCATTACAAACGGTTACCTGCAACCCTGCAGTCCAAAATTATTATCAATACGACCCTTGTACACTTAATTTATCTTTTTCCCCAACGAAAGTCGCAATACAATAATCAGAGCTAACTAAACAGGCGATTAGCTAATAAAGGCAAAATCGCTTAAATAGGAGCGTGTATTTGATTCATTACAAACTCAGTATATTAAATTACTCCCCTGAAATCAGCATTACATTTACTTTATGGTTAATACTCTTTCAATGTACGCAAGTGTCTTTTTCAACGCGCAATAACTACTCAAAAAGTTCGTATTAATAAAGTAGTCACGTTAGCGACAAAGTTTTGAAAATCACTACTGATGAAATTAATATTTAAATACTACAGTAATCCTCACATTAAAGTTGATTAAATAAAAAAGAAGAAGAATTAATTCAAAACTTCAACAAAATACATCCAAATTGGTTCCATCAGAACATTATAGGCAATAAACTTAAATGCTTCGCAAAATGAATGTGTATCACATAATTTCCTAATTGTTGTTCACTAAGCCATATTCTATATTTGTAAGCCAACAAGGCACCGATCTAAGCAATGCTCATGCTCACTAATATGGTATATCCAATGCAATTGTGCGAATGGGAACCAAATTGGTTGAAAAAGAACAATTCTCTCGACGAGACGAAGTTATTTTATCCAGGCTTCGGATAGGAGACACCCTACTTACCCATTCGTACTTACTAGACAGAAAAGAAATACCCACTTGTCGAATATGCAACAGAACTCTAACTGTGAAACATATACCTTCTAACTGTAGACAAAGTAGCAAACTAACCATTCCTTACGTCTTACATGACTTACTGACGGAAGGTAGCCCATACATACAAACACTACTAACACATTTAAAGCATGAAAACATCTATTCAAAAATATAACGTACGTTTTAGGCAAATATTTTTACTTCCTTTTTGTTTTTATTCTATATAATGATTTTGATTGATAATTTTTGTTAGTTTACATATTTTTATAGATCTGACCAAAACTAACTGACTTTGATTCTGTCATTTTAATGAGCAAGTCGCATCCGTTGCGATAAATAAATAAATCCAATGCAATTAAAGCCACTTATAGGCAACATTACACCACCTTTTTTATTTCATTGTAGTGATGTTGTTTTGTTTTTTTAATCTACTGCATGCCATTCTTGCTATCACGAACGCGAATTATAAAAGGAATATAAAAGAACTTCAACAAAACAAAAACAGGAAAATTAAATTCTTATCTATAAATATGTATATACAAAAAAAAAACCTTTAGGGATAAAGTTCGAAAATAAAATGGAAATGAAATAAAATAATGAGCCTTGAATTAAAGGAAAACAAGAGTGGATTGTAAATTCAATAAGAGCCGCAGAAATGAGCAAGGAACACGGCATCGGACCATTTATCAACCTGAGGCTAAACTCGCTACGCGAGCTTCGAATTAATCCTGTTTTAAATGTTTCTCAAAACTAGAATTAGACTTCTCTAGAAACTCTCAATTCCTTTATATTTGGAAGGGCAGAAGTTAGCCAACAACAAGAAGACAGCTCTTAATACTCTTAAAGGATTAAAGCAACCTCAAAAACAACTGAAGAATGAACGCAGATGGATGTGTGGTTATATCAGGAACGTCAAACAGATATTTCTTCTTTGCCAAGTATTACCCAGAAGCGGAGCGCAAGAATCACTACACGAATACCCGATATTTTCTCTCTTCTAGTCTGTACAGATAGAATGCAGTGTTACCAAAAGCCCAGAGGGGCAGGTATTTGATTCATAGCCGTATGAATACGCCAATAAACCAGCCATACGCTCCAAACACCTCATTTCCTGTTTACAATTCTTCGTTAAAATCTTGGTGGGCCTAGGGACGATCAAGTCAGATCAACTCAGATATTGTACCACATGAGCTACCTGGCAGAACGATTAATAATTAGGCTCCTAAGCTTAAGGGTTATCATTTAATCGGGGTAAAGTTAAGGTAAGATTAAGCTAGGCGAATCTCTAAGAAAAGTTAGCCGCTGCCATATTGTCCAAACATGGATTAATGCCAGCAGCAGCGGCACACTGTGAGGTGGCTTACTGTGAGGTGGGTTACCTCGCCGAATGTCATTTATGAAATGTTGTGTAAGTAGGCAGCCTGGAGTGTTCAGTTACTCCTAAGTAAAAACTGGCGTTATGTTAGTACGGTAAACAACCAGTTTGGTTGATAGTTTTAAATTGGTGGAGCGATTTTACACTCCTGCAATGCAGTGTTGGCATCTCTTAAATAGCTTGACTGCAATGCTGTCATCTTCTGCTAACTCAATAATCTTAAATGGGATCAAGTTATTATTCCAAATAGAAATACTACGACACAACAGCTGAGGTTAAATGCAATTTACTTACTCAGCGGTACCGGGACTGCTAAAGTGAATGTAATCTATTCACTACTACAGTTAGTTGTATCAAGCAATAACAGTACTAATGACGTTGACTGCTATTTTCGTACTGCTCCCTTTAGTAGCATGCAATTCAGTCAATGTCCAGGCTGAATGCGATAAACTTAACAATTCGAAATATTTGTGTTATTCGACATAAACACTCATTTGAATCAGACCCATTTTCTCCTTTTTGTTTTGGCGGTCCAGCAAACAGAGTCCAGTGAAACATTTTATTAACATTGTACGCAAGTGCTCAACTTCTGGTAAATTTAATAACTAAGATACTGCGATAAAACCATGGAATGGATACAATTTGCAAAGCGGCAAAGTAATTCCTTAGTCTGCAGAAAATAAGATACTTTCGCAACGGTTTAGAAATACTAATGTCCGTATATATTTTCGGAGCGTGCACCTGTCACTAGCAGCTTGGCTCCCAACAAAGCTGTCAAAATAAACCAACATTATATCTGACCTTAAAACATTCCACAATATTCATTTCAGATACATTACTCGTTATTTTATACATAATTGGATTTCTTTTCTTAAATCTTATGTTCTAGTTTAATCGACACTGCCACTAATATATACAAATACATATAAGACTTTATAAGCAATTGTACGAATACAATTTTACAACGTTTGAAACTAGAATAAGCCCTTCGATTTAGATTTTTATTTTATTTTCATGATAAACTCTAGCAACGACAGCAATGCAGAAATACTAAATTTATGGTTAATAAATAAACATGACTAATAAAGTATACATAAAGCAGTCTATTAAATAGTAATAAACGAAGAAAAAGTAATTTTACCAAAACGTATAAACCCTATTCAAGAAGGCTTAGCGTGACCAGAATATATATGAGCGAAGGGTTAATCACGCAAAAGATTGGAGTTTTATATTAAGCTCGTTCAAACCAACTTTCGTCTGCTTCGATTTTACCAATCGAAATAAAGTAGGTTTTAAGGGAAATTTGTAGAATAAGAATCTAATATCCAGGTAGATATTTCAGGTCCATTATAAACAAATTATGCACAATCTTATATCACAGTTGAATTTGTAGATTAATAATATTAAATAGAATAGCCGTCACTAAGCGAGACTGCTAAAGATTTAAAATTAGGAAACCCCACTGAATTAGGTTATTTATTCCAAGTGAGAATTCCAATCAACTTCCAATAATAAAAATTACCTCTTTTTTCTGGTGATGATATAAGAAATTTCCCTCAATGCAACGGAGTGTTCTTAAATGTTATAGACAGGAAATCTAATTTAACTGATATTGAAAGGTTCTGTTACTTAACCCTTTCCGGATTAGACTACGTACTAATTATGAAATCTTCACATAAGCTAATCTTTGCGAAAGATCCAAAATTTTCTGTGGATCTGGCTGTCCCATACAAACGCATTGGAGCCTATCCGGAGCAATTTTTTTGGGATGTTTGTAAAGCCTTTCTTCGAGTGTTAGTCGAGCCAAACGAAACATTCTTCAGGAGTTCTGCATAAAAAATGTTTTAAAAAGAAATGTAAAATTTGATGACCTGCTTGCATAAGGCCTTTACAAAAAAACTATTTTTAAAAACAATTATTAGACTTCCGTTAAATTTTTATGAATTGACCGTCAATCAAGTCTTAAACTAATAGTCCGGGTGCTACGTGTCCGAAAACTGCAAATTGTGATAAGAAGGTTTCCTTTGGCAGAAAATTAGTTTATGATAATACAATTAATCTAAGAAGGGGAGGCATCTCGAAAAATTTTCCGGATTCAAAATGGCGGCCGTAATTAAAAATGGCGTTATGCAGGGAAACGTTTTTACTTCCCATCGCACAGAAGTATGCGTGGTGTCAATTTGTATGTTTTCCAGGTCAATAAGTTCATTTTTCATGTTAAAAATAGTCTAAGTATCTTACCTTTGGAAATACAGCATATCTAAATTTAAGTATCTCATTTTTTAAACAATGAACGTTGGTCTGTTTTTTTTTGTTTTTATTTTTTTTTTTTTTGTATTTTTTACTTTAGAATTGAGTTAATAAAGGTTAAATATAAAATATGGCAAAGCGGCTTCGATTAGTATCAGAGGGTGTCTGGTGTGAAGGAAAGTCAAAAAGTATTGATTGGAAATTTTGCATCCAGTATTAAAAGAAAAGTAATAATGATGAAGTCATTCTGATCTGTCCTGCAATTCATAATAATACGCTTCACCTAACGGGGGATATGTAACACATGTTAAAAACATTTTACTATTAATATCATAACTATGGGTATTAATATAAAATAATCTGATCAAGATCCTAGTGGGATAGAAAATAATTCTGTTAGTGCTAAAGTGCTAAGTCCAAAAGTGTGCATTAAAATACAATTCTACAATGTTTGAATGATCCAACAAACTTAAACTTTCTGCAGGATTTCCAACAACTCATTTTCATTCAAATCGATTTACTACTTCAACAGATGCGTGGGTTTTCAATGATTTTAGAACTGATAAGGATCCGCAATTTAACGTTACTACCCTGAATGTAGACCCTAAGGCTAAAATGTGCTCTGACAGCTCTGATTGCTTGGTGACATGACTTCACTGGAAGCTAATTGCCATCCAAAATGTCTAGCAGTACTACACAACAAGTCTGGAAGTAATGTGTCACGAGTTGAAAGACCACTTGATAAAAGCTGTATCGGTGAAATGTGTGAGAGTTGACTTTTCGAGGAATTGGTTAATTTCATGCAGAAACAATTAAAGGACTCAACTATTACTCAATCTGATTGACCTGCTTTGCATTCTAATTACTATTACTCAATCAGTTTTTAAAATGAGTTTCTTGATAAAAAAAAAAAAGTACAAAAATAGATTATCACAGCTTATCAGAACTAAGTAGGAATTTATTTTGCCTACAATCCACACTTTACGACCTTTACGACCAACACAAAAATCAGGCATTTCCGCCAGCGTTTTCCAGCAATGGAGAATTTCTACCCTGCCATAAAAGTGATCTAGATCTAATTATAGAGGAAAATGTTGAAAAGAGTGAGAAGATCTTTTCAGGAACCTGTGGTGCTGTAATTTATGGCAGCGCAACGATTTTCTTAAGCTTCATCAATCTTCAAAGACATCTAATGATTATTACATTAGCATATTTCAACCTTACATATTTAGCGACATTGAGAGTTTCGGCTGCCGTAGAATTGGGATTACTTGATTTGGGATAGATACATTACTCTAAGCATTAAACGTGAAACTAGACAGGAGAGAGGAACAGGAACCAGGATAAAATATCTACTTCATGTCAAAATACCTGCAAATTGGCAGGAATTTTTAAGAAATTCAAATAACAGAGAAGAGCTATTTTCCCTACTTGGCTCATTGTCAAAGAATTTCATAATAAAATACAACTTATAACTACTTGAGGTGATAAAGTTGAAGGAATGTATGTGCTGTGAGTTCTATGATTCATGTGACTTATTCTGGTCATTAGGAAACAGATTCAAGGATAATATTTCATATTAAGGACATGGCAGAAAACGTTTTGAGAAATATTCATATTCGCTCGTAGATATAGATGTACAAGTATCAGCTTTAGCAAATCCATACTTCATTCAGCAGACGAAGAAAGCCTGGAAATCATTGAGTTGCATTTGGAACAGACAGGATTTATAGATTTATTCTTCTTCATGCGGCATCCATCGAAAGGCCAATTCATTACTAGGATTCTATGCTTTCACAGGTTCTGGCAGCATTTCTGGTTTCTCAGGAAACCTAAAGAAGTAATGTTGGAAGAAATGGACTCTCTTTAAGGAAGCCAGTACTGCATTTTCAGTCATATCAAAGCCGCAAACATACATTCCTGATAATATTTTAAATATATAAGACCAATTTGTCGTATTGCTGTACTGCTCAACAATTAACAGTCAAAGTGCCAACGATTTAAGAAATGTTTATGACAAAAATCGCTCTTTTGAAAATCGACCACCAATAAAGGATGCTCTGCTGAGTACTTTCCAAACTGGACATATTTTAGGACAAGCAGATGAAATAAGGACTCCCTCTCATGTTGAATGTGGTTGGTGGTTGGAGGATGAATCATGGAAAATAAAATGGACAGAGTAACAGGAAATTGAGCATACTTGTACAGAATTAGCAACATATAAAATAAATATTTTGGTTATTTTTATTTTTAAGGCGTGTCAACCTTTGAGATCAATAACGCCAAAACTTTATAAAGCAAAATCAAATCAATCAAATATTTCATTTGTTTTTGGGAATGTATCCCATACAAATAGAGTGTGTACTACTCATAAATATACAATATATATACACAGCATTTTGTAATTCATTACTATTGACATGTGTCATTATTTAATATTGAGGAAGAAAAAAAACAAAAAAAAAACAAGCTTTACAAACATATTAAATTAATTTTAATATATATATATATATATATATATATATATATATATATATATATATATATATATATTAATATTTGTTTGTTCAAACAATAGTGGGATTTACTCTTCTAGCATAACTTTCCTGAGGTTAAGACTCCTGATAGTGTACTGGAGAAGAGCCCTGATGGTCAACATATCGGTGGTATTGAGAATCTGATAAAACTCTTCTGCTGATTTATTGATAAGGTTGGGAAGATAATATCTCCTGTAGGGTGAATAGATTGGACAACAGCAATAGAAATGTTGAAGGGTTTCATTGGCCTGGAGGTAGCAGATATTGCATGGATCTTGTGGTGTTAATTGGTGAGAAGTTCTATGATATGAGAGTCTGATAAATGTTATGCTGGCTGTTCGAATTTGAGATAGAAGATTCTGCTGTGAATGAGTGAGGTTCATCTGTAGATGTTGTTGAGGTGTATGTTCTGGGTTATAAATCCTTTTGTAATTTGGGCAAAACATCGAGTTTGTCATCCTATCTAAATCTTTATTGTGGAGTTTTTCTTTTATAGCGGTAAGACTGATATTTATATTTTTTCTCCTCTCCGATGTGTTTTCTAAAACTGCTATTAGTTCCTCTAATTTAAAGGATTTAAGTATCTCCTGAAGCTGTAAAATCCAATTATTTTTAGTATTATTAGGATACCTTGTTGCATTATTTTTGAGGGTATTGAAACATATTCTTGGGTATCTGTGGCCAGGCATGTCCACTATTTTTTTAACCCAGTTCAGACCCTGCTCCAGGATGTTGTATACTATATGGGTAGTCCCTGTTTCCAGGCGTAGAATATAATGAGGTGTGGATGGATGCAGGTTGAGAAAACTTTATAAAGCATGTACATTTAAATGTTAGAGGAATTATCGTAAAATTTATTGCATAAAGGAATTAATAAAAATAGAGTTTTGGTATTATTCTGTGTGTGTGACTTAACATTAAGTCATCTATATTGATTTTATCCATATTTCTTTATCATAAATGAACTTGGCGACCAAGAAAACATATAAATCGACACCAACCACGATGGGTAAAAAGAAAATTACAATCAATCACATAGAATAACATTATTATGAATAACCGCCACCATCTTGAATTAAAACGACTTTTCGAGATGCCTCCCCTTCTTAAATTAATTGTATTATCATAAACTAAATTTCCGCCAAAGGAAACCTTCTTATCACAATTTACAGTATTTCGATGAAATTGGCCTTGTAGCACCCGGACTATAAATGATTATTCATAAATCTGTATTAACCTAAGTTCTAACAAAATATGTGTATGGAAGAATTCCTATATCTACATCACTACATATCTATTTACACCACTGCCCCTAATAAACCTAACTGTAAGAGGATTAATCCTAGGTAGTGCATAAACCGCGTAAAGACCTTTTAGAGAGAGAGGCCATAAGGGCTCCAAACGGGGACCTTAATCAGTGGATGGAGGTCATTAAGATGGTTATGTACTAAACCTACGGGGCAGTCCTAAACCCCTGCTAGGGGCAGGGCATTATTATACTCGATGCTTTGGATTTAAGGCGCGCGTGCATGGGGTCAGTGTGTGTGTTTGCGAGTGTGTGTTTTTTTATGTTGTTTTTTTTAAAGGGCAGGGGAAGAATCTTTCATCAGACGAAGTGGGCAATAACACAACAATGCGAGATTCCTACTGAAAAAAAAATAACCTGCCTATTCAATTCACCACCCTTCGGAATCGCCATTTTTTACTTCGCAGGTGTGTGTGTGTGTGTGTGTGAAATCGAGGATGCTTAGGTGTGTTTGGGTTAGCACGAGTAATGCGTGCCAGAGTGTGTGTGTGTGAGGATAATAAATTAGTTTTTTCGTAGTGAATGCCAGTATATAACATTTGGATAAGCAAAGAAATGATGAATTGGTTTAACAGTTAATTGGCTAATTGGGGGGGGGGGGGGATGTACACGTAAAAAAATGTCCATTGATATTTTGGCCAATAATAAGCATCACAATGTCTTACAAAGTGAAATAAAATGATATGATACGATCTAAAGCATATATAAGACTATATTCTAAATAAAAGTCAGACTCGTAGGATCTGCGTCATCTTAGCGCGGTTACGTACCATCCCTAACCATCTCGAAGAAATGGAATAGATTAGCATCACAAATCACAGGTAACTGACAGTAGCCAACTTACACAGAAGCGGATAATTCTTAATCTGCATTAGTCAATACAATTATGTACTGAAAACGTACCCACTCGACGACTACTGCTCAGAAGGCTCTATTCTAAACAACCAAAAATTCATTGTCATTTTAAGTATCTTGTTTTACTAACAAATTCGTTTTACTGTTACAATCAACTGTAAATATGTGCTTCATGGCGAATAAAATTCTATTCTGTCGTGGGTTAAATCTTTCTATAAAATAAGAAATAACGATAACTTCAGCTGGAGGCTATGAGGAAGGTTATAAAGATAGGAGAATTCAAAACAAACTGTACGCGCCGGGGATTGAAAAATTAATCCTCGGCTCGTGGTTTGAGGGATGGGTTCAGAGTATGAGAAAAAACAATTAAACTTACCATTACCATTAATTAAACTTACCATATATATATATATATATATATATATATATATATATAGAGAGAGAGAGAGAGAGAGAGAGAGAGAGAGAGAGAGAGAGAGAGAGAGAAAGAGTGGGTGTGTGTGTTTATGTGTGCCATTTAGGACGGCTCCAACGTGTTTTCACAAAACATTAACGGGCAAATAAAGACAAATCAAATGGCACTAACCGCACTTCAATATCATCAATATTAACCAAATATATTCAATACTTAGATAATATTAATTAATCATCATTTTAATTAGAAATATAACTTTGTAGGCATTTACCAAGGCCAAAGCAATTTAGGAATACATGATAAAAATTATATATTTCCACAAAAAATCAAACACGAACACTTGTAGTATACTTGTCTGCTTAAACAGTCCTGTCTTCAAGAATAATCAGATTTCGATAAGATTTGGTTCAAATTGAAACGAAAAACAGTTGAATTACGTTTAATTAGATTTTGTTTGTTAGTTCTTGTTAGGAATATATTTAATTGTATTTAGATCATATGTTGTTAAATGTAATTAGATCATATGTTCGATCATATGTTTTGAAGCTTATATTGTTTAAAGAATAAAAAAAAAAATAAATGAATGCTATCTGGCTTGTTGACTGAAAATGCTTATTTAACTTTAATTTAATTTAGCTCGAAAGTATTTAACTTAACATGGTGTCAGGTGTATAGAAAATGTCTAGTAATATCCCACAGCCAGAACCCCTTGATTTTTCAAGCAAAGAAGATGCTGCTGAAAACTGGGAAATCTTTAAAGCTCAGTGGAAAAATTACATCACTTTATCTGAATCCTTTGGCACGAAATCTGCGAAGCTCTCTTGTGAAGAGGTAAAGCTAGCTTTATTTAGTTCCTTAATTGGTAAAAGAGACCTGCAATTAATAAGAAAGATATGCAATCATGAGGCCACGTTAGATGACATAATTGCTCGTCTTGATAGATACTTTACTGATAGGAAGAATGTCACATATGAACGCTTTATATTCAATAGTGCTGTTCAAATGCCTGATGAAACCTGCAAGGATTTCATTAACCGCCTTCACGAACAGGCCAGTAGGTGCGAGTTTGTAACATTAGCTAATTTATCAAAGCTTGAAATTGAAGAAAACCTCATTTGCGATCGTTTAGTTGCGGGACTATCTGATTTAAGAATGCGCAAAGGTCTATTAGCTAGAAAATCATTAACATTAGACCAGGCAAGGGAACTGTGTATTGCTGAGGAACAATCGGCTTGTTTAGCTTCAAAAATGCGTGATGAATCAAGCCCGTCTGATTCTGGTTTTGCAGTTAGCAATGAAAGGTGGCCCAAATGTAAATTTTGCGGGGGCCAGCACATACGTGGCGCTGGTAACTGTCCGGGTTTTGGGAAGACTTGTATGAAATGCAAAAAAAAAGAACCATTTTAGCAAAGTATGTATGCAGAAGAGAGCATCAGTCAAGCAATCTGATTTAATCGGAAAAGACATGGCAACGGATAGTCAGTCTGATGAAGACGATGACGTTTTTAAAATTGAAAATGCGGCCTATAAAAAAAGACTTTATGTGAACCTAAAAGTGCCCATGCAAACCGGCTCTAAAATGCTAAAATGCCAGGTAGACAGTGGTGCCTCCTGCAATGTTATTGGGATAAATGATTTAAAACATCTCTTAGGCACATCTAATTTAAGGTTAGAACCAAGCTCTACTATTTTGACTTTTTATGGCGGAGATTCTCAAATATCTAGGGGTAGAATAAGCCTACATACAACTTGGAAGACCAAAAGATTTCGACTGAAGTTTGAGGTTATTGATACGAGATATAACCCACTCATAGGAGCTGCAGATGCTTTAAGGCTAGGCCTCATCACACTGGACAAAGATGTGTTTCTGGTGAAAAACGCGCAAGATCCGAAATCTATACTGTCTTCATTTCCCGAAGTTGGTAAAGGACTCGGTAGTCTACAAAGGCTGTATGATTTTAAATTGGATCAATCTATCTCGCCAACAGTAGTGCCACCAAGAAGATATCCTGTCGCCTTGAAAGAAGAGATATGCTCGGAAATCCATCGCCTTGAAAATCGCCTTGGGGTTATTGAAAGGATGATTGAGCCGTCCGATTGGGTCAGTGCCATGGGAGTAGTGAAGACGCCCAATAAGCTGAGGATATGCATAGATCCCTATCACCTTAATAAAGCGATCCAGCGTCCTCATTATCAAGCACCGACGATCGAGGAGATAGCACCAACGCTCGCCAAAGCAAGGATTTTCAGTGTGCTGGATCTGAAAGATGGCTTTTGGCATGTTCAACTCACTGAAGAATCAAGCAAGAAAACCACATTTTGGACCCCTCTCGGAAGGTATCGATGGAAACGATTGCCTTTTGGAATAAAGTCTGCGCCAGAAGAATTTCAAAGAAGAATACATGAAGCTCTGGATGGCCTTGGTGGTATATGTAGCATAGCAGACGATATCCTGCTTTTTGGATCAGGAGATACAGACGAACAAGCTTTACAGGACCACAACAGGAATTTAGTTGCATTATTGAATCGAGCGAGAGATCTCAACTTGAAATTTAATTACCAAAAGTGCAAAATTGGTCTGGACCAGGTGAAATATATGGGGCATATAATATCAAAGGATGGATTTAAGCCTGATCCATCAAAAGTAGCTGCAGTCCAAGAAATGAAATCACCGGAAAACAAAGAAGAGCTTCAACGCTTTCTTGGATTTGTCACCTATCTTGGAAAATTTGTTCCTCGCTTATCAGACGAAGCTGCTCCACTCAGGACCCTCCTCAAAGAAGAAGCATCCTGGATTTGGGAGCCAGTTCATGAAAGAGCATTTAGGCGGCTTGTTAGCCTTGTTACCTCCGCTCCAGTCTTAAAATATTTTGATCCCATGAAACCAGCCAAACTCCAATGTGATGCAAGTCAGTATGGTTTAGGTGCAACGCTAATGCAAGATGGAGCTCCTGTAGTATATATTTCTAGAGTTCTCACTCCTACCGAATCGTCATATGCTCAAATCGAGAAAGAGTGTTTGGCAGTGGTTTTTGCATTTGAGCGTTTGGAGCAATATCTCTTTGGTAAAGCAGATGTAACAATCGAAACTGACCATAAGCCACTTGAAGCTATTTTTAAGAAACCACTCACCAAGGCACCAAGAAGATTGCAGCGCATGCTCCTCAGGCTACAAAAATATTCCTTTCAAGTTCACTTTAAGCCAGGAAAATCAATTGTCGTTGCTGACTTTTTATCACGTGCACCAGCACCAGCTGATATGAATCGAAATAAGAATGATGTCTTGATTTTTAAGACATCTGGAAATAATCTATTTCATGGATTTGAAACATGCAAGTCTTTTGAGTATTAGGACATCACAGATCAACGCCTTCATGATTTACGTGAAGCAACAAAAAATGATGAGGAACTAAAGATATTAGCCCAAACAATTCAGTATGGTTGGCCAGAAAAAAATGCACAGCTCCCAGGTTCCGTTCGACCATTCTGGAGTTTTCAGGATGAATTAACTGTTGAAGACGGAGTGATATTGAAAGGTGACAGAATTGTTGTACCAGACTCGATGAAGAAGGATGTTTTACAGAAAGTTCATTCCTCGCATCAAGGAGTTGAGGCCTGCTTAAGAAGGGCAAAGGATGGATTTTTTTGGCTAACTATGAAAGCTGATATCAAGGATCTAGTCATGAACTGTAGGGCATGCAAGAAATTTGCCACTGCTTTAAAGAAAGAACCCCTGATACTGCAGGAAACACCACAGCGACCATGGCAGAGGGTCGGCTTTGATTTCTTGCAGGAGGGGCCAAATCACTATATGATTTTCACCGACTATTACTCATCTTTTTTTGAGGTGAAAAAGACTCGGTCATGCACGGCTGAAACCCTAACTGATTTTTGTAAAGAACAATTCGCACGACACGGCATTCCAGATGTCATTGTATCAGATCATGGAACACAGCTGTCTTCAAAGAAATTTCAAGACTTTGCAAAAGAATGGGAATTTCAGACTATCTTATCGTCGCCGTATAATCATCAATCCAATGGCAAAGCAGAGTCAACGGTAAAAATTTTCAAAAATATGAGAAGGAAAGTAAGAGAAGATGGAGGTGACTTCTATGTAGCCTTGCTGGAGTGGAGAAATACTCCCCTTCAAGATATTGGTTACAGCCCCTCCCAGCTTCTCATGTCGAGGAGAACTAAGAGTGTTTTGCCTATCAAAGAAGACTTGTTGAAGCCGAAGGTTCCGCAGAATGTTACTGAGAAGTGGGACCGAAGAAAGAAGAATTACAAGACTACCTACGATCATGGATCCCAAGTTCTACCAGAGCTAGTTGAAGGACAGAAGGTCTGGGTAAAGCTGCATCCGCAGAACCAAGGCGATCCTTGGATTGAAGGAAAGGTAGTGAAGAAGGAAGGAATAAGAAGGTATCAAGTAGAAGTGAATGGAAGGCTTTATCTAAGGAATAGAAGATTTATTAGGGCCTAAACTTTATCTTTGGACGTTATCAATGAAGAGGGAGATGTTAGGAATATATTTAATTGTATTTAGATCATATGTTGTTAAATGTAATTAGATCATATGTTCGATCATATGTTTTGAAGCTTATATTGTTTAAAGAATAAAAAAAAAAATAAATGAATGTTATCTGGCTTGTTGACTGAAAATGCTTATTTAACTTTAATATAATTTAGCTCGAAAGTATTTAACTTAACAGTTCTAAATGAGCAACTAAATTGACTATTTTTGTCTCAAAATTATGTAATATTTTTTTAAAGTACATTGAATTCTCTAGCTGATAGCAGTAGGCTATCTAATGGATTCCACCATTTCTGAACATCCATAGTGAAGTATTGAATTTCCTCACCTATCCATAGAAAAAACATGGCTTAGGTGCGAATTATAATTATTAATTAATTTTAACCCATTATTCAGAGGTATTGCTATATTTCCATAGCTTTGCCTCATAAAATGAAAACCAGCTCCGATATCCTAGGTCCTAATACCCTATCTAGATAAATGAGCGGCATTAGTGTAATATCGTCGACGCGGCGAAACAACGATAAGGACAAAGCATGACGAAGATACGAAAAAGATAATAAAGATTGGAAGCTCCAGCAGAATCATAATGACTCAAGATAAATACAACGAGCAAGAGACTAAGGGCGGTATAAATTCTACAAATTGCAAGCTTTATTTTAAGGATTTCTTATACAGATAAAAATTAGTGACATACTACCTTAATCATATAACTTTTTTTATAACATACACAAACACACACACACACACACACACACACACACACACACACATTTCAATCTTTAAAAAAAAAACTTAAAATAACGCTTGCTATGTGTAGCTTATCCAGGGTGTCACTATTATAAAAGGCAAAACTTCAGGAGCGTATCCCCTACAAAAAACCTTCCACTTACCACGATTTCCCAACCGTTTTCGAGATATGAAGGAAAATATACGAATCTCTCAAAACTTTTCATGTCTATTAATAAAATATTTTATTCCACTCCTTTCTTAACTCCAAACGTAAACAAAATTTAAAAATTTTAATTTGGATGAATTTCCTATTCACAATTGTGTTTCAGTTTTTTGCGTGTTTCAGTTTCTTTTTTTTTTCATCTTGCATCGATTCCCGAAGTTTGGCCATTTATTTTAGGGACACCTTGTATGTATGTGTGTATATGTGTGTGTGTGTGTGTGTGTGTGTGTGTGTGTATATATATATATATATATATATATATATATATATATATATATTCTGTTATTTGTTTCCTGTTTTGGTTCTGAAACAAGAAGTTTTCTAGTCGGCACTACCGGATTCTATGGAGAGAGGGAGGAACCGCACAAAAAGAAAACATTGTTGAATTTTGAGAATTCCTCTCGAAGTATCGATCCTATCTACCCAGTAGTTTAGCATTCCAGCTGCTTGAATGAGCATTGCTCTTTTACACAAGCAAATAAGTAAGCTGGTAAAAACCAATATAACAGTTTACAAGAAAAAAAAAATCCTATTCAGTCGCACACTCAGCTTGCTGAGGGATTTTCTCAACTTTTCTAGATTTCTGGACTTTTTTTTTTTTTTGTAGGAAGTCATGGTTCTCCGGTGGAACAAAATTAGTTTAACTAGAACTACGTCGTTATGAGAGGATGGAATGAAAGATTAAATTGTTCAAGTTCATGATCATTATAAACTTAGGCCTCACTCAAGAGAGCCAATTAACGAGTTAATATATTTTTTTTTTGTACTGTGTTTTGTTTTTTTTTCATTCCACTAGTGTAGTTGTTCGTTATGAAGATACTATTGGCTTATGTACTTTCTACAGGGTAGAGTTAGGTCAGTGGTAAAGCACTCGACTAATATTCTGGAGGACCTGAGTTCTTAACTCCGGAGCGCACTGAACTTCATCTTCTGGTGCCGTCGATAGAGGGCTGGGTTCGGAGTCGCAGAACATACCTCAGGGCCATTCAGCCTTTATTTAATTTACTAATGGACGACAACAAAGAGGAATATCAGGCGGCCGGTGCATAGGATTGACCACACTATCTGCCTAGGGTGCCGCATGGTCAAGAATCAGACACCTCTACAGTACATTCCTCCTCTAGGCCATTCAGGCCTGTTATGGGGAGAATTTTGTTTTAAATTTATTATTCAACCCAAATCTGCAAAAAGTAAGGTTAGTCAATATAGTTGCTTCTTACGAAGAAAAGCGTGTATCCGGCCTTACAGAAGAGTTGGCTCTAAGCCAAGAACTCCAGGATTCCGCCAAAGAAGGTGGGAAAATAGATCGCTATTCTGTAGAAAACAGAGAATTGAGCCAAAGTATTTCTTAATTTAGTTATAGATTTTCGGAGGCAATAAATCATCACTAGAAAGGTGTCTTTGGTAATTTAAGCTCTGGTCTTTTTGTCAAGTTCAACGCCATGCCGTTATTTTGGTAATTTATTCCTTAGTCTACCTTTTAGGTGACGTCAACTTCATGTTCAGATTTCAGCGATTTCAACCACATGTCCTCATTGAACCTATTTCAACATCATGCTTTTTCGGCGATTTCAGCCACAACGTACTATTTTGATTCCTGTTACTTTGGTGATTTGTTCACCCGATCGCTAAAAAAACTAAGCACGCTCTACAGGTAAAATTCGAGCTCGCAAATGCAATGTGGGAGTCCGGTAAGCTAACCGTCCTGTGTTATGTCTGTGGCAGTAATGGTATGCATGTTTTTGTTACATTCAATCGTTGTTTTCAGTTTTAAAATAAATTTAATTAGATTTCATCTTCACTTTGATTCATTACATTTTGTCAAGTTGGTTTTCAGTTAAAGCCCAGGGAGCTGGACGGACATCTCAAAATATCAAATGGTAACTGCTATAGAACTTGGGCGGTTTCATTTAATCAAATAGGAAAGTTTTTTGCTATTGATCGAAAATAACAAAATCGCTTTTTAAGAAAAAAACATAGTGACTTCGTTTTTGTGACTCTCTATTTTTATAACAAATATACATATATTATGTAATTCGGATGGGAATGAGCAAAACAATACCTTCACATTTCTCGATCTTACTAGGAATGCGTCTTAATGAGTAAGAATACATTGATGTTTTTTTTTTTTTTTTTTTTTTGTTTTTTTAACGGCGCATCTACATCTTGGTCATTAGCGCCAATGCATTGATGTTATATGAACTTTATAAGAGTAGGGTATTTAGCATTGCAAACAGATTTCGGGGGTGAGCCAGAGTAGAGCTCATCCTATTTGCATAATAGGCCTAGCAATTTAGGCAGCAGCGTAAATCAAATCCTGGTGTCAAATGTAGTATTAACATGTGAAATTTTTTTTTTTTTTTTTAAATAAACATTACATTCCTTTTAGCACTTTCCTCCGTAGGAAAGTAGCTATTGAGGTTGCACTCATGACAGAATTTATGAAAAATTTCTTCAAATGTTTATCGATCCTACCTAGTAAATACCGAAAATGACCCCCGTTAAAATTTACATATCTCTCTCTCTCTATATATATATATGTATATATATATATATGTATATATATATATATATATATATATATATATATATATATATATATATATATATATATATGTCTGTTAACACGATAGCGGCCAGAGTTTATGTTTTTTCGTCACGAAACTTGGTATATAGCTTTCAATTAGCAAACGATTGAACGAGTTCGTTAACCACCAAAATCGATTCACCGGAAGGGGGGGTTTACCCCGAACCCAAAACACTAATTTGTGTAAACCGTAATATTTGTTATATTTCAACGAAACTTGGTATTCGTAGTGGTAATCTAGAGAGAAAAGTAAGATGTAAAAATAAACTAAATCGGTTCATTAGAAGGGGGGGGGGGTTACTTTCGACCTACAATACCAATTCGCCAATACCAGCCGTGATTTTTGTTATATTTCGACGAAACTCGGTATTCGTAGTGGTAATCTACAGGTACAAATGTGTTGTAAAAATAAACTAAATCGGTTCATTAGGAGGGGGGGGGGGTTTACTCCGGACCTAAATTACTAATATACTAATACCGGTCGTAATTTCTGCTGTATTGTAACGAAACGCGGTATACGTCGTGGGTAACTCATGGGAAAGAAGTGTTGTAAAAATGTAGCTCCTGTTCCTGCGTCAGATCAAAAGACGAAAATATTTAGTTTTTTGTATTTAAACCATGTGTAAACATAACTCTGGAAGCAAATTAATAATTGAACAGTTACTCATTAACAAATTAAAAGAGAACTATTCATGTTTTTATTTTATTTATGTTGGATATTTTAAGCAAATTGTTCTGGAAACCAGTCTAGACAAGCCAAATTCTGAGGAAAGTGCTTAGTTATGCAGCTCCTGCGTGACGGACTTTTATTTGTTTCTTATGCCCCTATCCTTTAGTATTATTGCCTATTTTCAAGAAGGTTAAATATACTACAGCTAAATGTTAATGCGAAAAAGAAAAATTACTCAAAATTAAAGGAATGATGATAATAATAACCTGTAATAACAATTAGTTACGACACAATTAAAATTGGGAATCATTATTATGTGCCCGAATCTTGCGGCACACAACGATTCTTCTCTTCTTGAAAATCATCCTTTCTTCCCTTCTTGTGTGCCATCGTTTCGGGATGATCTTCGACTAATCCCTTTTTCATCAATCTTATTAAATATTTCCAGTAGAGTACGTTGATATCGTCAGCTATTCCATAATTGGAATTTAATCAACATGAATGTGACTATTTGACGTGCCTTTTTATTTTACATAATAAATCTCTGCAAGAGCGTAAGTGACATTCTTTGGATTATATATTTTTTTTTTTTTAGGAGTCGGGTTAAAAACGTTATAGGATAAATGTACCCGTAGTGGACACAGTTAAGAAAATTTATTTATCAGGAAGTTTATTATAGGTCCAAAGTATGCACGAACTAATCCACTTAATAAACATAAGCATAAAAATGTTGATTATAACGTTTTTCTATTTTTTGTTTTAATTTCCCTCAACATAGAACTTGGGTCAATAGTGGACACTTGGAAATCTGAAAAATTTAGTAGTGGACACTTCATTGATTTAGTAGTGGACATGCGGAGTAAATTATTTATTATTAGAGTCACTGGGAAGCACGTGATTTTATCAATTAATTAATTTATTTATTTAATATACTTTATATTATTAATTTATGTATTTTTTAAAAAAATAAACGCCCTTTTAACTAAATTTAAACATTTTATAATATAAACAACTATTTTGTACTTAGTATGTTATTACTTTTTCTTTGAAAAACATAAAATACAAAATAGTCGTTTAGAATATAAAACTGTTTGAATTTAGTTATAAGAACGTTTATTTAAAAATTAATAATATAAAGTGTAGTAAATTAATAAATTAATTAATTGATAAAATAAAGTGCTTTCAGAGAGTCTAATTATGAATAATTTACTCAATTACTTCTAGAACGCAATGTAAAAACTGATGGATGCGGTTTCCAATGTTAGGCCCAAAGATAAGTGGTTTCGGTATTTTCGCCTCTATTTCAGTTTTACTCAAAATTCTGTTTTATTTATCATTTAGGGTAAATGACCCGATTGTTGACACTGCTCCTTAAGTTGACACTTAAAATTTAAATTTGAAAAATAACAATTAGATTCAAGAGAATTCAATAAGTTTGCATCCAAATGAAAGAACAGGTGTTGAAGAATAATGTCGACTGACCCGATCAACAATGCAACTCCGTTAATAACATCTGCAGCCATTTTAGTATGAAAAATCCTCGAGTCAACTCCTGCTGCTCTCTTCCCTTAGTGAATTTGATAAGAGATTAAGAATATTTCTTAAGAATTTTTTTTTTTGTAATGCGTGCATTAAATTGTATTTTTGTGATTTCTATGAACTCTTTGATACTTAAATTATGGACTGTAAATGGTTTGACTCAAGTAGAATAAAAAAATCTTGAGATTATGGTAGTGTCAACATTGGGAACCCAATAAACAACCAGGGCTCCTTTTCTTGGCACTAATGTCAACTTTAGGAAAACGGTTGTAAGTGATGAATACTAAAACATTTAGTTGAGATTTTCATTAGAAATTCATGTATCCTGATTTTATTAATTTCTTATGACTGGAACCTTAACCTGACAACATGTTTTCCTAATTTCGACATTCTGTTCCTAATGTTGACAGGCAACTTTTTATAATAGTTTTCTGCAATTTGAAATGTCACACAACTTCCTAATGAATTTGTGGTACAACGGTTATAACAGGCGGTACCTCCAAATGCTTCTCACATTAACCAACCTATGGATGTATCAGGTTTCCCAACGTTTAAAGAAAGTTGGAAGCTAAAATTTCATGAATGGAGCAAGTCCTGCATTAAAAAAAAAAACACAGCTGAAATCGCCAAGAAAAAAGAGCGAAGGCTAGATTGAACAAAAAAGAAGAAAAATCCCTTACAAGAAATAACTTTTAAATTCTTCTCGTCGGAAAAATAAGGTGAGAAACTCCATGACTGAGGAAGATGGTGACTCCTCCATTCAGCCTGAAGAAGGAAGGACATCACTAGCATGAACTGTGTAGAATCAACAGGTGTAAGTAAACCATCATCAATGAGTTACACAAAAAGTTAAAGAAGAAGAGCGATTATTCAAAAATGACCAAGGGATGAAAGATGAAAATGGCTGTAATAAGCAAGTTATAAACAAAGTTAACGTTATCAGAGTAGGTGATTATTGTATAGTTCAAGTTGAAGGAAAAACAGCACGATTTCAATCCAATATGGTGGTTTGTTTAAAGAATGAAGTTTTATTATTTTCATTTTCCCTCACTGTCATCCTTAGGAACAGAAAAGTCAAACTTAGGCACCGACCTACTGCAGACGTGTCAACATTAGGACCAGAGTAAGGCAGCATTTAATGATTTATTTTACTTGAAATACTTAATGTATCTAAAATTGGTTTATGTGAATTTCATAGAGAATGAGCTGACGAATAATTTGATATATTCAAAGTTTATTATTTTCAAAAACTAAGCGAAGAATTATTTTAAGTAAAATAACCCTTCCTTAAAGTGTCAACTATTGGGTCACTTACCCTAATGCAAAATAATTTCTTGTTCTGTTAAATGGTTCTAAAGTTGTAACAAGAATTTCATTTTCATTCGTATTCTTAACGAAACACACACATTTAAAGCTCCTCTAAATGCCATGAATTGAATACAAAATGTAATCTTCTTTTATATTATTGGCATCTCATGTCACTGGCTCCATGGTTCCTTAGTCTGTGTGCTGGATTTCTTCAAATCTACCCGAGAGGTCTACGCGTTTTCATCTAATTCCGTATATTCATCCATAGCTGTATTTTAATTAGGTTTAACGTTGCTATTAATTTTATCAAGTTCAACATTGACAGTATGTTTTAGAATCTCTTCTTTATCCTCTTCTTATTTCTCCATAACTGAATTTCTTTCAAAATATATCTTCTTCGCCCAATCCCAAACAGCAATTATCACTTTCGCTCTTCTTCCTGCCTTTCTGGCTCGTGCTTTTTTAATTATTTTGTTCTTCAATTTTACGACACTCATCTGATGTTTATACTGATGTAGAAAACACATATCTTGTTCTACTGGACACTTTTCCAGGTGTCAGTCTACTTAAATTGCCGCTTGAATGGATTTGGCATAGGTGACAATTTTGAGCTGAAAAGATGATTATTAATATCATCAGTTTTAGCTTCAGATGAAACATTAGTGTCTCTTGCATCATAATGAGCTGTGTCCATCATTTTGCTGTCAGCCATAACTCTCCTCTCGACTTCATGTGAGGTCTCAATGCCAAGATACTGTCGCCATCGTCAGATTCGTTGGCGTGTGGGATCTCTTTCTTGCTTTCCGTTACCTCGGTTTTAATATGCCTCCACGTCTGATAGAGATATTTGTTACGAGATTTTGTCCAATGTTATCAAACGTTTGATATATTTTCACAGGCTAGCCGGGAACTCCAGATTTATAACAGCTCAAGACAGAGCCTCCCTTCACATCAGCAGCTACTTACATCAACCGTTGTTTCTCGTATCTCCAAATTTCTTAGCACTTGAAGCCATCGTGGGAGTCTGTGACAATAGAATGTAACTTTAACACATTGTTAATATGTTAGACATGAACACCCCCACCCACCTTTCCGTAATTATACTTTGTTCAAGAAATGTTCATGGCCTTCCCTTATAAACAATATTTTGTTTTAGTAGAGGACACACATTGTGTTAGTAGTGGACACGTGATGTCCACTATTAGATGTAGCTGTCAGGCCAACCCATGATCAAGACATTGTTAGTAGTTAAGCATTTCTAGTAATTTCAAACTGTTTCCAAGAGGAATAGAAAATATCCCTCCAGCACTAGTAGTGGACGGGTAGTATATGAGAATTTTTGGTTCCGAAAGTGGACAGGTAACTATACTCCGGAACGACAGCTAATATTAAATATTCAACACCAAAAGACTAATCTACGCAGTGTGTTTCATTGGATAATGCTTGCACACATTAAATAAATAAACTAATAAATGATAAAAATTTAAAAATTTGTATTCATCTTCTTAATGAAAACGACTAGAATGTTCATGTAAAATAAATAATATGTGGCATCCATGTTGTTTTGATCTAGAGGTCGATCAATAATTCACCAACAGAGTGTGGGAACTACACACTGTGTTATTTTGAAGTTGATTCAAAGGCTGAAAGTCTTTTCTTTTTTTTTCAATTTAAACGTCTAAGTGTCCACTATTGGAACAGTGTCCACTACTGGTACATTTACCCTAGTCATTATTTATTTTTATTTATTTATTTTATTTTTTTTTTTTTGACATTATGTAAACTTTTATCCTTGATGAGCACTATATGTGCAAAAACATAAGCCCCCAAGTATACAGACCCTTTTTTTCGTCAAGGAAGAAACCATCCTGATATGAAGCTCCGGACAATCTCCCATCAAGTGCATTCTGCAGCTTCATATGAATCCTCCTCCAATAAATGCATGTTGGAGACTAAATAGGGCAACATTTTTTCATGTAAAGTCTTCCATCATACCGAGACCGATGTCATGTTGAGCAAGGGAGGGTTCCTGCTTCCCCTGAAAAATTAAATACCCCCAAGGGAAGAGGAAAGGAATTTTTCCTAAGGTCACGTGCCCCCATTCCATTACTTATTGCCAATTCATGAAGGGGGCACGGGCTATCCCCACGAAAAACGTGACTCGCATTTATAACACGCATGACAAAATTTCATTTCCGCATATTTAACAGGAAATACATAAAAAAACTGTATACTTGCATTATGAATGAACAATACCTAGTCTATTTTGTGTGCTGACAAACAAAAAAGACAACATATTAATTATTAAAATTCAAATAAAAATAATAATAAACTCAATTCCTCAAAAAAAACTCCTTCTTAATCCTAATATAATATAATTATATAAATATTATTTGGTTCGCTCATGTTGTTTATTGATGACATATTTTAAAACTCCAATCGGTATATTTTTGGGTAATGTATTCGTTCATCATATAAATAACTTCAATGTACTAATATTTATAGTAGTAATTTTGTAATTTATAAGTATACTATCTAAGCCCTCCTAAGTAATGCATGTACAAGTACACACACACACACACACACACACACACACACACACATATATATATATATATATATATATATATATATATATATATATATATATATATATATACGGTGCCTGACGAAGGGTACCAATGAGAAGCCGAAACGTCCTAAATATAGATTTTTTTAACAAAAATCGTATTAAGGTTTCTTTAGCCGAATCCAAACCATTCCGTCTTTACTTGAGAATAAAACACTTAGAGAACCTGAAAAACAAAATATGGTAATGTTCTTCAAGCCAATGGTTTGTAATTCTGCGGTAAAAATGCGAAATTACTTGGGAAATTGTAAGAGCGATAAGTTTTTTAAATCCATATATAGCATCTGTCGTGTTTCGTCTATCTGTAAAAATACGGTCCACAATTTATTTATCAGTGCCCAACTAATTTTTCACCTGTGCCGCCTTATAAGAAACAAGGACAAGTCATGAAAGTGGAAGGTTTACTTACGTAATGTGGCTGTAAAAAGCTAAAAGTGTGAAAGTAGTTGAGTGCAGATTAATAAATGGTATATATATATATATATATATATATATATATATATATATATATATATATACACATGTTTCATTTGTTGACCTTCCATCTAACATATAAAAGTCCGTCACGCAGGAGCTGCAAAACTAAACACTTTCCTCAGAATTTGGGTAGTGTAGATTGCTTTCCAGAACAATTTGCTTAAAATATCCTACATAAATAAAATAAAAACATGAATAGTTCTCTTTTAATTTCGTAATGAGTAACTGATAAATTATTAATTTGCTTCCAGAGTTATGCTTACACATGGTACCTACTACACTACGTAATAAATACAAAAAACCTCGTATTATCGTATTTTGATCTAACGCAGGAACCGGATACAGTCCCTCTAGCGCTCCTTGCGGCGCCTTTGTGAACCTATATCTGGCTGGCTTTTCTATTGAAATATATTACAAAGTAAACCCCCCTTTCCGATTGACCGATTCAGCTCATTTTTACAACACTTCTTTCTCATGAGTTACCCACGACGTATACCGCGTTTCGTTACAATACAGCAGAAATTACGACCAGTATGAGTATATTAGTAATTTGGGTCCGGAATAAACCCCCCCTCCTAATGAACCGATTTAGTTTATTTTTACAACACATATTTACCTGTAGATTACCACTACGAATACCAAGTTTCGTCGAAATATACCAAAAATCACGGTTGGTAGTGGCGAATTGGTATTGTGGGTCTGGAGTAAACCCCCCCCCCCCTCCTAATGAACCGATTTAGTTTATTTTTACAACACATATTTACCTGTAGATTACCACTATGAATACCGAGTTTCGTCGAAATATACCTAAAATCACAGCTGGTAGTGGCGAATTGGTATTGTCGGTCCGGAGTAACCCCCCCCCCTCCTCATGAACCGATTTAGTTCATTTTTATATCTCACTTTTCTCTCTATATTACCACTACGAATACCAAGTTTTGTTGAAATATAACAAATATTACGGCTGAAATGGTCAAATTAGTGTTTTGGGTCGGGGTAAACCCCCCCTTCCGGTGGACCGATTTTGGTGGTTAACGAACTCGTTCAATCGTTTGCTAATTGAATGCTATATACCAAGTTTCGTGACGAAAAAACAAAAACTCAATAACAATTAAAAAACAATTATTATAAATAAAAACATGCATAGATAGCGGATCAGATTCTTTGAATGTTAATAATTTTTGTTTTAGCGCGGTTCCTCCCTCCCCCATAGGGAGGAACCCCGCTTTTAAGGTTGATACAATGAAACAATCCGGAAGTGCCGACTAGAAAATTTCGCGTTTCAGAACCCCTAGAGACCGAAAATAACGGTGGTTTAAATTTGTATATATATATATATATATATATATATATATATATATATTTGTCTGTTCGCTCATTTTTGGCTTCCCTTATGGTCCGATTGTGGTGAAATTTGGTGCAAAAATCCGTCGTCCAATTTAAAAGGTCAAGTTTGTTAACCAGCAGAATCCGCCCACTGGAAGATGGCGTTTGGGGCGAAATTCGCGCAAAAAAAAATCCTAACGCTTACATATTTGAGTTCATAAGCTTGTATGTACTCGTTTTATAGGCTTCTTGGGCTAGGAAAACGAATGAAACCATTTTCAAGGCGATAGCTTTAACCGTTTTCAAGAAAATTGGAAAAATAGTTTTTGAATACCGCTTTTGGTTTGGCTACTTAGAATCATGGGATTCAGTTGAAACATTTTCTACATGTTCTACTTTCATTAAAACTAATATGTTGAAATTTTTGTTACGTTTGGAGTTTAGGAAGGGTTAGAATAAAATATTTTATTAACAGACATAAAAAGTTTTGGTAACTTTGTATACTTTCCTTAATATCTCGAAAAAAGTTGAGAATCTTGGGAAACGGAAGATGACCATTAGAAAGCTCACTAAATGCTCTACAAAAATGCTTCTGATGAAAGTTTTGATTAGGCGATCTCAATCGGAGAAATAAGTGCTTAAAACTTTAAAGTGATTGATTCCGCTTATTCGAACTGTTCTTTTTGTCTTTGATTTTGGTACTTAGAATTATGGAATTCAGTTGAAACATTTTCTGCATGTTCGAATTTTATCAACACTAATATGTTGAAATTTTGGTTACGTTTGGAGTAAAGGA
This sequence comes from Gonocerus acuteangulatus, assembly GCA_946811695.1. NCBI lineage: Eukaryota > Metazoa > Arthropoda > Insecta > Hemiptera > Coreidae > Gonocerus > Gonocerus acuteangulatus. The sequence continues at coordinate 42,831,369 of OX328126.1, forward strand.
AGGGTTAGAATAAAATATTTTATTAACAGACAAGAAAAGTTTTGGCAACCTTTTATACTTTCGTTGGTATCTCGAAAACCGTTGACAATCTTGGGAAGCGAAAGGTTACCATTCGAAAGCTTACTAAATGGTCTACAAAAAAGGTTCTAAAGAAAGTTTTGAATAAGCGATGTCAATCTCGGATAAATAAGTGCTTAAACTTTGAAGTAATTGATTTCGTTTATTCGAACGGTTCTTTTTTCCTGTTTTTATTCCTTGTTTTTTTTTTTAATTGCTTATAGTTGTATAATGTATTTGACAATAAAACAGATTAAGTAAAATAAGAAAAACAATTCATTGTTAGAAATATAGCTTGCCAAGAGAAAGAGATTTTTTTTATCTCTGTTTACCTTTGTTCTTAATTGTTTTTTTTTTTTTCTCGGTTTGCTTTAGTTTTTAATATCTTGCTGTAATTTTGATTGCATTTTTTTCAATAAAACATGACAAGTAATTGAGAAGCGTGTTTGTATTTTGAATTGACTTTGAGAGTCTTGCTTTAGATTGAGGAATTTCCGCTTCTAACCTGTGGGTGTTAACAGTTTTCATGAAATAATAATAATAAAAAAAAAAAAAATAGTTCTATTTTAAACTTTCGAAATGACAATTTGGATGAGAATGGATAAGTCTTAAAATGACGCAGTTCCTGCAGAAAGAGAATGTTTAGACTCTAGGGTCAGACATATGCCCGTGTCGAGCTACTAGGCAGGCTTCAGGTAGGTTTTGTTGCACTTCATAAATCAAGATGCATCCTAGGAGAGATGACAGATATTGTACCTGTAGGAAGTCATAAAGCTAAATGCTATAGTAGAAATATAATTATATTTTGTGGTTGTATGTGGCGTAATACATTAAAAAATAACATAATAATACTTTCCCATTTTCTTGTACAATTTTATTTTGTTTAATTGCATTTTACAGTAAAATGAGTAGTTTAGTGTTTTTAATTGCATTTAACACTAAAATGGATATGTTAGTAAAGCAAGTTAAGTCAATTAGAAACAAATTCGTAGTAGAGTCTTCGTAGAGAGAAACTTGGGACTTGAAATTTTCGCTTAGAATAGTTTCTTGTGCCTTGCCGACAATCTTGCTTTTCTTTGGAATATGTGTTTACATTAAGAATGATCTAAACAAAGTAATAACTGTTTCTATTCTAGGTATACAAAATGACACTAGGGATATGAATGGAACCGCGCTAAGATGATGCAGTTCCTGCGAGTCGGACTTTTTTAATATGTCGTCGATACAAAAGCAAACTAACGAATATGAAAATCACCACTTTTCAGAGTGGAAAAGTATTCATTCATAACTTTTTTTTGGACAGTCAAATATTCGGCAGATTTGACCTTTTGATAGTGGAATCTTTTCCCTTTAATAGAATGAAGTCAGATTGAAGAATTTGCCGTAAATAAGTCCAGCAGAAATTATTAAAGATGGACAATGAAAGATGCATTTCTTCATATTCGTTAGTTTACATTTGTATCGACGATATATGATCTTTACTCTCTAACATGAGAATGTCAATGTCTAAAATGTTTGAACTAGCTGTTGTAGTACGTCTGCGTTGTTACAGTATTAGAGGGTTCTTATATTTAAAGGTTTTTGTTTTACTCGTCTACAGTCGTAAAAAAATGAGTAAAAAAACTCTCATATTTGTTTAAGACACTGAACTAAAATCAATTATTATTATTCGAAATAATATATATATATATATATATATATATATATATATATATATATATACATATATATATATATAGCATATATTGTTTTGTTTAGGTTGGAACCTAAACAAATAAAGTCCGACTCGCAGGAACTGCATCATCTTAGCGAGGTTCCCTTCTTATCCCTAGTCTAATTTGGAAAGATTATAATATTTATTTACTGATAAGGCTTCGCAACTTTGGCGAATCGCCTAAAGATTAAAATAGATGCAGTTATTATTTTGGTTCCACCAGTCTTGAATGGTCTTGATTTACGATCTTACCTGGAAGGGTCGGTCAACACTAGAAAGGGTCCCGCTAGTTACAAGGTCTTGGAATCTAGGAAATCTATATTTCTAACAATAAATTGTTTTGTTATTTTACTAAACCAGTTTTATTGTAAAATACATTATCCAACTATAAGCAATTAAGAAATAACAAGGAATAAAAACAGACAAAAAACCGTTCGAATAAACGAAATCAATTACTGTAATGTTTTAAGCACTTATTTCTCCGATTGACATCGCCTAATTAAAACTTTCGTCAGAACATTCTTTGTTAAGCATTTAGTAAGCTTTCGAATGGTAACCTTTCGCTTCCCAAGATTTTCAACCGTTTTCGAGATATTAAGAAATCATACGAAGTTCCCAAAACTTTTCATTATTTCTAGCAATAGAAAATTGGTCTCATTTTACCTATCCTGTTTTACACACAAATACATTTTCCTAACATTAAAATGAAATGAAATTACAAAAATAAAAATCAATAAAAAACTAAGGGAAAGAGACAAAAATTACAAAATGAACGACAAACAGCCGTTCATAAGAACTAAACAGACGCATTTGAAGTTTTAAGCACTTATTTCTTCGACTGACATCACCTAATCAAAACTTGTTTCAGAATCTTTTCTGTAGAGAATTTAGAAAGCTTTCAAATAGTTTCTATCCACTTATGAAAATTTCCCAACCGTGTTCGAGATATTAATGAATGTATTCGAAGTTCCCAAAACTTTTTATGTCTGTTCATAAAATATTTTATTCTAACCCTTCCTTAACTCCAAACGTAACCAAAAGTTTAAGATATTAGTTTTGATAAAATTTGAACATGCAAAAAATGTTTCAACTGAATCCCATGATTTCATGTACCAAAACCAAAAACGTTATTCAGCAACTATGTTCCCAATTTTCTCGAAAACGGTTAAAGCTATCGCCTTAAGAAAATTCCATTCGTTTTCCTAGGCCAAGAAGCCTACAAAACGAGTACTTACAAGCATATGAACTCAAAAATGTAAGCGTTGCCATTTTTTTGCGCGAATTTCGCCCCAAACGCTATCTTCCAGTGGGCGGATTTTGCTGGTTAACGAACTTGACCTTTCAAATTGGACGACGGATTTTTGTACCAAATTTCATCAAAATCGCACCATCAGGGAAGCCAGAAATGAGCTAACAGACAAATAAATATATATATATATATATATATATATATATATATATATATATATACATACATACATACAAATTTGAACCACTGTTATTTTCGGTCTCTAGGGGTTCTGAAACGCGAAATTTTCTAGTCGGCACTTCCGGATTGTTTCATGAGATCAATTTTATAAGCGGGGTTCCTCCCTATGAAGGGAGGGAGGAACCGCGCTAACAATATAAACAGATCTAAGGTGTTACACGGTTGCTGGTGAAAGAAAGAATGAGAAGGTCTCGTATTGTAATTCTCTGTATGCAGGGTTTGGTTCCAGGTAAAGTCATATACTTTTACTGCCCTTTACCGTTACTCAGAAAGCTCTTTGTGTTTACAAACAAAGGACTCGGTATAGACCACCCGTATTAACCCAAAAGTGATTATATCAAGCTTGTGATAAACTTCCTGAATTAAATTAAGGAATTTAAGAGTGCTTAAAATAGGTTCTTGGTCTAGTCAAAAAATTCAAGGAGAATTAGATCATGAATAGAAAATCTCGGCCAAACAGAAGGAAAATAACAATAACAAGGATAGTCAAACTTCGTTTTCAAAGATTGTTAGTTGTAACACAAAAACGGTCACTCATGATTCTAATAAATTAACTGTGAAGGGCGATTACACAAATATTCCTGTTGAGGCTTTAAAGTTTCAATTTAAAAAACATATTAACCCACAGGAATTATAGATTGGCCTAAAAACATAAAATAATTGAAAAAAGGATTTCTTATTATTGAGTCAAACAAAAACGATATAGAGGTTATATCAAAAGAGTTTTTAAATATATGCAAAGACCTGTTGATCAATAAAAATAAAATAAAAAATAGAGTCTCATTTTTCCTATCCTGTTTTACAAACAAATACATTTTCCTAACATAAGAAATTACAAAAATAAAAAGCAATAAAAAACCAAGGGAATGTGACAAAAATTACAAAAAGAACGACAAAAACCCGTTCATAAGAACAAAACAGACGTATTTGAAGTTTTAAGCACTTATTTCTCCGATTGACATCACCTAATCAAAAATAGTTTTAGAATCATTTTTGTAGAGAATTTAGTAAGCTTTCAAATAGTTTCTATCCACTTACCACGATTTCCCAACCGTGTTCGAGATATTAATGAAAGTATTCGAAGTTCCCAAAACTTTTTATGTCTGTTCATAAAATATTTTATTCTAACCCTTCCTTAACTCCAAACGTAACATAACTTTCAACATATTAGTTTTAATGAAAGTAGAACATGCAGATAATGTTTCAACTGAATCCCGTGATTCTAAGTACCCAAACCAAAAACGGTATTCAAAAACTATTTTTCCAATTTTCTCTAAAACGGTTTAAGCTATCGCCTTGAAAATGGTTTCATTCGTTTTCCTAGCCCAAGAAGCCTATAAAAAGAGTACTTACAAGCTTATGAACTCAAAAACGTAAGCGTTACGATTTTTTCTGCGCGAATTTCGCCCCAAACGCCATCTTCCAGTGGGCGGATTTTGCTGGTTAACGAACTTGACCTTTCAAATTGGACGACTGATTTTTGTACCAAATTTCATCAAAATCGGACCATCAGGGAAGCCAGAAATGAGCGAACAGACAAATATATATATATATATATATATATATATATATATATATATATATATATATATATATATATATATATACAAACTTGAACCACCGTTATTTTCGGTCTCCAAGGGTTCTGAAACGCGAAATTTTCTTGTCGGCACTTCCGGATTGTTTCATTGTATCAACCTTATAAGCGGGGTTCCTCCCTATGGGGGAGGGAGGAACCGCGCTAACAATATAAACTACAAAACTGGCAAACAATTTTCCCATGTCCCTTGAGTATCCTTCCATTAACACCTTTCTCTCCTTTCCTGTCATAAAATGTCATAAACCGGCCTTTGATCCTTACCGACCTTCTCCCACCACCTGGTTTGTTTTCAGTTTCATTTACCCTAGTAGATTCCTTTTTTCTTAGACACTTCCACAATGGTTACTTAACTCTCAACATTGGTCTTCCTCTGCCTCCAGGCATTTCCATAGGTATGTTGTATCTTGTTTCTTTGTTATAATTAATAAAGGTTACTATGAGCACCTATTTACTTATATAAACTTCAATATAATAGCCTTTTTTCTTCTTTTTTTGTTATGTTTCTTTTGATTTTCATTCTACTCATTCTAAAAATTTAAGGCCGAATTGTTCTTTTATAATAAGTTAAGTGTATTTATAGTTCTGTTACTTATCTCAATTATAAACTTTTTTCTGTATTAATTTCTGTTTTTCTTGTCAATTTAGCTGACAAAGGCTACCAATGAGTAGCCGAAACGTCCTAAATATAAATTTTTTAAACAAAAATCGTATTAAGGTTTCTTTAGCCGAATCCCAACCATTGAATCTTTACTTATCACCTCGATGGCTAACTATCTAATCATCATGATATATATATATATATATATATATATATATATATATATATACATATATATATATACACACATATATATATATACATACACACATATATATATATATATATATATATATATATATATATTTCGGTCCTATCTCCATTTTCCTTATCAACAGTTATAGATGTGGCGTTGGGTATAGTATTATTAGATTCCACTAAAACTTCTAAATACTTATAATACGGGTAACCTGAAAGCCTGTTAATGCAAAAACGTAAGCGTTACGACTTTTTTTGGTGCGTATTTCGCAACAAAACATGTTCTAGTAGTCGGATTTCTGTTGCTCATCAAATAAAGTATTTTTGTACCAAATGTTTCTAAAATCGGTCCATTTTTGAGCCAGAAATAGAGCAAATAGACAAATATATATATATATATATATATGTTTGATGTTATTTGTCTTCGCCGGAAATAGTTTTCTAATAGAACAGCTTCTATCTCCAGCGGTGCTTCTACGATTCTTTCTGCAATAATTCGAATTATATTACACAGGATAACAAAAAATAGCCCGACAAAGCTGGGGAGGAAGAACGAGATACTTAAATAATGGGATTTAATTTCTTTAAATGAAATACAAAATAGTAAATATTCCAAACCCGACGTAGCGAACTAAATGAAATAAACTATTCAGCGCAGCGCATTACTATTAATGATTAATTGTAGACAAATTCATTTCCAAGTTACATAAAATGAGTAGGTTAATTGCAACAAGGTTGGTGGATTATAATATGGAAACCAGCCAGCACAATAGGTATATAAAAATAGGAACGGGCCATAAATACTCTTTAATCTTGGCAAATATAAACAACGAAAGATTAATAATGAGACCCAAATAGTAAGTCGTTGATAAGAAGTCAAGGAATGGCTGCGATTAGCCTCAGAGGAAACGTCAGATTTTTAAAATGTACCTATATTTCAAATCTGCAAGAACTTTGGCAGGCTTCTTCAGCAACAAATACCTTGGGGATAGACGAAGACCAGGGCAACGGTTTGGTGACAATGAATAAGTATAAGGACGGGCAGCTTAGACTTATCCATGGTCCGGAATTTACTACAAAAAATAAGTCAAGGGAACTTAAAAAAAGGTTTTAATGCACATTTTTGGATACTTAAAAACCATATCTTCGATACAAATGCAAAGTAACGAATGTAAAAAAAATAAAATCTTTCATTGTCAATCTTTAGTAATTTCTGATGGACTTATGTACGGCAAATTCTTGACTGTTACTTCACTCTATTGAAGGGTAAGTATTTCACTATCAAAAGGTCAAATCTGCCGAATATATTTGACTGTCCAAAAAGAAGTTATGAATAAATGCTTTTCCTCTCTGAAAAGTGGTGATTTCCACATTCGATACTTTGCATTTGTAGCGACGATATAGCGTGTTTTCCCTAGCACTTCTTAAAGGCAAGGAAAAAACCCGCTAGAATTAACTAACCTATTCATGATGTCGATTATAAGACACATTCCGTGGTAGGCAGCGGTTAAGCAAATATATATATATATATATATATATATATATATATATATATATATATATATCTACATATATATATATATATATATATATATATATATATATACATATATATTTATATATATATATATATATATATATATATATATATATATATATAAATCAGTCTCGTAACAGGCCAAAGGGCCCAGAGGGGCAGATACTGTAGAGGTATCTGATTCTTGGCCATACGGCACACTAGGGAGATACTATGCTCCGGCCGCCTGATTTTCCCCTTGGCTGCTTCGACTGCTAGAGTCATTAGCACCCAAGGTACCCATTATTAATTAAATTAATTAAAGGCTGGGTGAGCCTAGGGACGATCTGGGACCCCAAATCCAACCCCCGAACGGCAGCACTAGAAGAAAAAATCTTTAGTGCGCGCTCGGGTTTTGAACCTGGTCCTCCAGTTCATTAGTCGAGTGCTCTACCACTGAGCTAACCTCGCCCCCTTATATATATATATATATACATTGGATATATTTGGCGTAGATCAAAAAATGGTATTTTCTTTTCTTTTGAACTACTTTATTATCTGTTTGCCCTAGATGTATCGTGGCCCACATGCCACCTCCTCAGGAGCTATAAAATCCTAAACAATTTTTGAATTATTATTTTAGTTATTCCAAGAACGTATTCGCATTCACACATGAAGGATGGAATGAAACAAATTTTAATGCAATATTATCTACCGTTTTCGAGAAAACTTAAAAATTACCATAAGTTTGGTTTCGTCACCTCAAAACTGAGAGGTGTGTGATACTTATAATCACATATACAAATAATTAATTCTAACGGCCTCGGCAGCTGATGCAGAAAAAAAAATAATAAAACGAAAAGAGATTAACTTCAAAGCTAAAAGTCATTTATACTCGAAAAGTGTCTTGAATAAAGCAGAGTTCACTAGGAAAAACAGAATACATAAACAACATTAATAAAGTCTGAATAAAGTAGAGGGTAGGGAGGAGCCAAACGGAGGGTGGTTCTGGGGTGAATATTTAAAAACAGAGAGAACCATCCTTCTCTGGCGTTTAATGAATAACTAGATATCTTAATTTTATTTTTATAGACGTTTATAAAATGTTAATGAAACGTGTTACGAGGACGGGCGATGGTTGTTTTAAAATAAATTCGTGTATACATATTAAAGCATGCTTTTAACACTTTCCGAAGGAATGTACCTATTGTGGTTAATTGTATGAAAGAAGATACAAGATAGCTAAAATAGCCCAAGTTAAAAATTAAATATATCTAAATAAAATATAAATACTCTTAGTGGATATACATATACATACATATATATGTATAACAATAGCGGCTACACTTTTTGTACTTCCGTCTCTAAATTTAGCACAAAGCGTCCCACAACTAGTGACGAAGCTAGTGATAATAAATACACACACATGGGCATCGGTCCATTGAAGGTTGTGGTAACTCCTGAAAAAACTAAATAAAAAATTACTTATGTAGTCATTTATTCATTACGAACAAAACTTTTCAAGTTTATTTTGTATTTATATAGAATATATTAGGCAAAGTCTTCGGGAAAGCAGCTTAGAATGTGGTTAATTATGCAGCTCCTGAATGATGAATTTTATTTTATTTACGATTATATGACCCAAATTATAGACAATTAATAAATTATTTAAGCCATATTAATGCATTTTGAATGTACTTTTTGGGAATTTTGGTTTTATTTTATATATTGATTCTTCGCAGCTTAAGCGATAAGAGCTTTACATCCCGTAAACTTTACATCGATAGATGATAGATAATTTTATATCGTTTTGCAAAGATAGACGGTAAATATAATTTCACATACATGAAGATTGAGCATTAAATCTGATATTCATATTTTTGGCTATTTTGTTTTCTCAGCAAATAAAAAAACTGGTTCTTCTAAAACCTAACTATACACCACTAACTAACATGCATATAATTACATAAAAATGCAAAAATGGAAAGAGTGCAAAGCAACTAGGACGAACATTAACGCATTCCCCGCTGCTGACAAAGGCACTGGTGCGGTATGACAAACACGCCTATTTAGGAGTAGCACTTTCCTCCAAAGGAAAGTAGCTAGTGAGGTTGCACTCATGACGGAATTTTTGAAAAATTTCTTCGAATCTTTATCGAGATATATATACATATATCCGTTAACACGATACAGGCCAGAGTTTTTGTTTTTTCACCAAGAAACTTGGTATATAGTATTCCCCCATCAAACTATTGATCGAGTTCGTTAACCAACAAAATCGGTCCATCTGGAGAGGGGGTTTACTCCGGAGCCAAAGTAGTTATTTGTCAATAGCAGTCGTAATTTATTGTTATATTTCAACGAATCTCGGTATTTGTTGTGATCAAAAGAAGCGAAAAATGTGTTGTAAAAATAAACTAAATAATTTCGCACTACCCAGAGGCACTTTCATATTATTCCAGTAGTTCGCCTAGTTCACAACTAAATAGTACTTATGTGATGTATAATTTGTTCCTGTCCCGTCTATTAGGACTATGACTAAGCTCATTTAGTAAAGGGACTAAAAGATACAAAATAAGCTCAGCTTAAGCATCTCTGCGTAAATGAATTCCAAGTTATCCGCAGAAAGCGCGTGTATTGAATGTAGCGCTCAAGATTTAAATGGATTGGTTATTTTGGAACTCGCTAAAAATAAAATAAAGAGAAATTAAAATTTGCTTCTTAAATTCGTTACGTGCAAAAGTTCCAGCTCGTTAAGATAACGCAACGGGCTGCACAGACAATGTACATTCATTCATAATTCAATAAAAAAAGCACTCACATAATAAATAATGATTCCCCCCCCCCCCCAATTATATATCATAATCTCTAGATATATATAGCTGAAAAGAAGATGCTAGTTCTGAGAAGCATGACAAAAATAGAAGCGTGTCCAAGTGGTAACTTGGCGCTGATTGCTCTGAAGCCTCTAGGCCTGCCAGTAGAGTCATGTCCATGTATTTTACGATAAAAAAAACGGCTATTCAGAAGAAAACAGTGCCGGCTACTTCTATACATCTGCCAAGAGGTACAGCTCCTGGCACGGATATCTAACAATCCGAAATATTGTTATGGCTAAAGAATGCCCGAAATTTTATTTAACCCTTCGTCAACCACGTGGGAGAGAGTTACACCGTCGCCCACGTGGGGTCCACCAGGACCCCACTTACATTTATGGTGGTAACGTGCTAATACTTCATAAGACTACCTTCAAAAAAGATTCAATCAATTTGTAGGTGACTGTCAAGATACCCCCCAAATATGGAGTCTTAGATTCCAAAATTTTGGGTGTAGGATTTGAAATTGCATTACAGAAAGACCATAACACAGGAAAATGGAATCCTTTCGTCAGATTGTAAAATTCGACGTATTCAGTTTTATCTTGATACCAGATACTATCATGATGCAAACTAATTATATTGGAAAAAAAACATGTAAATATTATCAAAAAAAAAATTATCACGAAAGCCCACGTGGGGTCCACTCAAGACCCTAAAGCCGTTTTTCAGCAAATAAAAAAACAATTTGAGGCGTGAACTATCCTTTATGAGCGATTTGATGAACGATCTCTGGAGCACTACTTAGTAGGAAGCTACTCAAAGAACGGGAAGGTAGAGATACGGTGGCTATAAGGGAGGGGGGATGCGTGTATAACGGAGGGGGGGGGGGGTGCGTGGGGTCCGCCTAGACCCCACGTGGTTGACGGAGGGTTAAAGTAATTTTCTCTAGAGAGATTGTATTTTCTTTGTGCCTCTGAAAATGTAGATTTGTAGTACACAAATATTTATTGTGTATCATTTCGTTTATTATGGATGTGTTGTTAAGTGATGTGTAGTTAATTGTTAAAAATGATAAATGTGCAGTAATCAATAAATTACAACGATGCTCCTATAACAAGCCTGCGTATAATTTTCCAAGAAGGTTGTGTGGTAGCAAAAGTATATTTTTTACCTCTATATTATATAATATTACGTATATAAGTTAAAAAGTAACTGTTAAAAAAACTTTTATTTAAAAGTAAAAGTCATTTAAGAACTCCTAAAATTAAGTCCAAGGAAATAAAAGTTAATGTAATACTTTTATTTTTTCCAATGTGAAATAACTAGCACTTATCCTAGACTCCCGCCCAGCCACAAAAGTAAGTGTTGAAAGAGCCTTTTCAACCCCAAAGTATATATTAAATGATTACAGATACAATCTAAATTTCACAAACGTACAGGATTCATTATTATTATTTAAATCGAATTAATTCTTCAAAATAAGTGAAATCTTGGTTTGAAATTGGTTTAAAAAAAAAAAAAAAACACACTTAAATAAATTTGAATGATAGTGATTTTCTGGGCCTAATAATACGATGATAATTTGAGGACTTCATTCATTACGATGATAATTTGAGGAATTCATTCATTAGGATGATAATTTGGGGAATTCATTCGGGCATCAATTGCTGCATCTACTGAACGCAAAACAAGTAGCACCGCTAGAATGAACTCTTTTCGAACATTCTTTTCCGGAATCAACTTCTCGGAATATCTGAGAAAGGTTTTAATAATCAGGATTACTTATTATGGGATTGAAGAAACCCTTCAAAAGGATAACCATCAATCTGCCATAACCTCCGACATTATCCTCAATTATCAGTGCTGAACCTAAGTAATCCATTTTATTATACTTATTAATTTCAAACCATTTTGCGTTTTAGAACCTTTTTAGTGCTCCTCAATTTTTCGCCTTTCAGTTTAGCTTAATTGGTTTATTTTGTTAAGGTATTACGGTCGTTCTAACCACCGTTTTAGGAGTAACAGTAATACTATTATTTAATCACGGTCTTTTGGTTTTTGGCTTAAGCGTTTTAAACAAATTAACCTCATTATTATAATTGAAATCTACGCTCAGCTCAATGTGTTGAGCAATGAGACTAAAACCTCATAAATGAATTTAAAACCTTACAAAACTGATGCTCATATTAAAAAAAAAAAAAAAAAAAAAAAAAAAAAAAAAAAAAAAAAAAAAAAAAAAAACCATTCAGATTGATCTCACTTAGTTATTTCAGATCCAAATAGGGACACTCTGGCATTCAGGGGAACTGGCAAATTCTAAGGTTTATCTACAGTACCTATTTCACCAGATCCTCTGTGTGGTGTAGCACCGTGAGTGGCCAGACTGAGCATTGGGAGATGGTCCAAAGTTTAACACAATATGAAGTGGCACCGCATTACCACCCAGAGATAGGCAAAGCATTTCATGTTATTCTCAGAGGAGAAGAGAGCTTTCCTAAACTCCTAAGTGCAGACTGCATCGAGATTGTCACTGCAGACGTCATACCAGCATCACATGTTTTGAGGATGACGAAACTCCATACCGCATCATTTCCAGCGAAGAAATTTCTACTTTCAAGCAGATGACGGTTACTAAACTCATCGACAATCCAGGAAGGGTACCAGAGCTGAACCTTAGGATGTGGGCCAGAACATCGAAAAAGCGTAAAAAAAATCGATATCATGAGAACAGATAGTATCGATCTGCCAGTGGTCTCAATTGATGAACAATACAAAAATAGACAAAGCATTCATGATATAATATAAGCGCATAACCTTAGTTTGATTCTTTGGCTTCACACACCAAACAAGTGAAACTCATTGTTCGGACGATCGACACTAAAACTATGTAAAAGTAAAGCTTTTGTTTGGTCATAGCTAACATAAAAATAGAATCAAGCCGAAAATGACTATATTGGCACCTGGATTCTAATCTAATCTAAAGGGAGAATATTACAATAATTTTTACAGTCAGAACATTATTAATCAAATCGAGAAAAAATAATTAAATAAATATTAGCCTGTATGCCAAACGAATAAATAATTACAGGAAGCAGAAATCATTTCCATAAAATTAATTCTTGAGAAAGAAAACGACAGAGCTTAAAATATCCGGAGTAATGGAAAGTTGAATAAAAACAGCTGATTAATAAACAGGGATATTTGTCACGTTGCCTTCTGCAGATGACAGGGCGGGCCTAGCCTAGAGAGGGGAATAGGTCAAGGGACAGGGTGAGTATATCATCCAATCATATGCATTCATGCAATATTTCATTCATAATTTCGTCGGGTAAAGTCATTATTTATGAAATAGCTTCCAAAGCAAAACATGTTTAGCGCATTGAATGTACTGAAGTTGCAGAAATTGGTGCATTTTCAAATCAAAATGCGATTTTTAGGAACCTATAGTCATGGCCTCAATATGGGGTTTTTCGCTTCAAAACTTACTGTAGTAATCCATAATAATTCGAAACGAAAATACATCAAGGGAAAAATTCTAATAAGAAACATATTCTGAAAATAAGTAATATCGGCAATGTGTTTACAAAGCAACAACGTCAATGTTATTAAAGCCATCTGGGAACTATAACACGAATAACTCTGTGTGAGAGATTTAACCTTCTCAGATAATGGTTTTATTTTTATTTTCGCTCAAGTAGCCGTAAGGATGATGTACATTTAAACGCATACAATGTCTTTCGTTACATTAAATGCTAGCAAATTGGATAGGGTTTATCTTATTGGATAAATTAATTGAAGCTACTTACAATTTACGTACAGAATTGAATAGCCAACGGCCTTAACCACGTTGAATGTACCGGTTCCCGTTGATCAAACGTCGGGCGTAGGCAGTATCTGAATGAGTGTCCGATAACGTTCTGTTGGCATTATAAAAGGTTTGCAGCCTGCAGATAGCCCGACGTTAGTAGCCCTGCGTTGATACGCCGTTAAAGAAACACACAAAAAACATTGAAATAAATTCTTAGTTCAGCCTAGGCATGAAGCGTCGGGCAGCAGTTGGTTGCATCACTAAGGTTGAAGTATATACATACATTATATCGTGATGTCGAATGTGGACCGAATCCCAAATCTCCATGGACCAAGGTGTTCCGTGTGCCTCAGAGGTTATCGGTTAGAATACAAAGTTCTTTGATCTGTAGCGCCATATTTCTTTCTCTTTTTTCGATCTAATTATTCGATTATTCACACAGAAAGTGTCCATGGTAGTAAGTACATGTGCTTCCTAAGTTTACAGTTCAGATAATAATTTCAAATATACTGTGGTACTCCTGAAATTATGACGTTCTTTGGTCGGCTGCAATCTAGAATTCATTGATCTTCAGCGTATGGTTCGATTGATATTTGTCGGTCTGGTCACGTGCTACAATGGAAGGGTTTATAGCATTATTAGTAAGATCGTGAATTTCTTTTAAAGCAGATAAGTGAAGATCAAAGCGACTTTTTTTGAGTACATGAAATGGTAGGTAAAATCGAGGGTCTAGTGTGTTCTTGTCGTTGTTAGACGTTAACTTATAGTCTTAAAATAAGTCAAGAATCAAAGCACAATCTTGAATAAGGTACCACTGTCTGTCAAATGGATGTTGTAGATTACCAGGCTGATGTATTTGATAAATCAGGGAGGACCAGTGGGCTTGATTTCCCCAAATTCATCTAGATCATTAGGTTTTTAAAGAGGAGTTAAACACTTTCTTATGACATTTCATGTATGTGATTCATTGATGAATGATATGCTTACTTAAATGAGCTTTTACAAGGGTGGGTTTTGAAATATAATCCTAAAAACGAAATCTGAGTATTTTAATTCCAAGTAGAAAAGTTTAAATCCATATATTTCCACTCCTAGTACTCCTTTGTTCAAAAGAAATGGACATATGGAAACAAATCAATTAGAATTTCAACCTGGTATAGCATTACTCATTATTTCCGAGATTACGGTTACTCTTTCTCGTGGGAACAGTCTCGCGGCGGGAGAAATACCGGTTAAGCGATTATTGGTCAACGAATAGAGCATTCCTTTTAGATCGGCGAGTGGAGAAAACAAGAAGCAATTAAATTTACCTATTCATTTCATTGTTATAAATGCAAATAGTTTAGTATATATCCGTATCCGATGATCTAAAAATGCAGATACTTATAATTTATTTTAAACTTATGTTGAATAGAAATTTTCCCGTGTGTCCAACACCTACATCTTCCCACTATTAACAAGATATGCCGTATATTCTGGCTAGCATTTTCGAACTCATCTGGATATAGGATTTCCGACTTATCTATGTCTACAATTTTGTAACAATCAATAACTAAGATTCCCATCCGACCATCTACATACTCGTTCCGACTAAAATGAATGTATGACGAATTATGATTTGTTTGGTTCAAAACAATCAATTAGCCCTTACTAAGGAGGCGATGTAAAACAAGACTACATGATAAACTTACCATAAGGAAGTTCAATCTATAGTGAAGATGATTACCTGTAAAAAAATAAGTAAATTAGTACAGAATATAAGTAAGTATTTAATAAATTTATGATAAAAGAGAAGAAGATAATATATTTATTACTCGGCCAATGTGGAACTCAACCCTGCACCTCCTTCTGTTATCTAATTTCTAACAGTAACGATGTTCTTCTTTTTCTCCTTACTATCTTTTATTTATTAATTTATTTACTACCTGACCCGGCGAACTTCATACCGCCTAACAGTCGATTATTTAATTTTTTTTTTCTTTGAATACTTATTCTGCTATTTGGGACACCGGGTCAGCTAATAAGATAAAAAAAAGAAAAAGAAACTTAATAAGTCAACAATTACATTTTGTCAAAAAATAAAAATTATAAAACACTTAAAATTCTTTTAATAGTCACTAAAAATCACAATGAAAATTACAATATCATATTTCTTATTATGATACCTACTTATTATATTTCATTTTATTTTTACTTATTCTAAATTAAGTTTCATTTTTATTGTAGTACTTAATGGTACACGATATTTTTTGTCCCATTACCTGACGCGTAAACAAACAGAGCAGATGCTTTTCCTACACGGAAACAGGCAACATACAATTGACCATGCGAGAAACATGGGTTATCTAGATTAATGCCACAAACACTTATTGACTGCCCCTGGGATTTGTTTATAGTCAAACTGAGTTCATAGGTCCAATAGCAACACAGCTGCAGGCACTGCAATGAATTCAAAGCAGCTCGATTCAAACTTGCACCATTATTAGTCGAATGTCGCGCTTCGCGGGTCTGTCTTAACCAAATTCTTTCACTTTCATTGCTATCTTCAAGTTTCTGGGCAGTACGATTAGATTGATAATTAATTTGATGCGTTGCATTTCGGGTTCTTCTGCCTAAATTTGTCCGCCGCCTTATAGGAGGCATATTTAGTAAGTCACAAACACACAACACATTAGTAATTTTATAGAATTTGTGGCTTTTAGATTTAGTAATATTATAGATGCACAGCAAAGAGATGTTTACACTTTACCACAGACCAAAGTGACATTTTACCACAGACAATTTACATTTTACCACAGTGAATTTGTTTTTGATTAATGTTACCATCGTATAAATATTGACAAATATTGACATTAATATTTATACGATACTAATGTCACTCAATTGTTTTGCCTTCCCAGAACCCCTCCAATAAAACTTTATGGTATGGTATTAAAGTTCAAATTGATCTTAAGTATTATTACGAATCTTTTGTATGGAAATATAGAAAAGTGGAGTCTTTTTAACTTCGTTAATGCAAATATAAATTAATTTAAATTGCATTATTAACATGTGATTCTAATGTAACCTAGTGATTACATGTTCTCATTTATTTAATTTTTTTTTTTTTTTGCTTATACACAAATAACCAAATAAGTTAATTGTTAAAAATATTATAATTGAGAACATATGTTTTTATTGAAAAATGAATTTCCATTAACGAAGTAAATAATAACCGAAAAAAGTCGTTTTCAGACTTTTTCAGGTAATTTTTTTAATTTTTCTCTCCGTAAGAACCATCCTCCTACTTCAAGGAATATTATAAAAAAATGAATTAGCGAAATCGGTTCAGTTGTTCTCGAGATTTGCGCTTACCAACACATTTAGCGATTCATCTTTATATAATAGATATACAAATGAGGAGCTTAGTATCAAAGTTGGACAACTCCACTTTTGCTTTTTTTACAGGTGGCAAAAAACCATATCTACTATATTGATGTCAGTATCATGGTGATTTTTTTATATGTTATTCTTATAGGCCTCAGAAACATTATTTCAAAAGCACTACAAAATTATATAAGTATTAAGGCCGTAATTACACTTTAAATAGTGGAGTTGTCCATGTTTGAAACCAAGTCATGGAGTTGTCTGTTTTTGAAACCAAAGGGAGCCATTTGAAAATTGAACCTATCCTCTTTTGAAACCAAACAAATATGAATTTGGTATGCTCGAGGGTGTTTTAATATAATGTAATTATGTCTAATGTATTAAATCAAAATTATATAGTTAAAAATTACATCAAAAATGTTATTTAAATACAGTTTGACAAAACTGAAATGAAACTAAATTATCCTTATTTTATTAAGTTTAGAAAAAACTTAGGATTAGCTATCCTCTTCGCACAGTTTTTCCTATAACTACATGTATTGAAGTGGCTGTGCTATAATTTTCATCGCCGTACTCAGCCATACCTGTGCACAGCTAATAAAATAAAGTTATCAATTAGCGATGCGATTATTTTATGAAAAACGAGTTAACCATTATTATTCTCTGCAGAGAGTTGTTGAAAAGTTTTTAATAGCAAATAACTGAACATTAACGATGAGATCTATTTAATATCTAGTGTGAAACTGTCAATATTTATTTGTTATACGCGAAAATTTAAATAAAGAGGAATATGTCGAGAACAGTTACCAGTACCACATTAGCTGTTAATTTATTCACCTGAGGTCTTGAAAATATATTTGGAAGGATAAATAGCTCTACCACTTGAGTAAAGTATAAATATTTTAAATTAAATACCGGCTGTTTTTCATGGTTGTTGTTATATAACGCCCGTTTATTAATAACATAATTATTCTATAGAATTGGTAGTGGTCTCAAACGACTCGGCACAAAAGAAATTCTTCAAAAATCATATCTAAATCAGAAAGATTCAAGTACCTAGAGGTTTTGTCCCAAAATCCGGCATTCGGAACCACAGTGTGCCGGATAACAGCTAGTTATTAATAAGAATTATCGCCAAATGCACTTATTACAAGTAACTATAAACATTCAGCCATGATGGATTTGCAATGCATGTTGGGAGCAGATTCCATGAATGCAAGCTTCTCATTGGCTACTGTTGGAGTTGTCATTTTTTGAAACCAAACTATGTTGGAATTGTCCATATTTTGATTCTGAACGGTTGAAATAATCGCTATTTTACCTATTTTCTGCCCGTTTTTAATGAAAAACAGTTGTAAAATCGAATGCAGCATAAAAATCCACTTAAGAATCGACAAAAATCTCAAAACTGTAAAAAATGGAGTTGTCCAACTTTGATACTAAGCTCCTCAAATACGTTAACTGTTAAAAATATAATAATTGAGAACATATGTTTTTATTTAGAATGAATTTGAGTTAAGGAAGTAAAAAATACCCGAAAAGTGTTGTTTTTAGACTTTTTCAGGCAATTTTTCTCTCCGTAAGAACCATCCTCCCAGTTCAAGGAATATTATAAAAAAAAGAATTAGCGAAATCGGTTCAGTTGTTCTCGAGATTTGCGCTTACCAACACATTCAGCGATTCATTTTTATATAATAGATTGCCATTTAAAATTGACGTCGATAGAGGTTTTCGCCTATGTCACGGAACTCTATAAATTAAATATAAATATAAAAAAAAAAAAAAAAAAAACAGTAACGATAGTGACCTTTCATCACTAAGAATATCATGATGCTGTTCTTCAAGAAAGGGCGATTCCCGTAAAAAATAGGACAATTCCGTTTGAAGGTCTAGAATAGTTCTAGCTTGTCATAATATGACAGGCTAGAAAGGCCCAAAAATACTTTATCTTTATAATATTAATCTGAGAATCCACACACTGGAACATTGTTTTTTTTTGGGGGGGGGAATTCCTTATACTTATTTTATGTAATTTTCAAAACTTTATTTTTTTACAAATTGTAATTATGAAATCAAAGGAGAAAATAGCCAAGTTGCGAAGCTCCTAAAATACAATACAATTATTGTTTGCCGAAATGAAATTCAAGCCTTCATTAGGGCTGTAAAACTGTAATGTAGTTATATTAAGACACAATACCGAACCCTGACAAATTTCTACCTACGTAATATTAAATATGTGCTCAAAAAACTGTAATGTAGTTATATTAAGACACAATACCGAACCCTGACAAATTTCTACCTACGTAATACTAAATATGTGCTCACAAAACTGTAATGTAGTTATATTAAGACACAATACCGAACCCTGACAAATTTCTACCTACGTAATACTAAATATGTGCTCACAAAACTGTAATGTAGTTATATTAAGACACAATACCGAACCCTGACAAATTTCTACCTACGTAATATTAAATTTTGTTTACATTTGGGAGAAAAATTTGCTCACAGGGATGAGCCATTTTGGACTGTTATTTTCTTAAATACTTCGAGTTCGGTCGCAAAATTGTGGAGGGTAACGTCATCATACAGACGTTTAAAAAAATCTCTACGGAATAAGTTAGGACGTTATTTTCGATAAAGCCATTTCAGTAGAAGAAGACAGTGCTTGCTATTTTACAATAGTTAGATTCGTTTTATTGAAAACAAAACATTAAGAGCTTCTATTCTCAGACTATCAAATGACATCACCTATAAGCATTATTTGAAAACACATTCCCTGCAAAGTCGGTGATTATGTCGGTGGTATCAAGAAGCTCCTAAAATATCAAACCAACAAAATAGAGCTAACTGACTGAAAAGAAGGAATCCGAGTCAGTTTTAAAACAAATATAAATATAGGAAAGGTATACAGACGGATCTAAACGACAGAAATACCATAACAGAACCTTTCCTCGACCTATCAGACTAAACATTTACACTGATAATATAAATTTAATTTACACGGATTTTATAAAAATTGGATTAGAAGGAAGGCCGACCAGATAGTTCGAAATAGACTTGGCTACGATATCATTCCAAGGAAAAAATAGGCAAAAATAATTTACCTTTCTCCGCCTTGTAGGAGTATTTACTTGTTTGTAGAGCAAGAGAAATAATTTATATACGAGGCCAAAAACATTAAATGGAATTTATTAGGCTATTAGTGTAAAAACAAATTTATATATTGTTCGTCTTAGTGTTTCGTAAGATGGTTAATAAAGTGATACTCATTTACAGAATGGTACTATCAAGATTAGAAAAAGTTTTAAATTAATCTGGACAAATGGGATACATTCATATTACTTTATTAAACACATTCCCACAGTGGGAGCACCTATAATTAATAAATAAACAATACAAAAATGCTGATGCGGCAAGTATATACCTGTAATACTCCAACCAAAAGTACATATGTTTGGTGTACGCCTCCAAGAGACTTTTATTTATTTATTTCATTTATTAAATAATAAATTCCCGCGGACTTAGTTCTGCGACAGTAGCGATTAACTCACCGTTCGAAGGTGTAAAACAGTTCTAACTATAGAGTTATATGTCGAAGAATAGAACAATAAAAGTCCGACTCGCAGGAACCGCGTCATCTTAGCGCGGTTCCAGTTTTTTTTTTTTTTTTTTTTTTTTTTTTTTTTTTTTTTTTTTTTTTTTTTTTTTTTTTTTTTTTTTTTTTACGGCACATCTACATCTAGGTCATTAGCGCCGATATCCAGTGTGTAGCGAGGAATTTCACCAGCGAGCCGTGGGATGATAAAATTCCTGCCGGAGGTTGGGAATCGAACCCACCATCTCCCGCTTATGAATCCAAGGCGCTAGCCATTAGACCACGGGAGACCCCGGTTCCTGTTCTCTCCCTATTCTCATTTGAAAAGCATAGAATAGAAACAGATAATATTTTCCTCGGCCTTTGTTCAAAGGGTTTTATGGCTGGCTATACCTGGGGTCAGGTCCCCAAGACCCTAGAATCCTCTTCTACCGATACTTCTCTATTTTTTTCTCTATTTCCTCCCTATAGTAACCCTATAGAGAGGGAGTTTATTCTGCATGTCCCATGCTTTGCATATAACATACATTTTTTTATATATTACATTTTGTTCTAAATATATAGATTTTATATAAACAACACTTACACTTTATGTACAGTTTTTTTGTTTTTTTTTTTTTTTTTTCAATATTGAGGGGCATCATATTTTTAACCTAATATGTATCTGGTATAGTCTAAATCTTATATCGAATGTCATTCTAGTTGAATACAATTTACAGAAATTCCCTAACATTAGTCTAAATTTAATATGAAAGAGCAAAGAAAAACTTTGCAAAAACAAAGCATATAGTATATATAAATATAGGATATAAATATAAAATGTAAATATAAAATATAAATATTATAAATAAATACAAAATATAAATATAAAAATAAAATAAATAAATATAATATATACATACATATATACACACCCACACATATATACATATATATACATATACATATATATATATATATATACCCATATACATACACACACACACACATACATACATACATACATATACACACACACACATACATATACATTCACATACACAGATACATACATACACAAAACATAAATATAGAATACAAATATAAGATTCAAGTATAAAATACTAATATAAATATAAAATCTAAATATAAATATATATATATATAAGATATAAACATAAAATATAAATCTAAGATATAAATATAAAATATAAATATAAGATATAAATATAAAATATAAATATAAAAATGAATTTAAAATATAAGTATAAAATATAAATATAAAATATGGGTATAAAAATATATAAATATAAAATACAAATATAGAATATAAATATAGAATGTAAATATTAAATATAGATGTAGAATACAAATATAAAAATATAGATATAAAATATTATTATAAATATAAGAATATAAAGCTAACAGATAAATCAATATAAGCAATATAAATCATTGTTCCTCCATCTTTACTCATACATGAGATTTGCCAACAACACAGAGGTTCCGAATCTAATATCTTAATCTTGAATCTTCGTGTACTTGTTTGATCATTTTTTCTAGAGCCAGAGGATATTTTTCGTAGAGCTCCTTTGGGCTTAATGGCCACTCTTTTTTATCTTTTTTAATAGTGTTTGTTAACGTTGTCCTGTATTCGTCTGTAAGTGAGCAGTCGTAAATTAAGTGAAAGTACGTTTGTTCAGTATGATTGTCACAAGTGCATGTGTTGAAGTCAGTGAGTTTGTATTTGTGTAAATAACTATTTATTGTTCCGTGACCTGTGAGTAGTTGTGTGAGGTGGTAGCTTGTTTTGTGTGTGTGTTTGAAGTTGTTATGTTTTATCTCCGGTATAAAGTATTTTAGGTGTGCCCCTTTTTCAGTTGTTGTCCACCTTCCCTGCCATTTTATGTAATATTTGTTCTTTAATAAATATTTTAAATGTTCATTAGATATCTTTTCATATATTATTGGGAGGTTAGTGTCGGTTGAATTGGAAAATATCAAATATTTTCACACATTCCTGTGTTCTTTTACTATAGTAATAATTCTACAGATAAAATCAATTAAAAAATAAAATAAAAAAACCAACAGCATAAAGGCAATTGAAAATATTCAAAAGACGTCAACGAATCTTTTTATATGGCAAGCTATATTTCTAACAATGAATTGTTTTTCTTATTTTGCCTAATCTGTTTTATTGTAAAATACATTATCCAACTATAAGCAATTAAAAAATAACAAGGAATAAAAACAGACAAAAAGAACAGTTCGAATAAGCAAAATCAATTACTTTAATGTTTTAAGCACTTATTTCTCCGATTGACATCGCCTAATCAAAACTTTCATCAGAACCTTTTTTGTAGAGCATTCAGTAAGCTTTCTAACGGTATTCTTTCGTTTACCAAATTCTTAACCTTTTTCGAGATATTAAGGAAAATATACAAAGTTACCAAAACTTTTTATGTCTGTTAATAAAATATTTTATTCTAACCCTTCCTTAACTCCAAACGTAACCAAAATTTCAACATATTAGTTTTAATGAAAGTAGAACATGCAGAAAATGTTTCAACTGAATCCCATGATTCTAAGTACCAGTAAGTATTTTTGTACCAAATTTCATCAAAATCGGACCATTCGTCTTCGAGCTAGAGAGCGAACAGACAAATATATATATATATATATATATATATATATATATATATATATATATATATATACATATATATATATATATATATATATACAAATTTGAACCACCGTTATTTTCGGTCTCTAGGTGTTCTGAAACGCGAAATTTTCTTGTCGGCACTTCCGGATTGTTTCATTGTATCAACCTTATAAGCGGGGTTCCTCCCTATGGGGGGGGAGGAACCGCGCTAAAACCATAAATATATCGTACATATACTTACGTATGTATGTATGTATGTATGTATGTATATATGTATATATATATATATATGTATATATATATATATATATATATATATATATATATATATATATATTCTAAATCAACTTCGGCGAAAAAATACTTTATACAACACAAAAGATCTTTAAATCAGCAGAATCCGCACACTGGAACATTGTTTTTTCGGTAAATTCCTTATACTAATCCTTTTGAGTCAATGCTTTGAGATTTTGAGTTTAGCGACAGTAGCGATTAACTCATCAGGACTGCAGAATCAATGTCCATTAATGCGGCAGTCAGATTGTAAAACTCAAAGGAAAAAATTAAGAAGAAAATAAGATAAGAGCCTTTTTTAGTTGATAATATACAAAACACTTAAGATACATTGTTACATACATTCATGAGGTTTTGGGGTGGACATACTGGAAGTGCAAGATTTATATTAAAGAGAGAGAAATACCATAATTTCTACAAACCCACGAAAAGTAGATTCCATGTTTTCAAATTAATATAGATCAGATTTTAGTCTTATTAAGATTCTTGATAAAGCAAAGCGCCATTAAAGGAAGTAGAACATTGCTGACTTACATGTTTCGGGTGATATATGAAATCTTCAGGGGCAGAAATAACTATGTATGTGATTTTTTTTTCCTGTCGTAGAATTTTTGTTTGATGAGTAAGTACAATTTATACAAACCTAAGAATAACAAATTAAGAGTATGAAGCAATGAATATAAAACTCAGAACAAATTACAAAATGACTGGTATTAACTAAGTTCCGGGACTTGCAAGAGAGATTCAGGAGTAAAGGAGGTTTTGCTCTGAAATTCTTGTCATTGCATGTACACGTCGAAGAAAAGAGTCAAAAGGTTCTAGTATTTCAAGTCTATTCTAGTCTGATCTATTTTTTATCGTAAATAGCTGTTACCCAGTGTGCCATGCTAAAACTACTTTCTGTCTACTTGATACCTAGTTGTCTATACCCAGTTACGAAAATCGGTCAAACGATGTGAATTTGTTTTAGTTAATAATGATACTGGCAGAGGCCAGCACAACAGCACTTCATCTAACAGCCGACAGAGGCCAGTAGCAGAGCCTGCGAGTAGATAGCTCTTTCCAAAGAATAGCCAGCGCTCCTTAGTTAGACAGTGACTGTTAAAATAAAATTGAAATAAACTGCATTACATGATTATATAATTATGTAAAGTCATCAATGAGTTCGAGTTATTCTAATTATCAGGAACATCAACAAATAAATTTGAGATATTATTCAAAATGGCTGTCGATTCAAAAAATGGCCGTCACAATCTGAACGGTTCAGTGTAGCCAATTTATCTTGAACAAAACTTTTGACCTTTTGACCAAATTTTGAAATTTGACTATTTTGACCTAGCCTAGGAGATTTTTCGTATCCAGACCTACCTTTGTGCCAAGTTTGGTAAAAATCGGTCAAACGGTGTAGATTTGTATAAGGGAAAAACAAACAGAAAAACAGACAGACACGTGATTTTTATATATATAGATAACGCAGCGTAAGATTTATGGTACTCTAACAGATCTGCAGAAATATGTTTTTAAGATTTTCAGGGCATCTTCTGTTAATAGTGACAGAGTACCCTTATCTATATTACAGGTGGAAATTGAACCATCAACCGTAGTGGAAAAAGCCACCAATCCTGAAGGACTTTTTATATTAATAACGATTATAATAGAAGAACGGAATAGGTGAATAACAAAGAATACTAGAATAATAGGAAGTGTTAAATTTGAGAAAAGATTTTTCGTTCAAGTAACCACCTGATGCTGGACTATTCCAGACAGTAACGTATTTGTGGGTAGTTCCAATATGCATTGATAGAATATTATAAGAGCTAAGGTCCCTACACTGGGAGTAAAATGTTTATTTCATCAAGCAGCCGAGGGTTAAAGCAAATATTTTAAGTCGCAACAACAACCTGTGGCATTTCCAAAATATTTACGCTGACAAAAAGCAATGATTTTTCATTTAAGGAGGGAGTCCACTCTATCATGTTTAGATGCGTTCCCTTCTGTAAGGGATTGACGTGTTTATGAAATATGTTTATATCATCACGGGATCAAAATTATTTTGCATATATGTGAGTGAGTGCATTTTACTGTGTTTTTTAACATTACTCATCCACAATTCCGAACTGCGTCATCGAGTCGAAATCTTAAGTTGGTTTTCTTCCCCACAAGAAACAGAGGAAACACGCTAATTTAACAGAAAAGAGGTATTTTACTTTGATGGTATGGTAAGGGGTAATGTTAATAAATTTAATAACAAAAATCGTGGGATATCGTAGTTTTGTATAAGAATTGATGTAAGTATATGAAACTCATTATCTAGTTTGATATTTTCGAGCTACCTGTCATAATTTCGAGCCAAAAAACAAGGGAATTTTCAGAGCAATTACAGGAAAAATCGAACACTCCCCACGGAATCATAGAACATATATGGCATTAATAATTTGTATGCATCTACTATCAACCAAGGCCTCAGTCACATTATGATATAATGTTGTGAGATTATTGCCTACAAACCAGCCTGATTTATATATCAATACTCTGAGGATTGAAAAAGCAAATATCGTATAGTACGTGGGAAAGCCAATGGCCACAGCCACGACAAATGCACGGGTTCCCGTCGATCACCGAAGTTAAAAAAGTCTGGCGTGGCCAGTATCTGAATGGGTGACCGACCACGTGCTGTTGGCATAATAAAAGAGAGGCAACCTGAAGATAGCCCGGCGTTGATAATATGCCGTTTAACAACTGCGACCATAAAAGAGGCACAGATGCTAACATCATTTAAATGTATAGGCATCTTCTGCGATTCAGCCATATTTTCACTTTCATCTATAACATTTTGACGATAATTTATGAAATTTCCTTCGCCCAAACAGCTTGGTGCATATATAAATTCTCTCGGGGGATGGAAAAGCAGGTGCAGTATATTGCATGAGATGGTGACAGCAATTATAAAAGAGGCAGGGAGCTTTGCAACATTAATGGGTATATTAGATGTTGAGGCTGAAGTTTCCTGAACCACCTGGGACTAAGTGCTCTAATATTAGAGAGCTTGAGGCAGGAATTGAAGCGCAACTTCAACACACCAAACACCCTCGATTTAGTCATCAAAGTTCAGACTGCTTCATGAAATCCTGAATGGACTCAGCCCCATTCAAACAGTGACCAGCTCTGATAGGCGCATGTTTCTTATTACAGTAAACTGCTTATTGGTGCGTAAAACACAATGTAAGATCCCCAAAACATACTAAAACATAGTTTTACAATAAAATAACAGCTTACCCCAATGTGGGTAAATTTTGTCTTACCAATGTAAGCTTACCAATTTTGTCTAGGTAAAATTGTTTGAAATAAAAAAGTAATAACACCGACAAGGTGAGAACTAACATAAATTTAATAAATTCGCATACCATATTTTTTTATTAAATACAATAAACAGCAGAACTCAATGGCTTTGAAGTTAATGTGCCGTGAAAGAAAAACAAACTACTATATTTGATAAATGTTCATTTAAAAAAAAAAAAAAAAAAAAAAAAAAAAAATTGAATAAAGATAGTGCAATCTTTTAAATTCCAAAGAAAAGTGCTTTTAGCACTTTCCTCCGAAGGAAAGTAGCTATTGAGGTTGGACTCATGACGGAATTTTTGAAAAATTTCTTCAAATCTTTATCGATCCTACCTAGTAGACACCGAAAATGACCCCCGTTAAAATTTATATATATCTATATAGATATATATATATATATCTATATATATATATATATATATATATATATATATATATATATATATATATATATATATTGTTATGGCGGGTAGTGGCTCAGGGTAAGCCATTCCTAGTCCAACCATGATACCATAGGCTGGTTACAAATAATCCCTGAAAACCAGGAAATAAAGACAAAAAAAGGAAAGAAAAGAATGGTTTTCTAAATAAGGTTTAATTAGTTTGCCTTAAATAATCGTAAATCATATGAGACATATAGAAAACACATTAATAATAATTAAATAAAACTTATAATTTATTTACTGATACTTAAATAATAATACGACCCGTGCTTAGGATATTAATTTAGTTAAATTTTAAAATGCCAATAAATGATATAATTAGATTTTAAATTAATTTACAAAATTTTATTGATTGAATAATAAAATTAATTCTTTACTATGAACATAGAAAAAAGGAAGAAAGAGAAAAAAAATAAGTGTCTGAGGCTGGGATCGAACCGGGCCATTTTAAATCGAAACTCCGTGACATAGTCCTTGAGCCATGGAGGCGATGGCAGATGATCTGCAAATTTGAGACTTACGCCACCACTTTTACGTATCCAGCCGTAAAAGCGTAACGGATAGGGCATTAGCTTCACAAATATATTTTGCCGAATAATAATAAAATGTTAGTGTTGTCACAATACAAACAAACTCACGAACAGCAAGCACAAACGCAGGGTGGATGAGTACCAGGTACTAGCTTCTATGTTCAGCTGCTGCCTCTTCTATTGCCGCAAATGTGCGGAGACTGTGGGATGTTCATTTCAGGCGACTCTTAAAACACACATAAAAGAAAGGGTGAACCGTAGAACAGCACGCGTGGTCCCTTGCTCGACGCCAGCAGCCAACCTGTCTGTGCCGACCGGCCGAGAAGACCCGAGGGCGCCCGAACCCAGCCGAAAGACACTAATAGAAAACTTACGACTAACTTACGTGCTAATATACATAACTATTTACAATTGAAAACGACCATGTTGGCCTCAACATTCCGCCCACCTAAAATTTGATTAAAGAAATTTTATAGTATTAAGAGGGAGTTGTGATCGGAGACAGAGGGACTAGCTTGGCGACAGGCCGTTTGTAGTAGCCTGAAGATGTTCTTATAGTCACAACTCGAACTATACCGTCGTTTCCTGGGTGTACAGCAGTAACACGAGCCAGGGGCCAAGACTGTTGAGGCGCATTTGGCTCTTTGATTATCACCAGATCTCCTACATTCAGGTTCTTCTGATTTGATGTCCATTTTCTTCTTTGCTGAAGTTGATTCAGATATTCTGATCTCCAGCGTGACCAGAAATGTTGGGATCGTTGTTTGACTAGGTCCCATCTTCTTAATGGGCTAATTTTGACGTCTGCAATGCTTTCTTCTGGAGATGCAATCAGGGGTTTTCCAATGAGAAAGTGCCCTGGAGTTAAACATTCAATGTTATCTGGGTCTGCACTAAGAGGTGAAATGGGCCTAGAGTTTAGCACTGCCTCAACGTTGCAGAAGAGTGTAGTCAGTTCTTCAAATGTCATTGGAATATCGCCTGCGATCCTGTAGAGAAGGGTCTTGGCCGATTTAATGCCAGCTTCCCAGATTCCTCCAAAGTGAGGAGATGAAGGGGGCTGGAAAGTCCATTTAATCTCTTTGGAGGTGGCATGATTCCGTATTTCTGTTTGGGCCAGCTGAGAGTTCTGCCATAGAGCAAGTTCTTTCAGTTTATTGGCTGCTCCTATGAAGTTGGTACCGCAATCGGAAATCATGTGTTCTGGTTTGCCACGGCGTGCGACAAACCGGTCAAAAGCAGCCAAGAAGGCTTCAGTGGTGCACCTCGAGATCACTTCCAAATGCACGGCCTTTGTAGACATACAAATGAAAAGTCCAAGGTACGCTTTGCTCAGTGAGGCCTTGCGCCTTGTGGATTCTCTAATATAGAACGGCCCACCAAAGTCCACACCAACATGATTGAACACCTTACCTTCTTCGAGTCGAAAAGTTGGAAGATTCCCCATCAGTGGAGCTTGGGGCACCTTCTTCTCCTTGTAGCATTTCAAACAACTAAAAACGCGTCTGCGGATTAGTTGCCTCCCTGACACGATCCAATACCTGGATTGCAACATAGCTTGTAGAGCAGTAGGCCCAGCATGTAAATAGGATTTGTGATAATGATCAACAAGAAGTGCTGCGAAATGGCTCTTCCCGGAAAGTATAATTGGATGCTTGGCATCAAATGGCAAGGAGGAATTTCGGAGTCTACCGCCCACCCTAAGAATACCATCATCATCCCGAAACGCATTTAAGGCACGTAGAGCTTTCTCATCTATTTTGTGGTGGGATTGAGTGACCTTAATGCAGCTCTTGGTCGAAGCTTTGATTTCGGGCAGAGTAATCGCACCATGAAGAGGATGCTGGCGTTTGCATCTATTGATGAATCGTAGTGCATATGCTACGCTGCGAAGCAGCCTAGAGTATTGTGAAAAATGTTCCATCCATTGAATGATACTTGGTATCTCAGGCGCAACGGTTACAAGAACTGCTCGTTTCATTTCTGGGACCGTGTCAAGTTTTCGGACTGCTTGAGGCCATTGGTCAAATGGCAATTTACACCAATGCGGTCCCGCCCACCATAACGAATGGTTAGGAAGTTCTGAAGGCAGAAGTCCTCTTGAGCTACAATCAGCTGGGTTTTCTTCTGACCTTACATGGTGCCACTGGGATCGTGTGGTGAGGTCCAAAATCTGCACCACGCGATGCGACACAAATGCGTTTAAGTTTTGGGGAGGTGTGGACAACCAACTCAAGACGATCTCGGAATCTGTGTAAAGCATAACCGCTGAGATATTGAGGGTAGAATACAATTCAAGGCAAGAATTGTAAAGGCGGCTAAGGAGTAATGCCCCGGAAAGTTCAAGTCTTGGTATGGTCATAGGTTTTATGGCTGCAAGTTTGGTTTTAGCCTTTATGAGATGGACGTTAGAGGATGATGCCGTATAATTGAGGAGATAAAGAACAGCTGAGTATCCCCTTTGAGAAGCGTCACTAAAACCAATAATCATTGAGGATGTGGTATCGATTGGTACAATGCAACGAGGGATTTTAACTTCGGAGATTTGATGAAGATCCGATAAAAATCGGTGCCAGCGTTGGCATATTGATGGGGGTCCTTCATCGTCCCAGCCGCAGTTTGAAATCCACATATCCTGAAGAATGGTTTTCGCGTAGAAAACAACAGGTGAAAGAAATCCTAAAGGATCATAAATTCTTGCTATGGCTGATAGTATGGCCCTCTTGGAGGGATGCCAGGATGGACAGCTGATTTCATAACAGAATATATCTTGAGATGGAAACCATTGCATGCCAAGCAGTTTTATTTTGGGTTCCTCTTCGGATGACAAGCTGACGGCGTTGAATTGACACTGAGACTCTTTTAGTGTGCTTAATAACTCTGGGCTGTTGCTAGCCCATTTTCCAAGTTCGAAGCAGCCTTTATTTAATATAGTTATCAGCTCCTTCTGAAGAAGTTTCGCTTCAGCTAATGACCTTGCACCAGAAACAACGTCATCTACATATGTGTCCTTTAGAAGTACTTTGGATGCCAGAGGGTAACAAGCTCCTTCGTCTTCGACAAGCTGCTGAAGTGTTCTTTCAGCTGAAAAGGGAGCAGATGAGGTTCCTTGTGTAACTGTGCACAGCTCGTATTCTTCACAGGAGTGTGATGGGTCAAACCGCCACAGTATATGTTGGTACTTTCGATCAGGCTGATGCACTAATATTTGGCGGTACATTTTAACAATGTCCGCCGTGAAGACAATTGTGTGAGTACGGAAGTTGGTTAGGATGTCCCTGATGTCCAATTGGAGTTTTGGGCCAACGAATAAGTGTTCGTTCAATGAGCCGGTAGATGTGTGACATGAGGCATCAAAGACTACTCGTAATTTCATCTTGCCGTCTTGATGTTTAACTACTGCATGATGAGGTATGGTGTAGGCAGCTGATCCTAAGGGAACTGGCCGCATATGGCCCAAATCTAAATAGTCCTTCATGAATTGATGATACTCCCTTTTTAGTGTCGGATCTTTAGCTAACTTAGCTTCAAGATTCATAAGCCTTTTAAAGGCTTGACCTTGGGTGTTCCTTAGAGTATGGGTCGAATCTTTGATGGGTAATGATACAACATAGCGACCCGACTCCATGCGATAATGGGTGTCTCGGAAATGCCTTTCACAATAATCATCCTCTTTAGACTTGACTATAACAGGGGTTACCTCTTCTACCTCCCAAAATTTGGTCATGATGTCTTTTAATTCTCCTTGAGACTGAATGAAAAAACTTGAGGCAGAATTCGCCTTCAAATATGATTTAAAGGGTCCTGCTACTATGAAGCCAAATATGCTGGGTAACAATTTTGGAATGTTGGAGTTGATTGTCACTGGAGCTCCTGTTACAATGTCATAAAACATGTCCCCACCTAATAAGAAGTTTACAGGGCCAGGTTTCCAGAAATCGGGATCAGCTAAAGCATAACCCTTGTAGTGATGTTTAATTGTGCCGGGCAAAGATGACTGAGGAAGTTCACTGGTAATTTCAGTGACAATTACAACCTCTGATGAAAGCTCCTGCGATGAAGTAGTTTGAATGTTGGAGCGAATCTTGCAATTTAATTTTCCCAGTGTGTTAGGTAGATTCACATGTCCGATTCCCGTTATCTTCTGCTTCCTGGGTAGAATCGTGAATCCCAAGTCCCTGGCGCATTCTGCGGTCATAAATGAGATTTGACTGCCACTATCAGTGACAGCTCTGATGCTCCTATAGACTCCCTTTGAGTCCATGATTTGAATGATGGCAGTTCCTAATAATATGTCTCTACCACCGGAGATGCTAGTGAAAGTGACTCCACCATCATTTTGAATATTCTGGGTAGCCACAGTTTGGGGTTGGTGCAGCCAGGTGTGATGTGTTTGATTGCATGTTGTGCATCTTCTAATGGATGTGCAGGCGTTCGTACAATGTTTACCGGATAAGCAATTCTTACAGCCTTGCCAATCTTTTAAAAGGTCTAACTTGTTAGCAGGGGAGGCCTTCTTAAATTGAATACATTGATATAGGCTATGTGTAGAATTGCAAACGGGACATTGGAACTGACGACTGGTATTGGTACTTTGTTTAAAGTTTGGATGTTGCTTGGAGGGCCTTGATTCGGATGTGGTACCCTCAGCAAATAAAGCACCTTTAGAGTAGGAGACGTAGCGAGGGGATGATGCACTTTGACTTGTATAAGCCTTGCTACTTGAAGATGGCTCACTTTCAGAATAGATTGTGTCTAGGGATTTCCATTCAACCTTTATGTAATCAACTAAATTTTGGTAAGTAGGAAATTCGACATCCGTGTACTTCTTTTCAAAATTTTGTTTTGAGACTGGATCTAAACATCTTAACACCAAGAATGACAGAATGAAGTCACCAAGATCGGGAATTTGGAGATGCTTAAGAGAATCGATGCCCTCGATAACGTTGGTGATAAGATTCTTTAAGGTTGTGGCGTTAGGGCGTCCAGTGAGTGGCTTAAACTCGAAGACCTTTCTTAGATAGGTGTATGCAAGTTTGCGCTTGTCGTCGTAATGTTCCAGGAGCACCTTCCAAGCCTGTTGATAATTTGACTCTGTAAGACTGACAGTAGCCACAAGAGAACGAGCAGGTCCCTTAAGACACGAAACCAGGAACAAGAATTTTTCCATGTCGGAGATTGTAGATTCGTCGTGTATTAATGCCTTATACCAATCTCTGAAAACAGGCCATTCTTTGGAATTACCATCGAATTGTGGGAGTTCTATTTGTGGGAGTCTTGCACGGACGGATTTACTCTCATTCAATGCAGAGTTATTGACAGCTGTCGCGGGCAATGTAGTGGATGCACTAGGATTAATAGGAAATGTAGGAGTGGGATTCATGTACTCTTCATAAATCGCACATGCTTCATAGTAATATTCCCGCACAACCTTGGGCCAGTTTTTCTTCTCTTCCCCAGGAAATTGTTCAGGCATTCCTCGCGAAATATAAAAGCCTTGAAGTTGATCCCATGTCTCATTAAACTGTTGGAAATAAGGTCTAAGCTCCTTATACATCCCTTTAAACAGGAACAACTGGCTAGGATCAGTCTTGATCTTCATTCCTTGATCGCGTATGGCTTTAATCTGACCTGGGATCCCTTTGAGTCTGGAGATGAGAGTATTGACCTCCCGAATGTCCTCTGAGGACAGGTCTTCGATTCGTGGCATGGCGAAAGATGGAAAGATTTCAAGAAGCAAGGAAAAAGAAAAATGAGCCTATCAAAACCGACCAACCATGAGAAAATACCAAAATGAAAATTAAATAATATAGCAGAATGCTGAAGCCAAGTACAAATTTGAAATACAAATCCTTAAAGTTTTGATATTTAAAGAATGGAATATCAAAAACACATGTTGCTCAACAAATAAACAAGGCACTGCAATCCGGCCCGGAGGACCAAAATGTTATGGCGGGTAGTGGCTCAGGGTAAGCCATTCCTAGTCCAACCATGATACCATAGGCTGGTTACAAATAATCCCTGAAAACCAGGAAATAAAGACAAAAAAAGGAAAGAAAAGAATGGTTTTCTAAATAAGGTTTAATTAGTTTGCCTTAAATAATCGTAAATCATATGAGACATATAGAAAACACATTAATAATAATTAAATAAAACTTATAATTTATTTACTGATACTTAAATAATAATACGACCCGTGCTTAGGATATTAATTTAGTTAAATTTTAAAATGCCAATAAATGATATAATTAGATTTTAAATTAATTTACAAAATTTTATTGATTGAATAATAAAATTAATTCTTTACTATGAACATAGAAAAAAGGAAGAAAGAGAAAAAAAATAAGTGTCTGAGGATGGGATCGAACCGGGCCATTTTAAATCGAAACTCCGTGACATAGTCCTTGAGCCATGGAGGCGATGGCAGATGATCTGCAAATTTGAGACTTACGCCACCACTTTTACGTATCCAGCCGTAAAAGCGTAACGGATAGGGCATTAGCTTCACAAATATATTTTGCCGAATAATAATAAAATGTTAGTGTTGTCACAATACAAACAAACTCACGAACAGCAAGCACAAACGCAGGGTGGATGAGTACCAGGTACTAGCTTCTATGTTCAGCTGCTGCCTCTTCTATTGCCGCAAATGTGCGGAGACTGTGGGATGTTCATTTCAGGTGACTCTTAAAACACACATAAAAGAAAGGGTGAACCGTAGAACAGCACGCGTGGTCCCTTGCTCGACGCCAGCAGCCAACCTGTCTGTGCCGACCGGCCGAGAAGACCCGAGGGCGCCCGAACCCAGCCGAAAGACACTAATAGAAAACTTACGACTAACTTACGTGCTAATATACATAACTATTTACAATTGAAAACGACCATGTTGGCCTCAACATATATATATATATATATATATATATATATATATATATATATATGCATATATATATATATATATATATATATATATATATATATATATATATATATATATATGTGTTTGTTAACACGATAGCGGCCAGAGTTTTTGTTTTTTCGTCACGAAACTTGGTATATAGCATTCAATTAGCAAACGATTGAACGAGTTCGTTAACCACCAAAGTCGGTCCACCGGAAGGGGGGGTTCACCCCGAACCCAAAACACTTATTTGACTATGTCAGCCGTAATATTTGTTATATTTCAACGAAACTTGGTATTCGTAGTGGTAATATAGAGAGAAAAGTGAGATATAAAAATGAACTAACTCGGTTCATTAGAAGGGGGGGTTTACTCCGGACCCACAATACCAATTCGCCACTACCAGCCGTGATTTTTGGTATATTTCGACGAAACTCGGTATTCGTAGTGCTAATCCACAGGTAAATATGTGTTGTAAAAATAAACGAAATCGGTTCATTAGGAGGGGGGGTTTACTCCGGACCCACAATACCAATTCGCCACTACCAGCCGTGATTTTTGGTATATTTCGACGAAACTCGGTATTCGTAGTGGTAATCTACAGGTAAATATGTGTTGTAAAAATAAACTAAATCGGTTCATTAGAAGGGGGGGTTTACTCCGGACCAAAATTCCTAATATACTCATACCGGTCGTAATTTCTGCTGTATTGTAACGAAACGCGGTATACGTCGTGGGTAACTCATGAGAAAGAAGTGTTGTAAAAATGAGCTGAATCGGTCAATCGGAAAGCGGGGGTTTAATTTGTAATATATTTGAATAGAAAAGCCGGCAGACGTAGGTTCACAATGCCGCCGCAAGGAGCGCTTTCTACCACTAGAGTGACTGTATCCTGTTCCTGCGTTAGATCAAAATACGATAATATGAGGATTTTGGTATTTATTACGTAGTGTAGTAGGTACCATGTGTAAACATAACTCTGGATGCAAATTAATAATTGATCAGTTACTCATTACAAAATGAGAACTATTCACGTTTTTATTTTATTTATGTAGGATATTTTAAGCAAATTGTTCTGGAAAGCAGTCTACACTACCCAAATTCTGAGGAAAGTGCTTAGTTATGCAGCTCCTGCGTGACGGACTTTTTTCCTTAAAGAATCAGGGAAGACGAATACGACATGAAGGAATGGGACATTAAGAATACGAATGCTATTATGCCTGGAAGAAGTATTAACCATTTCTCGGTCATTAAGCAGCTCTTGATGCTGTTATCGCTGGCATTCCGGGGTCATGAATCGGCTGGAGGTGATAACAGAATCGTAAACCGAACATTAATGGGCATAGAGTGAATCGTATGAATTTATCGCTTTTTTCCTAATCACTTTATAAAAATTTGATGGACTGGACTCCGGTTGGTGGAGTTCGATGTCCGCCTTTGGAATATTACGGTTAAAGGAGTGAGAAATCTATAATAAATCAGTGTAAAGTTGATTGGACACCGATAAAAATGGACTGCCTGCAGTAGGCATATTAGTGCATTAGCGTGTTGTAACGGGCCTTAAAAAGTGTGATTTAAATGGAATGGAATGGAAAGAATTTAAAGATGAACAACCTACTGTTTTAATCGTCCAGCATACGTTTATACGTTGTTTTTTTTCCTTACTTATACCTACATGTACGTTAATCATATCCTATCTTAAAATCTAAAAAAGTAATACATTTTATACTTTATATACATATATATCACGATACAGGCCAGGGTTTTTGTTTTTTTCGCCACGAAACTTGGTATGTAGTATTCCCCCATCAAACGATTGAACGAGTTACTCTGGAGCCAAAGTAGTTATTTGCCAATAACAGTCGTAATTTTTGTTAAATTTCAACGAAACTCGGTATTCGTTGTGGTCGACTGAAGAGAAAAATGTGTTGTAAAAATAAACTAAATTGGTTGACTAGGAAGGGGGTTTACTTCGGACAGAAATTACTAATTACCTTATACCGGTCTTAATTTCTGTTGTATTGTTACGAAACTCTTTATACGTCCTGGCTATCTGATAAGAAATAAGAGCTGTGAAAATGAACTAAATCGGCCTATTGGAAGAAGAGGTGTTTAAGCTTTGTACTATGTTTGAATTGAATTCTCCCGCCAAACGTAGGTTCGCGAAACTCATCAAGATCAATAGACGAATATGTGAAGCTTTGTGTATTTATTACGTAGTGTAGAGCACGCAAACACAAAACTCTGGAGGGAAATTAATTACAAAATTAATAATTGAAACAGCTACTCATAAAAGCAAAAGAGCGGAACAATTAATGTTTTTATTTTATTTATCTATACAGGTTATTTTAAGCAAATTATTTAGGAATTCACTCGACCCTACCCAATTCTGAGGAAAGTGCTTAGTTATGCAGCTCCTGAGTGTCATTTTTCATATGTTAACATACATACAACTACATTTTTTTTTTACTTATACCTACATGTATATTAATCTTATCCTATCTAAAAATCTAAAATCTAAAAAAAAGTAAGTAAGTAAAAGTAATTAAAGTAAGTAAGTAAGAGTAAGTCTGATTTAAACCATCTTTATCTTCGACTATAAATTCTCTATCAAAATATATGTCTCAACCTATTTTATAAGATATATTTAGGCTATTGTATGACTTCGAATTCACATTCCACTATTTCCCCGCACTTTTGCCAAATGTTTAAAAAAATATAGTACGTCGTTTTTGTTTGTTTTTTTTTTTTTGTTTTTTTCTACATTTTAACCCGCTTACAAGTGTCTGCCTTATTTATTATTCATTGTAAAATTGCCTGAATTTTACATTAAAGATAGTTGGCTTCTGCATAAAACATTATTTTTGGGCAATATTTGTTAACACCTTTCCCCTACGCGCAGTACCTATTGTTCCACGGTAGGTCTAGCCAACACATATTTACCTTCTTATCTACCCAAGAGGTGCATTATAGCAACATTTCAAGGTGCATAAAACACTTCATGAAACTAGCGTTACCAGCTCTCCGCCTTTATTGTTCAATCTCCTAAGAGCTGTGAGTAATACTTAGATTCCCTGATTTGAATAACTTTACTCTAATTTGGAGGGTTCAGAGCACAAGTAGACCAAGTCCATTTTTGGCATTTTATGTTGTAATGGCATTGAAGAGTATTGCTAAAATACCTCTTTTCAGTGCTACAGGAGACTAAGTCCTAAATTTTTTTTTTTTTTTTTTTTTTTTTTTTTTTTTTTTTTTTTTTTTTTTTTTTTTTTTTTTTTTTTTTTTACGGCGCATCGACATCTAGGTCATTAGCGCCGACATCCAGGGAGCAGCGAGGAATTTTACCAGCGAGCCGTGGGATGATAAAATTCCTGCCGGAGGTTGGGAATCGAACCCACCATCTCCCGCTTATGAATCCAAGGCGCTAGCCATTAGACCACGGGAGACCCCTCCTAAATTTATTATTTCGCCTCTTGTAGCAGTTCTTGCTAGACATCTGGAAGACATTCTTATTTTTCTTTTTTTTTTCATAGCATAAGTAAGCCAAGTTAAAGTTGTAACTATTTTGTGAACAAGCCTATGCATAAATAATATCAGTGTTTAAGTTCAAATCTTTTTAATAAGACTTATACTGGTGAATAGGATTTATACAACGTCTCTGCAATTAAAACGAATAATACTCATTTTCTGAAAACTGTATAACGTGTACTTGGTCTAGTTGTGCTCTGAACCCTCCATATTAGAGTAAAGTTATTCAAATCAGAGACTCTAAGTATTATTCACAGCTCTTAGGTGATTGACCAATATAGGCGGAGAGTTTCATGAAGTGTTTTATGCACCTTGAAATGTTGCTCTTATTGGCCATAGGTAACAGGTCATGCCAGCGGAAACAATATCTTCTAAATATGGACATGCAGTGAACTTTTTGCATAACGTAGGTTAATTGGAATCTCATCCAATTAAGGTGGGCGAAGTCTGAAATGTAATAGGTTTAAGATTTTAATATTTTTGAAAGGCTATCCCCTTTTGAGGACTCCTTTAGGGGTTGCTACTCCCTCATTGGATATTCATACATGCAACGCCTTGTGAATTGGTTCTCTGGAAGGATGGAAAAGCCATGACTGCCTGGTGAGTACATCCTCTCTTCCTGCTTCCTCTTGGATATACTCCCTTGTCGGTTTCTTTTATAAGGACCGTGTATCCCGGTATCCGAGGCTTTTATTATTATTCAAACCAAACTAGTTTTACAAGGCAGTATATTTATATATATCTTAGATCCTAGCGTTTCTCAACAAAGGGGGTTAGGGATATTATTATTTATAAAGGTTGTTTGTTACAGACTCGATAATCGTTTTATTACTATAACTGAAAATGTATTTATTTATTTTTTGAGTTTCGCAACTTGTGGCTCTCCAAATTATTTATCACCGTATTTCACTTTTTTTTATTTGTTTTTATTTTTTTTTATTTATTTTTTTTTTTTTTGCTGGTGGTGGAACAGTAACAGTGTGACGCATGATGTGGGAATATGAACAATGACATCAACCACTAGAACAATACATTTTGAGCTTTGCAGATGGCATGTTTAAACAAATTGTCTCTAGGCCACCGCCGCTTCAGTCTTCTATGAGGATTTTGTGGATTATGATGGAAGGAGGATAGAGAGTTTATCAAAGCATTTGGATGGCCAGGGAGATTGGAATGAAACTTCTGATAGTCTGACTTGGCCAGGGATTGGATAAAGGGGATATTGAAGTCATTATGCAGGGTTAGGTTCGACACGAAGTAAGGAGCATTGGATATTTTTCGAAGGATTTTGGATTGCATGGTTTGTATTCTGTAGGAATTGGAAGGTTTAGTGGAACACCAGAGTTCTAGTCCATAAGTCCATATTGGTCGGAGTATGGGATTGTATATTAGTCAATGAAAGTTTCTAGCGTTTGTCCAATA
This sequence comes from Gonocerus acuteangulatus, assembly GCA_946811695.1. NCBI lineage: Eukaryota > Metazoa > Arthropoda > Insecta > Hemiptera > Coreidae > Gonocerus > Gonocerus acuteangulatus. The sequence continues at coordinate 42,871,236 of OX328126.1, forward strand.
AGCGTGATAAAAGTCTAAAATATCTGTTCAGTTCCTGTCTTCTCTGTGTTATATGTGGCATCCAAGTTAAACGTTTGTCTAGCACAGGGATGGGCATAATTTTATTTATAAATAAAAATACGAATTTATTCGTACTTCATACAATTGTAAATACGAATATAAATGAATTCGTATTCATAAGTGTGAATACGAATTTATTTGTATTCACGTATATTAAATATAAAATTACAAATAAAATTTTTTTCACAAATTTGTCTGCGAATACAAATAAATTCATAGACAAAATTGTAAATAATCACAAAAAATGTGAATATTCACAAAAAATCAAGTGATTACAAAAAAATTCACATTACAATATATGAATACAGATTTATTCACATTATAATTTGTGAATACAAATTAATTCACAATAAAATTTGCAAATATATTATGAATTTATTCGTATTAAGGATAAAAATTTTTTTGTGAATAAATTTGTATTCATATATTTTAAAGTGAATAAATTTGTAATCACTTGATTTTTTGTGAATATTCACATTTTTTGTGATTATTTACAATTTTTTCTGTGAGTTTATTTGTATTCGCAGAAAAATTTGCGAATAAAATTTTATTTGTATTTTTATATTTATCATACGTGAATAAAAATAAATTCGTATTCACACTTATGAATACGAATTTATTTATATTCATATTTACAAATATATGAAGTACGAATAAATTCGCATTTTTATTTATAAATAAGATTATTCCCATCTCTGCCTCTCTTATTTGCGATTTCTGTGGAATTATAATGTTTTGGAGGGTTATTGGTGGGCAGCTTGACTTACGAAATTTGAATGTTACATGGCTAGATTTTTTTGCATTTACTTTGATTTTCCATTTATGGTTGAAGTTGGCACAGGTGTTCAATTCTAAATTTCAGGTATTTCACTTCTAAATTATTAATAAGAAATGGAGGAGAGGAGTATTTTAATATTCCTCGAGAGAAATGAAAAGTAAAAATTCAGTGCTATTTCGATTGGCCTCCTCATCGAGAAATTATAATTACCGTGGATATTAAATCCCAGTAGATAATTCTGGAGGGCCGGAGATTCAGCAATTCCAGCCCTTCTAGGGGGTAAGTGAATAAACCCGGGTCGATCCCTGCATTTCCATAATCAACTAGATACTAACTCAAAGCCGTCATAAATAAGGAATTGGAAAGTGGGAAGAAATTTAAAAGTTAAAAGGAAATTATCAGAATGGGACTGGAATAACTGCGACCAACTAAATGTCCTTGCCTCGTTATAAGGCAAGGCCTGATTTCTAGTGGAGTTCCTTAATGAGGGATTCGAGACTTCTCAAGATTGCCTTAGACGAGATGAAGTCATTTCATATCTCAGCTCCTCAGTTCAAAATAGGCAGTTCTCTTTTACGTGGAAAATACAAGACTTTCTAGGCACGTATTAAAGAATTGATCGATTTTAGAATAAAATCATTCGGGTTGTTACTATACTAGGTAAATTATAACACCTAGTGTTATTATAGTAAACATGGCCTGGTCTCTGGGTCCGGACTGTTTTTTATTTTATTTTTTTTATTTTATTTTTTTTTTTTTTTGTTTGGCTGTGTAATTTTTGTAGGATGATCTTTTTGTCAAGGTCCAGCCCGTTACGGATAGTCATTTGGATGGCGTGAAATTTAGCCGAAAATCGAATTCCTTGGGGTCCGTACTAAGGCCCAACTTCTAATAGGCCAGGTTTAATTGTTTTCATATAATGCTTCTAGCATGAGTCTCTGGAGTTGTTTGGCGAGTTTTATTGCAATTTAATCGACAGGCGCTTATAGGGATTCCGGAAAATAACATCACATAAAACGATTTCAATAATTTTCATAATTTTCACTTCTAGTGCTACTACATCGTCGAAAAATAAAAAAATAAATAAACACAAGCTAGAAAAATAATCTAAACACGAATTCTAGTAAATAGCTACATTTCCTTATTTCTTATTTATTTTTATTTTTTTTCTAATGCTGTAGAATGTAGGAGAACAAAAATTACCCCATAGGTTCAAATTTTACATTTGAGAATGGTTCAGATGAACCATATATATATATATATATATATATATATATATATATATATATATATATATATATGTGTGTATATTTATATGTTACATAAATATTATATGTTACCGGCAAAGTATATAATCAGGCATTCTATAGACTGCCTAAATCCAGCCGGCAATGTATGAAATAAAGCTTATTTCATACTTTGCCTAGGCATTCTATAGAATGCCTACTGTGCTTTAGGCAAAGTATGAAAGACATGATTTGTAGCTTGTATGAGTAACTACCGGCGGTGCGATTGCGGATTTATATCCACTGACATCGCGTCTGATGATGTCTAGGAGAATTAGAAGAATGCCTATGACGACATTTGGGCATACGTGCTATGCGTTTCCGCTCGCTCGAGAAGATATCAAAACCCTAGTCGATCGAACTCGCAGAAATGAATAGAATTCTATTAATTTCTGCGAGTTGGATTGACTAGGGTTTTGATATCTTCTTGAGCGACCGGAAATGCATAGCACGTATGCCCAAAAGCGACAGCTTACGACAGGTAAGCTACGACAGGTGAGTCTAAATTTCACTTATACTTCTTCATTAGAATGCCTGGATTCTATACTTTGCCGGTATCATATAAACTAATAATCTAGTTAAAAAGTAAATTCCTATTCCTAATGGACCTATTATGCCTATATTTATTTCATTAGCTCTGAGATTTACATAGCCAGTTTCGTTGTAAGAAATAAAATATCATCTGGAAAACCCTACTCTTAAATGATCAATTTTCGTAGTTAATAACGTCATGCAATCCTTTATAACGGGAATGATATATTCAGAGTTTCGGGAAAAAAAAAACAAAATTGTTGCTAATACATATCCTGTTAAGAGACGCGATCAAAAACAGAAACACACACACACACACACATATATATATATATATATATATATATATATATATATATATATATAAAGAATTTTATAAGTAGAAGGAATTAAGAAAATATACACGTTTACTCAGAAGGCATAACTGCTCCAAATTATGATTCAGTTTGAGATACAAATTGTTGTAAGATCTTTCGGATGCTTGTCACGTCCACCATCCCCTTTAGTTATTATAGTTACGTTTTACACTAGCTTTAGAATAATTCCTGAATCTTCTTACAGAACTAAACTTCTAGTCTAGGAATAACGATTTCAGAAGATGATAAGGGATATAATCTTTATTTGCCATAGAACAATATTAATACGACGAACAATGATTTATGATGACGCCAGTGTCGGGCTAGACAGCCATGATGTTGTAGGGCGGTTTAAGCAATCTTTGGCAAGTGCAACTTCACAGTGCAAAACCGTTCGCGGGCCGCGTAGATAGTTCAATTTAATGTAACATCGGATTTTTAAGTAGTGTACATACTTTTTAGCGACAAATATCAAACATGACGATGCTATTATAATCAATATAACAAATGAAATGAAAGCAATAATTTAAATCGTGAAATTTGTAATTATTACAAGCTACTAAAGTTAAATAGCGACGAGAAATCAATAAGAAATTGAGCTTGAGCTTTGGTGTTTGATGTCGGTTTGGGTATTCAGAAACAATTTATTCAGTTGACAATTTTTCTAAACGTCTGATATTCACCTAAACTAAGATATTTAAATTTTGGTTTCGTTTGGAGTAAAGAAAATATTAGAAAAATTATATTTTATTAACAGTCGTGAAACGTTTTAGGAGCTCCGTATATTGTCTTAAATATCACAAAAAGTCCGTCACGCAGGAGCTGCATAACTAAGAACTTACCTCAGAATTTGGGTAGTGTAGACTGCTTTCCAGAACAATTTGCTTAAAATATCCTACATAAATAAAATAAAAACATGAATAGTTCTCTTTTAAATTTGTAATGAGTAACTGATCAATTATTAATTTGCTTCCAGAGTTATGTTTACACATGGTACCTATTACACTACGTAATAAATACAAAAAACCTCATATTATCGTATTTTGATCTAACGCAGGAACAGGATACAGTCACTCTAGTAGTAGAAAGCGCTCCTTGCGGCGGCTTTGTGAACCTACGTCTGACGGGCTTTTCTATTGAAATATATTACAAATTAAACCCCCCGCTTTCCGATTGACCGATTCAGCTCATTTTTACAACACTTCTTTCTCATGAGTTACCCACGACGTATACCGCGTTTCGTTACAATACAGCAGAAATTACGACCGGTATGAGTATATTAAGAATTTGGGTCAAGAGTAAACCCCCCCTTCTAATGAACCGATTTAGTTTATTTTTACAACACATATTTACCTGTAGATTACGACTACGAATACCGAGTTTCGTCGAAATATACCAAAAATCACGGCTGGTAGTGGCGAATTGGTATTGTGGGTCCGGAGTAAACCTCCCCTCCTAATGAACCGATTTAGTTTATTTTTACAACAGTTATTTACCTGTGGATTACCACTACGAATACCGAGTTTCATCGAAATATACCAAAAATCACGGCTGGTAGTGGCGAATTGGTATTGTGGGTCCGGAGTAAACCCCCCTTCTAATGAACCGATTTAGTTCTCACTTTTCTCTCTATATTACCACTACGAATGCCAAGTTTCGTTGAAATATAACAAATATTACGGCTGACATAGTCAAATTAGTGTTTTGGGTTCGGGGTAAACCCCCCCTTCCGGTGGACCGACTTTGGTGGTTAACGAACTCGTTCAATCTTTTGCTAATTGAATGCTATATACCAAGTTTCGTGACGAAAAAACAAAAACTCTGGCCGCTATCGTGTTAACAGACACATATATATATATATATGCATATATATATATATATATATATATATATGCATATATATATATATATATATATATATATATATATATAAATTTTAACGGGGGTCATTTTCGGTTAGGTCTAGGTAGGATCGATAAAGATTTGAAGACATTTTTCAAAAATTCCGTCATGAGTCCAACCTCAACAGCTACTTTCCTTCGGAGGAAAGTGCTAAAACGCTTAGGAAATCGCGGTAAATGGAAGGTGACCATTCGAAAGCTTATACAATTCTTTTTTTAAAAAAAAGGTCATAAGGTAAATTTCGCTGGGATGATCGAAATCGGAGAAATTGCTTAAAACTTCGAAAGTGCTTGTTTGTTGCTTTCAGCGGTTCATTCTATTTTATTTCCAGAGTATTTTTGTTGCTACTTGCTTTATTAATTGATTTTAACAGTAATATTAATTTGCCAGTAAAACAAGATACGTAAACTGAGTTACAATTTTCGATTGTTAGTCATAGATTTTCAGGCCAAGAGAGCAATTTCGGCTACTGTAAGTTAATGGCGCTTAAAATCTCACATAAATGTTTACATATGTTTATATTTTTCTCGAAAGACTATTATAACCGTTACCAATAACAATAGGCATAAGAACGGTATCGCGCCAATATGACAAAGTTTCTGCAAGTTGGACTTATTATAGGTTCGACGCCAGATCAAATGTACTTTTAAAACGTCGGCCAAGGAGGAGCTGCTTAATAAAGCACATTTCTTAGCAAGGAAGGTATAGAATGTCGTATTCGTAACAAATTTGGTTAAAATAAAATATATAAAAAAATTATGCAATTCAATTTGAGATTGTCATTTGAAATAAATTAAAACAAAAACTAAGTTAAAGCAAATCTCATCGGCAAAACGGGAACGAAAAATATAATGACCGAAATCGATGACAATTTAAAATCTATTTATTTCCAAAATAGTTTTTTTATATATATACTAATTCTGAGAAAACATTTTCCATTTGTGAGCTCGAAAAGGAAAATGGAAGCACTTTTACGGCCTATTTTGTACTCAACGTGGTATATAAAGAATATAGCGGGGGTGGGAGACGATAGCAAGGGAAGCGGTTCGTAGTAAAACTTGCCTTCAGTAAATTGATCAAATTTTTTATGTTCCTTCTTTTACACTAGGGGCTTCTAATGGTGTGATTTTAATACTATTGAGAATGTGTTAAACATTTATTTTATATGGCTCATGGGAAGAGCCACACCAAAACCATCAGACCTCCATGCATTACGTTTATACTCAATCCTAAATATTTAAAGAACTTTTATCCCCGTAATGTGATCATTTCAGGCCTCATTAAGGGAAGAGATATGCATTAAAAAAGAATCCAAAATGTTACTCTCTGCTGGATTCCAGCCACAATGAAGTAAGAGGTACCAATAAAGCGGCTGTAGTACATCTAAAATATCTGATCATCTCAAAGTGCCAATAAAAATGGTTTCAAAATGTAGAAAAAACGTTAAGGGAGATTAAATACAATATTTCTGCATGTAAAACCAGTAAGACACAAGGTAAAATGAGGTGATTCTGTCGAGGATAAGAATTAGGCACACTAATATCACTCTAAGCTCAAAAGAGAATCTAGGTTATTTAAAGAAAGTATAATGTTTAACAAAAAGGTACTTATTATTTTTTAAAAATGTAAAAATGATTTATAATGGCCCCAACCTCGAGACCAATGGCTATTCCGAGCCTTATCTCCTCTGCCCTATTAATGCTAAAGGGTTATTTCAGTTAACGTAATCTGTCCCTACTTTGCACTAACCAGATTACTCACAAAAAAAACAAAAGCATCACTCAGACTCGCCAAGTGAACTAAAAAATATTAAAAGTGTCCAGTTTTTTTATACTGAGTTTATTTCTATATATTATCTATATATATATATATATATAAAAATCACCTGTAAGTTTGTCTGTCTGTTTGTTCTTTATACAAATCCACACCGTTTGACCAATTTGGACCAAACTTGGCACACATGTACTTCTTGATACGGGAAATCTCCTAGGCTAGGTCAAAATAGTCAAATTTCGAAATTAGGTCAAAAGGTCAAAAGTTTTGTTCAAGAAAAATTGGCTACACTGAACCGTTCATATTCTGACAGCCATTTTGAATAATGTCTCAAATTTATTTGTTGATGTTCTTGATAATTAGAATAACTCGAACTCATTGATGACCTTATATCATTATATAATCATATATATATATATATATATATATATATATATATATATAATCTTTTAGGCTTCACAGTTCGGAAGTAACGAGTTCCAAATTGTCAATTAAAGAAGAGTGAATTGATCAGAAATAGTAATTTTCTTTCCAGTGTTCCCTGGGTGGAGATTAGCAAGCTAAAAAGACTTTCTTCTTCTTTTGCGAAAAGTTTTTCTTTTGCGAACAAAACTTTTCAGTTTTAACCTTTGTATGTTTATCTAAATTATAGCCGCATATTCTCAAGATTTGGACAAGAAATATCATATAAGATCAATTTTATAAATTTCTGATGAAAATGTAGAGCAACACTGAGCTCAAGAAGCCATTAACCATTATCCTTTTTTTTTTAAGTTTAGTTTGTTTATCTAATTTCCAAAACTTTTTAGTTTTAGTAAAATATTTGTGTTTACCTAAATTATAGCCTTATATTCTTAGAATTTTGACTAATATATATTAATAAGTAATTTAAAATATGGTAAATGTGAAGGAGCGCGGTCTCCACACCGATCCTTTTGAAATGTTGCACTATAACGCATTTTGATGCACTAAACACGAATCCGTTAAAAAAAAAAGGTAAAACTGAAGGAGAGCGTCCTCAGCTACGATTTTCTTCAAAGTTTGCACTATAACGTATTTTCATGCACTAAACACGAATCCGTTGGGAAAAAAACGCTCTCAACTAGGAAAGAAGTTATTTTTAAAAAAAGTTCACTGTTATGAAGGTTAGGGAAGAATGCCTTGGACGACTTTTGGGCATAGAATTCTTTTCATTTCTGCGAGTTGGATTGACTAGGGGTTTTGATGTTTTCTTGAGCGAGCGGAGCGTAGCGGATCCGTTGAAAAAAAAACGCTCTCAACTAGGAAAGAAGTTATTAAGCACTAAAGTTCACTGTTATGGAGGTTAAAAAAAGACGGGGTAAACAGCTTATATGTAAACACGCGCATGCGCAATAGTCCTTAATGACGAAGTGTAATTGAAATTTAGACTCACCTCGTAGCTGATTTGGTCGTAAACTGTCGCTTTTGGGCATACGTTCTATGCGTTTCCGCTCGCTCAAGAAAACATCAAAACCCCTAGTCAATCCAACTCGCAGAAATGAAAAGAACTCTATGCCCAAAAGTCGTCCAAGGCATTCTTCCCTAACCTTCATAACAGTGAACTTTTTTTTTTTAAATAACTTCTTTCCTAGTTGAGAGCGTTTGTTTTTTTTCAACGGATTCGTGTTTAGTGCATCAAAATACGTTATAGTGCAAACTTTTAATAAAATCGTAGCTGAGGACGCTCTCCTTCAGATTTACCAAAAAAAAAGCTCGCTTTTCACTAGGAAAGAAGTTATGAAACACTAAAGTTCACTGTTGTGCGGGTTCTGAAAAGTAATGTAACCTACTATGTTTGTCAACATGCGCATGCGCGGGTATGGAAAAGTTCATAATAAGGATGTCTAATTGAAATTTACCATCAATTACACAGGTCTACAAAAATAATCTTTCTGAAATTTGATTTGATGATTTTGGTCAATCTCTATGCTCCTTGGCGTGCTGAAGCCGAACATGAGGTCAGTCCCTCTCTATCACGTAAGGAAATTGTTCAATCTCAAGTAAGGGCAGAGGTACTACCATTAAAAGAAAACAGAATTGGCGAATAAGAGTTTTCATTTATTTCCAAGATCTTTTAGTTATTTCCATGAAAAAGAAGTGCCTGGCTGTAATAAATTTTTGTTTTTAAGACGGGAGCCAAGTAACTGAGCTGCATCTTTTGGAAGTCCAAGATCTCTCACTAAGTCGTTCAACTCCTGTTGAGAAATAAGCTGAGGTTCATCTTCTGAACAGCTTGCTTTGAACTCACTGTGTACTTCATCGCTCTCCGACATACAGTCTTCTCTATTAGCTTCCCTATCTATACTGCCCAAGTCCCGAGGGGGCTGAGGAACTGTCAATCCAGGACCGTGTGGTACCGGACGACTAGCAGATTCCACATTAGGGTAGTTAATGAGCTTATGATTTTTGGAATTATAGCCTTGAACATGACAATTACAAAAGTAACAGTCATTAACGTGTTTTTTTTTGCTCCCTCCACATCATTGGGATAGCAAATCCGAAAGATTTTAACTCTCCTTTGTACCATAAGCGAAGTTTTTCTACGCAGCTATGGCATACTTTGTGAGGAGCCCACACTTTATCTTGATCTCCTATTCTCAAGCCAAAATATGCATAATATACATTTTTGACAAAACCTGTTATATTTCGTTGGTATTTCTTAACTGTGTACTCACCACAGATAAAACAGAAGTAGTCTGGACTGGTAACACAACGACGATGAGACATTTTGTCTAAATGCACTTTCAAACCTTAAAATACGTTCTTAATCACTTTGACACAACTAAGAGACCTCAGTGAATGTGTTCACTTCAGTTGATACTACTGAACTGAGAGAATGAACAGAAATTTAGCTCCAAGTTCCTGATACAACAGGTTCAATCTCGTTTAGCTTCAGACGGTGACATCTGAGACCAAACAAGTACGTTCCTGTCTGAACAGGTCGTGCCTAGACACCCTCAGGCCTACAACATCTACTGAGGGAGTCATTGCCTACACCACCTAGTGAAAGATGTCTGTTTATAAAAAGAGAAATCGTTTGGAAAAAAAAAAAAAAAAAACCTACTTCTTACCAAATTTATGTGTATAGCAGGTATATTATGTTCTATGGATTTGAAAAAAAATCTGTACGTGATAGAGAAAAACGGACTTCATTCTCGGCCTCAGCACACCGAGAAACACAGAGATTAGCCAAAATCATCAAATCAAATTTTTGGTTGTAGACCTGTGTTATTTATCAATTTATCTCCAGTTAGTTATTCAAAAAAAATTTTTTTAAATAATAAACCATTCTTTAATTTTTTTTTTTTAAATTTGAAGAAGATATCAAAACTCTAGTCAATCCAACTCGCTAAAATTAATAGAATTCTATTAATTTTAGCGAGTTGGATTGGCTAGGGGTTTTGAAATCTTCTTGAGCGAGCGGAAACGCAAAGCACGTATGCCCAAAAGCGACAATTTACGACCAAGTCAGCTAAAAAGGTGAGTCTATATTTCAATTACACTTCGTCATTAAGGACTATTGCGCATGCGCGTGTTTACAAATACGCTGTTACCCCGTCTTTTATAACCTCCATAACAGTGAACTTTAGTGCTTAATAACTTCTTTCCTAGTGAAAAGCGAGCTTTTTTTTAATGGATTCGTGTTTAGTGCATCAAAATACGTTATAGTGCAACATTTCAAAAGGATCGGTGTGGAGACCGCGCTCCTTCACATTTACCGATTAATATCATATGTTAGTAAGTAATTTGAAGTATTAAGTATTTGATCTGTTGATTTGGAGTTTCCCGTTTGTTTTCCATAGTTAATTTTTTTGTATTTGTGATTTGCATTTTATCTCATGCATTTGCTTAACATAAACTATGTCTTCAACATTAACCCATTAACCTGCAGAGAACTTTAATAATTTAAATACTTTTAGTTCTTTAACGTACCACCTAAAATCATCTATGTGTGACATGATATTTAAACATTTGGGTCATTCCATGTCAAATCAACCCAAAAAAATAGGATTTGACACCCATGATCTCAGATTTTAATGAAACTTGGCATGTTCATTCCTTTCATGGATATAAGTAAGAATATAAAATAGTTTTTCTCAATCTCAAATAGTTTAATTTTATACCCTGCTAAAGTATTTCAAATTTTGCAGTTATCATCGATTGGACAAAGGAAGTGCACTTAGTTATAGAATATAAATCATACCTATCGACCAATGTTGATGACATTTTCTATGACAATACTTCAATAAATATGGAAGCCAGGAAAAAAAAATAATATAAGCATAAAGTAATTACAAATGTTCTGAAAAAATCCTGAAGTGTTAAAATGCATTTTGTAAAAATTAAATATGGCGTTCCACACTAAGTGGAGTATCATCAAACGATAAAAAGAAAATCACTAAAATATTTTTTTATTATTATTCTAAAAGGTATACACTATCACATGAAAAAATAAAATGTATGGTTTTTTCACTCTTTAATTTTTTTTCCGTTAAATACAAAAAATTGTTCGATTAAAATTTTAGCTAACAATATATTATTTTTTATAGTACAGCGATTTAATTTTAAAAACTATAAAAAATAACCCAAAGCTATTCAGAATGAAAACTACCTACATGTACAAAACATTCATTACTTCAGTGAAGGGTTTGCTGGGCAATATAAAATGAAATACAACTTAATTTTTATCGTATGTAACTGCACACCAGTAACTAACATTAAAATTTGAAATATCAAGTTTTTGATCTGTCAACTTGCTGGTTTCAGTTTGTTTTCCATAGTTGAATTTTTAATTTGCGAATTGCATTTTATCACATGCATTTGCTTAATAAAAACTATGTCTTTAACAGTAACCCATGGACTGTCCGAACTTATAGCAGGCTCAATATCTACTTGGCTCATATGGAGAATTGTAGTGTTTGTCATTAAACTAGATGCAACATTAGCAAACTCCACTGAGTTTTTTTACATTTTTAGTTTCAGATTTGCTCATAACTTCCATTAGAGACCAAGGATTTTACTCTTTCTCCCACCCTATCTACTACACGTTTGTCATGAGCTGTAGTAAAATATTTTCGCTAAAACTTTTTGTGAAATTTTTCCGAATGTATGTGTAAAGGAATCTTGACATATATTTATTTTTAAACTGAGACGATGGATTATCACTGTAAATTATTTCATTTTGACAAATCATTATTTTTTATTATTAAATCATATAATCTTATCAAATTGTGCGTATACAGAATTCATACCTTTATTTTTAGTATCGGAACAAATGAGAAAAGTAGTGCATTTGTTTTTGAAAAATAATGCTGCTGTAAATAATTGAACAGTTTCTCATGACCACAATCCTGATTGAATTTTGTTTAAACAATCGCAAGAATAAGCCATTGCAAGAACGGAAGTTTTCTTTTCATTAATCAGTTATTTTATTTTATTTGATTCATTTATATTCATTCTTTTTTTTGTATTTCTTTCAATTAATTTATAATTTTGATATTATAATTTGTTTCTTTTTCAATATTATTGTTACTATTCTTATTTGTATTATTATTATAGTTTTTTTTTTTCCTTTTCTTTTGGTGCATCTACTGCTGAGGTCATTAGCACCTATTATTATTATTATAGTTGTTATCATTACGCTATCATATTTCTCTATTTTAATAATATTATTATTATTATTATACTTAAAAAAAATTATTAAAAAAAATGTATATTACTTTGATTGTAATGCAGGCAGTATTGGAAGATGGAACCTGCAGAACCTAAATGAACTCCCACAGTATTAGGATACTATATTGTGGAACAAAAAAAGAAAAAGCCATTCAATTTGTTCCTCATATAAATCCACAGCTTTTTAGCGATTTTGACCAAACTTGGCACACAGGTAGGGGTTGATACGGGGAGTGTCATAGGCTAGGTCAAAATCATCTGTCACCTTTCTGTCTATCTGTTTTTTCCTTATACAAATCCACACCGTTTGACCGATGTTGACCAAACTTGGCACACAGGTAGGTCTTGATACGGGAAGTGTCATAGGCAAGGTGAAAAAATCTACCAGCTTTATGTTTGTTCCTTACAACTATATAATATAAAGTTGGTGTAGCATGGCACACTGGGTAACAGCTAGTTATATAATATTAGTCAATAATTCTTTTCTTTATTTTTTCAGCTATTAATTCATACCAAAGGACTGTACTTATGATGGCAGCACTGACTAAAGAATTTTTAAGACATTTTTTTATCAAATCCCATAAACTAAGTAATCATGAATTATTATAATCACTCTGTTTCACTATCTCAATTACAATTATTGAATAGTTGAAATTATTAGTTTAGGTAAAATTATTGGGCATTAAACATCCGAGGTAAAATTTTGTTTTTGTCCCTCATCTTCCATTGAGGTGATGAAAGTAATAATACCTGGCAAATTTAATTTCATTAATCTTCAGAGGACCTGGTTCCAGGAATATTCCCTGGGCTTGTGGAGTGCTGAAGGGTTGCTTGCTAAGCCCTCCTTTATTAGCACTTCAACCTATCTTTGGATTACGGGTATTGCATAAAACCCCACCACCCCTCCATCGTAAACGTAACCTAAACGTGAATCGGTGCCTTAGGGCCAATGTTTCGCAACGTCAAAATCCCTCAGGAAAAAAGTTTGTCACTGAATACTATTTATTTTTTAATTGCATTATTGTCAATTACATACCATGTAATGGTACGATCAGAAAGGGGTCTGAGTTAGAAGTACCCCAACTTCATCCTCGATGAACATTAGAAGGACGTACAGATGACGTCGAAAGGCGCCTACCAACATACTCCGGCTACAACCGAAAGGAGAGATCGTGCCCAAATTAACATAATATAACTTTGATATAGCTTCATAGAAGCTTGATGTAGTACGCCTTTTTACTAGCCGACACTACAAAAATAAACATAAAAAGACTATCACTCATCATATCATAAGGGCAACGTCTGTATTGTTTCCTCAAGACACAAGCATTAAGACCTTTCAACAAGATTCTACTTTTGGTGCGTGCTAAAATAAATGAACCATAATGTCGGAATAAACAAATAGGTAATGTAAACATGGAGCACACTTAACAACCGGGTCAATCCATATCAAGTGGTCCAGAGGAGGTTGCTGCAAGATTTTAAATTTTTATTATTTTTTTACTATTCAAACTACCACTTATTGAGAAGTTTTATTTTGCTGTTGGCGGCCATGTTTGTGTCAACAAAATGCCGATTTTTAGGGTTTTCAGTGTTCTGCGGAAAAGCGGATTTCTCCAATACTGTTCATCCTAGAACATTGAAACAACAACCAATCTATTCAGTATAAAGTGGATTTAAATAAAGATTATAAGCAAGATGGACCTAAATATAAGTCTAATGGTCCAAATATTTCATTAAAGTTTATACTAATTAATTTGTAAAAATCGATTTTCAAGATTTTTTTTATATGGGAAGGCAAGAGGTAATATGTTTGTGTTTTTTTTCTGGTGAAAGGTACAGGTCCAGGCTTTAACTAAATAGAGTTTTATGTTGAAGACTTCAGTAGTTTTTTAATTATAAATTTTTAAATTTCATGAATTTTCAAAAATTTCAAATTTTAGAGCCCGATATCTCAGATGGGCATGAAAATAAAAATTTGAAACTTGGCCAATTTGTACTTCTTTATGAGGGGAATAAGCAGTAAAAATTTGGCTTTGTAGACTCAACTGTTATAAAAGATATTATTTACTCAAATGTACTAAAATACGGGCATAGCCAATATCTATGCAGCGACATTAAGTATCCTACATATACAGGATATGTATCAACTTGTCAGGAAGTGATAGTAGACGTCATGTGCAACAAAACGGTTCATATAAAGTATGGTTCAATTCCCAAAAGTAACCGAGTAAATTCAAATTTCTTATTTTATTTAGTCGATCATGGTTTTGTATGAATAAGTAGTGATTACTGAAAAACCCTTTATGATAAATAAACTCCAATCAAACCATCGTAAACTAGACAAAATTACATTTGAGAAACTAAAGTTTTTAATGTTGCTAAAGGGTAAAAGGGTTCCTAACTAAAAAGCTAACCATGCGTAACAGAATACCATGTCGGAATATTCTATGGTTAGCTCACAATAAAACGCTGTGGACAGGACATTGACTGATTTAAACAATTTAGCTAGTTTCTTTGTTGTTGAGGATGCTGCTGTACCGATATAAGTCCAATAAAAGAGAAATAATTTTATTTTAGAGGAGTAAAAAAAAACCTTTGGGAGAGAACTTTTTCTTCAAATTTTTTTAAAATATCAAGAGGCATTTCACGCTTTATAACCAAGCAACCGCCAACTTTCTTATTAGGTAATTAAAGGATATTAATCGGACAAATTTTCCTGAAAGGAGAATTTTGAAACGTTCAGGGGAGAGAGTGAAAAATTCCCGAAAAACGAAGATTTTGATGAATAACCTAAATTTGTTTTTTGGAACCATTTAGACCTTTTACCAAATATTATTGAGTGCTTTCACGTTAGAGTTACTACTTCATAGATGAGTAGGTACACTCAAAATCATGTTTTTTTTTAGAGAGAGACTTGGTATAGTAATTTATAGAGCTAGTTATACAATGTAATAGGTAGAAAAAATTAAAATTCTATTATGTAAACACAAAGATTTTCCGTTTATGAAACAAAAAGTCTTAATCGCGGGAGCAGCGCGTCCATATATTTGGTAAGCGTTATTTATTAGGACGTATTGCTAGTGGAATTTGCAAAGTTTGTAATAGAAACTGTTAAGATTTTTCTTCCAAGTTGTTATTCTTATGGAAAAATTGATAAACTAGTTGGTCTTTTAAAAAATGCATACCCCCCCCCCATAACAACAGAAAGGGAAATTTCCTTAAAAGATAGGTAAATTACGTTCAAAGGTCTACAATAGTTCTAACTGTTGTCACAAAAGAACAATAAAACATTAATTATAACGTCGTAAAACTATTCAGGGGACGTCAAAAAAGTTTTTGCTGTGAGGAAAAAAAAACGATTTTAGAAAATAAATTAATTTGCGATAAAATTGACTGAATCCATTTTTAAAGTCATGACCTCATATAAAGTATATATATATATATATATATATATATATATATATATATATATATATATATATATATATATAGAGAGAGAGAGAGAGAGAGAGAGAGAGAGAGAGAGAGAGAGAGAGGGAGAGAGGGAGAGAGGGAGAGAGAGAGAGAGAGAGAGGGAGAGAGAGAGAAAGAGGGAGAGAGAGGGAGAGAGAGAGAGAGAGAGAGAAAGAGGGAGAGAGAGGGAGAGAGAGAGAGAGAGAGAGAGAGAGAGAGAGAGAGAGAGAGAGAGAGAGAGAGAGAGAGAGAGAGAGAGAGAGAGAAAAAGAGAGAGAATATAAATTTGAAGCGCCGTTATTTTCGTGATCTATGAGTTCTAAAACGTATAATTTTCTAGACGGCACTTCTGGATCATGGGCGTATATAAGGGGGGGCTGATGGGGCCGCAGCCCCCCCCCCCGAAATCGGTAAAAATGTATCATAAAAAACTTACAAATAAATTAAATGAGATCACTTAGTTCGTATTAATTGGCTAACTATTCCAAGTTCTAGATATTTAGTACTCCATACCCCCCAAATGCTTTCATCCCCCCTTCCCCGAAATTCTACAAGGCCCTATCGAAAATATTTTCTATATACCCCCAGGTTCCGGATGCCCTCAGCGGATCTACATCATAACCGGGTTTCCTGCCAATTTGTTATTGTTGTCCATCAAAAAGAGATAAAACAGGTATTTGTCCTTCAGAGAATAGACCCTTGAACTTTCGTAGAAAATAGACCCTTGAAATGCCTACGAACCTATCTATCTACCCTCCGAGACACTACAACCGCAGAAAGAAGCTGTGTAACCTGATTCTCGTTCTCCTAAGAGAGTGCAACACGCGGAGAAAGATGTTCTGTATAAACGCAAGCGACACCAGAATAAAGAGGATATGAGGGAAAGCGGTCCATCAGAGGGATACAATCTGCGGCTGATATCTGTGCCTTTCCCCGGGAAATCCAGCATGATATATCCCCTCTACAAACACCACTAGACTATTTCCCTTTATATCAGAAAGCTATCTCTTACTCCTACCGATGTAAACATGACATCTGTCAAAGTCAGTTCTACTACTATTTGCAACAAAATTTCTTCTTCCCATTCTTTCAATAAGTTTCCTCAAAATTTTGTTTAATGCGCTGGTGGACAATATTTGAGTGTTTCCAGTACTATATTGATTTTGGGTTGAGAAAAAAAAATATGTTTCATACCTCTAGTTTCTATTATATACACTAGGTGGAAGAATTTCAAATTAACGGATTAAGGGGAAAAAATAATTATTATCTTATGAATTTTGTATTTAGCAGATGGAAATAGATATGACTTGACTACTTTTGAGCCCAAAACATTTTCCTTGTTGCCCAGTGATATTAAATAATGAATAACGGATTTAAGAACAGTCCTGAATTTGTTTAGCTTAATACATTTATTTATATATCATTAATCATAATTAGTCAGTTTAAGAATTTGAGTGTCGATCAATTATAGACCTACCACTATGACCTAGTTATTCAAGTCAACTTAGCGCATAAACTAGCAGGGATCATTGTTGGAATATTTAATTTTTGGTTTTTCTTCATTAAACGAATTGGGTCTCTCGTGATAGGGTGGATGACGGATTCGATACTCGCTTGTACAAGATTGAATTTTCCCAATTAAATGCTCGATGAACAGAAATTTCATGCTAAGCTATGGATATTTAAGAAGGGTTCCATCCTACAGATATCCTAGGACGAACGACCTAGATGCACATGGAAACAAAAATTAATGTCCAGGAATAATTTCAGGAACTACTAAGTGCAAAGGAATCATTACAATAAATACTATACATTGTCCCGCAGGAAATTCATAAACTAAACACATTCCTTACCAATCGTGTGACTACAATAAAATTAAAAACGTTTCCTTTTTAGCACTTTCCTCCGAAGGGTTGGGTTGGGTTGGTAGTTTAAGGGCAGAAAACTGCTTGGTCATCTCCGCCCTTGTTGTGTTTAGTTGTGCAAGATTAATGTTAGGATGGAGAGTGTTTTCAGTATTATGTGTTTGAGATAGAGTTGTGTTACTAAAGTTGTATTTGGGAGAATCTAAGTTTGGAAAAAAAGAGAAATTATTGTTGTTATAAAATTGCATGGATATAATCCATTCTTCCATTCCTTCCTTTCTTCCATTCTTCCATCCATTCCTTCCTCCGAAGGAAAGTAGCTATTGAGGTTGGACTCATGACGGAATTTTTGAAAAATTTCTTCAAATCTTTATCGATCCTACCTAGTAGACACCGAAAATGACCCCCGTTAAAATTTATATATATCTATATATATATATATATATATATATATATATATATATATATATATATGTGTGTGTCTGTTAACACGATAGCGGCCAGAGTTTTTGTTTTTTCGTCACGAAACTTGGTATATAGCATTCAATTAGCAAACGATTGAACAAGTTCGTTAACCATCAAAGTCGGTCCACCAGAAGGGGGGGTTTACCCTGAACCCATAACACTAATTTGACTATGGCAGCCGTAATATTTGTTATGTTTCAACGAAACTTGGTATTCGTTGTGTTAATATAGAGAGAAAATTGAGATATAAAAATGAACTAAATCGGTTCATTAGAAGGGGGGGTTTACTCCGGACCCACAATACCAATTCGCCATACGTCGTGGGTAACTCATGAGAAAGAAGTGTTGTAAAAATGAGCTGAATCGGTCAATCGGAAAGCGGGGGTTTAATTTGTAATATATTTCAATAGAAAAGCCCGCCAGGCGTAGGCTCACAAAGCCTCCGCAAGGAGCGCTTTCTACCACTAGAGTGACTGTATCCTGTTCCTGCGTTAGATCAAAATACGATAATATGAGGTTTTTTGTATTTATTACGTAGTGTAATAGGTACCATGTGTAAACATAACTCTGGAAGCAAATTAATAATTGATCAGTTACTCATTACAAATTTATAAGAGAACTATTCATGTTTTTATTTTATTTATGTAGGATATTTTAAGCAAATTGTTCTGGAAAGCAGTCTACACTACCCAAATTCTGAGGAAAGTGCTTAGTTATGCAGCTCCTGCGTGACGGACTTTTTATATTTGTTTTAATAGCTAACATTATTATTTTATTTTTATTTTTTATTTGGTTTCATCGACAGCTATCGTCGTTGGCAGCAACCTTATTATTTTTTTCCGTGTTTAATGGCACATCACCTATTTGGCTATTAGCGCCGGGCTATCTACAAGTTGCCACCCTTTTATAATGCCAACAGCACGTGGTCGGTCACCCACTCAAGTACTGACCACCCCCGAAGTTGCTTAACTTCGTTGATCTACGGGAACCGGTGCATTCAACGTGGCTATGGCCGTTGGCTAACTTTATTATTAAAATAATTATAAATACATAATTAATTCCATTTAAGCTGATTGAGCTGTTTTCGAGTATTGTAGACATAGTTTCGTCGAATCAAAATACATTTTACGGCAGCACTTGCATTGTGTGGTTTTGAGTGGGTAAATCCCCATATATGAAGTCTTAAGTAAATTTATAGATTTCTATTTGTCTGGATCTCATTTCATCAGTGACCAATGTTATAAATTGTTGTGTGTATATATATATATATATATATATATATATATATATATATATATGTGTGTGTATATATACATATATATATATATATATATACATATATAGGCAGAGGACATTATTGCTTGGTTAAGCAGTGCTTTGCTTCATTTCTTGGCAAAAACCAAATATATACAAACATTTTATAATAACAATAGGATGGAGTGGAAGATTGCAATAAAAATAAAAATGTTTGATTTAACGAATATCATAGGCCTCGTGGCCGTGAGTGTTAAGGCGTGAGCTCTCTAAACACTCCGTGCCAAAGGTCGTGGGTTCGATTCTCACTATGGGGTAGTGGCTTTTCTTCAGAAAAAAGAAAAGGCATCAGCCCTATTTTGGCTAGAAAAGAGTGGTAACCTATAGATAACCCGTCCCAAAATTCTTAGTTAATAATAATGGACGTTAAAGTTTGAATAATTTAACAAATATCGTAGATAAAATAAGCCGAGTTAAATTATTTAATTTAAAACGAAAACTAAAAAAAATTAATAAATACAAAATAACAGACGCAGCTCTTTTCCCCAAAGCACCTAACCAGGTTTCACAGACAATAGGCTTGCTGGAAGGGACATATGAATGGTAATAAGTACGAGGAGTAATAAGTAAGCAGAAGGAAGATAATAGCCAAGCGAAAGGAGCCACTAGGATTTCACTGGACGCACAAATCCAGAACACGTCCTTGACCCAGACACGCTCGGAGGAATGCAGGAGCGTGCTGGGGTACAGTGACCTCCGCGAGTCTACATCGCCTGGATTAGCCAGCGGTGGTCCGGGGCGCATCAAACAGTAGTACCGAAAATGGTTATTTACGAGACATTTGGTCATCACTAGTGACCTTCATCCGTTCAAGGTCAACTATTTCAGATTTAAGCAACCAGAAATCACCGCATGGAAAAGCCCCAAAAGGTAATTTCGTTTTTCGTGTTTCGTTTCTTCGTTCGTTCGTAGGTTCGTTTTTCAAGGCCGTTGCAGACATTTCGAGTTCTCAGCAGACATGCTCCGTTAGTCTTCCTCCGAAATAAACACAATTCTATAATTTCTGGTTATAAGTGGCCTTTATCAACAGAGCTCGTGCTCTGGCAAATAATATTTTTGTTTTCCTGTTATTATAGTTATGGTCCAGTTACATTAAAACAAACAATGATCTGTACTAAAAAGGATTTATCGCTAAATTGAGTTTCTTAGTTATTCTCATTTATTTTTGACATTTTTATTCTTTCAATGATACATCATCTAATACTTCCAGAACTAATGGGGGAGATACCGCCAGAAAATAAGCAAAATCAGCATATGATACGTAGAGGTGTTACGTGAAGATTCCACTCAAGAAGAACATGAAAATAAGCTCCTAACTAAAGTTAATTTTGTAAATTTTCGCAAGGAAGACTATATACTTCAACAAACTGAGAAATCAAAAGTTGCTTAACCGACTGAATCGGCTTAGAGAGGCTGTTTACGGGGATATGATGTGCCCCCATTATGAGTGGGCGTTTATCCGTACCTCTCCTTCAGATCAAAATATAAAAGTCTGACTTGCAGAAACTGCATCGTCTCGCGCACTTCCGTTGTTATCCCTAGTGCAATGATTGAGCTAGCGCGTTTTCTTTGTTCGTATGTGAACGAAATCAACTTGTAACTATCTATTAGTCAAGATGGTTGATTTTGCAAATGGTATTGTTCACATAAGGTATTATGGTCTTTTAGTAAAATGTGTTTTGTTATTTCGTTCGGGTATGTAACGCTGTTAATTAACATTTACCGTTATAGCCATTGTTAGGGCTGTAATAACGACGTATTCAATTTAAATAGAATTTCCCGAGATTCATGTAAATATGTATGTATTTAAACGCTGAGAGATATCATTCCAGTGCCAATAATCAATACACGAGTTAGTAATGTAATAAAGTTTTCATTTAGACTTTGTTTCCACATAAGCGAGCTTCGTCCTTAGCCAGAGGGCGTTCTTATGTTCAGTTATGAAGCAGACTTCAATGTGCATTTTATTTCCAACAAAAGAGGTCGCTATATTTCGTGACTTGTGGCTCCCAACAAACAAGAAGGAAGACGAAGGGGGGAGAAGCAAGAGAGGTCCAATTAAGGGGTCCAATTGTTTTCATCGGCGAGCCACTTCGCCAATGAAGACCCACCCTGAAGTCCCCATCCCCGTCCAGCAGGAGAGCTGATTAATTGGAGTACTGGTGCCAGCAGGCCAATTATGGTCCAGTAATTCGGTAATTAAACAAAGCATTAGCCGTATTAATATACTAACCCACTCTTACAGGGGATATTATATATATAGTATATATCTTATACATTTATTTGATTGATTGATTTATTATTAAATTTCCGTCCATTTATTATTAACTAAGAATTTTAGGACGGGTTATCTATAGGTTAACACCCTTTTCTAGCCAGGATAAGGCTGATGCCTTTTCTTTTTTCTAAAGAAACTACGCCACCCCTAGTGGGAATCGAACCCACGAGCCTTTGGCCCGGAGTGTTATTTGCTCACGCCTTATTGTTCACGGCCACCGGGCCCCCTGTTATACATTTGTTTTGTTTTTTATTACTGAGCCAGCTGGTTAAAACCAAAAAATATATTAATTTAATTATTTGAGGAGCTTAGTATCAAAGTTGGACAACTCCACTTTTGCTTTTTTTACAGGAGAGACAAAAAACCATATCTACTATATTGATGTCAGTATCATGGTGATTTTTTTATATGTTATTCTTATAGGCCTCAGAAACATTATTTCAAAGGCACTACAAAATTATATAAGTATTAAGGCCGTAATTACACTTTAAATAGTGGAGTTGTCCATGTTTGAAACCAAGTCATGGAGTTGTCTGTTTTTGAAACCAAAGGGAGCCATTTGAAAATTGAACCTATCCTTTTTTGAAACCAAACAAATATGAATTTGGTATGCTCGAGGGTGTTTTAATATAATGTAATTATGTCTAATGTATTAAATCAAAATTATATAGTTAAAAATTACATGAAAAATATTATTTAAATACAGTTTGACAAAACTGAAATGAAACTAAATTATCCTTATTTTATTAAGTTCAGAAAAAAAAGTGGTACTTAGCTATCCTCTTCGCACAGTTTTACCTATAACTAAATGTATTGAAGTGGCTGTGCTATAATTTTCATCGCCGTACTCAGCCATACCTGTGCACAGCTAATACAATAAAGTTATCAATTAGCGATGCGATTATTTTATGAAAAACGAGTTAACCATTATTATTTTCTGCAGAGAGTTGTTGAAAAGTTTTTAATAAAAAATAACTGAACATTAACGATGAGATCTATCTAATATCTAGGGTGAAACTGTCAATATTTATTTGTTATACGCAAAAATTTAAATAAAGAGGAATATGTC
Organism: Gonocerus acuteangulatus; assembly: GCA_946811695.1. Lineage (NCBI taxonomy): Eukaryota > Metazoa > Arthropoda > Insecta > Hemiptera > Coreidae > Gonocerus > Gonocerus acuteangulatus. Next base: position 42,894,063 of record OX328126.1, read on the forward strand.
GAGAACAGTTACCAGTACCACATTAGCTGTTAATTTATTCACCTGAGGTCTTGAAAATATATTTGGAAGGATACATAGCTCTACCACTTGAGTAAAGTATGAATATTTTAAATTAAATACTTGCTGTTTTTCACGGTTGTTGTTATATAAAGCCCGTTTATTAATAAAATAATTATTCTATAGAATTGGTAGTGGTCTCATTCGACTCGGCACAAAAGAAATTCTTCAAAAATCATACCTAAATCAGAAAGATTCAAGTACCTAGAGGTTTTGTCCCAAAATCCGGCATTCGGAACCACAGTGTGCCGGATAACAGCTAGTTATTAATAAGAATTGTCGCCAAATGCACTTATTACAAGTAACTATAAACATTCAGCCATGATGGATTTGCAATGCATGTTGGGAGCAGATTGCATGAATGCAAGCTTCTCATTGGCTATTGATGGAGTTGTCATTTTTTTAAACCAAACTATGTTGGAATTGTCCATATTTTGATTCTGAACGGTTGAAATAAACGCTATTTTACCTATTTTCTGTCCGTTTTTAATGAAAAACAGTTGTAAAATCGAATGCAGCATAAAAATCCACTTAAGAATCGACAAAAATCTCAAAACTGAAAAAAATGGAGTTGTCCAACTTTGATACTAAGCTCCTCATTTGTGTGTGTGTTTTTGTGATCCATTTTTCTGATCCATTGGTTGTTTTTTAACGTTAATCGGTTTAATTTCGATTACAGGTCGATTTTTGTGTGTATGTGTGTGTGTGTGTGTGTGTGTGTGTGTATATATATATATATATATATATATATATATATATATATATATATACATATCTTATTTCTTTTCAATTGCAGGGGTCGATGAAGTAATACGCAATACGTTTACTTTACTTCCTAATTTGAAGTTTTTTGCCCCAAAACATTTTTAGTTAATATATATGTATATTGGATCATCTTTCAGAAGAAAAAATATGAATTACTCCGCGGAAGAAGTGACGAAGGGGCGAAATTTCTATTTGGAAATTCTAAATATGAACCTGGTTTCTCTATAATTTAAAGGTAATTTATAAATTGAACAATATTATTAAAAAAGAGGTTGGGATTAGATTAAGGTTACAATTTATTTTAAATTGTAAAAAAAAACAACAACAAAATGCTCCTAACCTTGAAGGTGTGAAATAGTCGTTGTAGCGAATCACATATAAATAAATAATTTTATAGACAATAAAATTAAAAAAGTTTAATATATATTTTATTATATATATATATATATATATATATATATATATAAACAAAAAATCGGCTAATATTCAAGTAGTATACCTTTTTTTTTCGGCGGATCAACTATTTGGCTATTAGCGCCGGGCTATCTATAGGCCGTCACCCTATTATAATGCCGGTCACCCATTCAGGTACTGACCACGCCCGACGTTCCTTAATTTCGGTAATCTACGGGAACCGGTGCATTCGTGGCTATGGCCGTTAGCGAAATTGCTTTATTATATCAAATTCGGGTTTTCTGCGACGACTGAAGTAGCAGCGCCCTGACTGATATGAGCACCTCCGCGATCCGAGAGAAATTACACCAAGGAATAACCTTCTACGATTAATTAACATCTAATTTACCAGATTTTATAACTAAAACAAACAATACCCTCCTCCTATAAGATGAATACCGAGAGTAATGAAGCTACAAGTGGCGAATTTCCCACTATTCGTAGAGTGATGGGAGATGGCACGCCACTCCATCCATCAGTGTCACTTTCCCACTAATAGAATCGTGCCTCTTGCCGGTGGAGTAGGGTGCCTCTTCGCTATGAAACACAACACTTAGTTATCTCTGAAGGGGTTTTCAGAAAGTTTTAAGGGATCAATTTATAAGATCTGTCATAAATATCGCTAGATAAAACACCCAGTAACTGTATTGATAAATAGAATTCTATCTTGATTACTGTAACATGTTTCCTTCATTCTTGGTATTCAACATCACAACAAAAAAAATCAAAACAAAACAAATACTATTTAATAGAGCTGTATAGATTCTTCTATACAAATTCTTCTTCTCTGTACAAATTCTTTCTACATTTATTATTATAAATATTTATTATCTTCGAAAGTCTGAAAAATATCTAGTTTTTAGCACAAATGTGCTTTAGCGATGGCTAAACTGAAAAAAAAAGTGTCCGCTGGCGTTCGCGCATGGGCGGTGGCCATAAACGAAAAAGAAGATTACAGTCTTACATACAGGAATGCTATGCAGTACATTGCATAGGTTTGTCGGGTGGACCCAAAGCATATTTATGTTCCTGAATTTGAGCAGAAGGCTCTAAACGAATTAATTTCTTCATTTGTAAGTAAAAATATTAAAACATATTTAAAAAGTATTATTCATTCAACGGTTTTTACACATATTTATTGAACCTTTTGAGAAATCACACAGGTCTTGTGCCCCTCCATATTTCTATATTTTCCACCATAAAACACGAATACCACGTGATTGTGATCGTCTCCCAGGCCTGGGGTGGACATTTAGGAGTCAAGATTAATTAAAATTTATGACATTTGTCATCGATTCTGAAATGGGTGCAATGAATAATAGAAGTTTTCTATATGTCTCAAAAGTGAAGCAATAAGTATGAACAAATCCTTAGTTATGTAGAAGTAAAGTTTTTTAATTACATTCTGAGGGCTTCACGGTCGCCGAGTGGCATCGGATAGGAGATGCTTGTTCAGATCCTATCTTGGGAAGGTTGCATTTAGCTTCTCCACCAAGAATATCCAACAGCAAAAATGGGAGATATAAAAATACCCAGGTAAAATGTAGCATCCTCAATTAAAAGTTGCTCATGAAAGTAAGAGTTAAGATTTAACTCCTTGGTGAATTGTTACTTCATCAGATCGATGAGGAAGAAAGACCTTAACTCGGTCATGACGGAGGGCGCTGATCTCCTCACGTACGCTATCTCGAATCCAATCAACTAAACCAATTGATGATTGAAGGCTTCCAGTCAATCAGTCCTCGGATAAACCTTCGCATCCCTACTTACATTATAATACAATTATGTGTGCCTTAAAGGGATTCAAGGGTGCCTATTGCCACATATCGGAATCTTTTAACAGATTTTAAAGAAGTACTAGCCAAAACTGTTTTAGTTTTAATAACCTCTTCGTAAGTTACCAAGAAGCACTTTCTCATTGACAGAAATAGCCACGTTTCCGTTCATGTGTCCCTTCAGGCAACCTGCTTTTACAGAGCACCTATATTCTTACTATTGCTGCTATGACCATTAAGCATTCCGCAAAAGCAATTTCCAGTTACATTTTTGAGACTTTTAGGAACAACTCTGAAAAACAACATATTAGTAATTTTTTATGTGTAAAACCTTCGGCCCCCGAACTTAATAAAAAATCCGCCGCAATAAAAAAAATCCTTGCTTGTCCCAGAAAAGCATATCACGATATGCCTTTGAATCAGAGCGGTGAGGCAAAGGTATATAAGGTCCCTTTATGCCTTCGTTGTCTGACATTTCTCTTAGGACTGTATATGAGACTTATACGCAAATAATTGTTCCCCTAGGCTATTGCAATAAGAAAACGAAACTGAGAATATGAAAGAAAGCTTTATTGGAACAAAGTATAGTCATTTTAAATGATGGACCAAGGTGCCTTATGTTTGCAGTCTGCAAGTCCATGATTCATCAGGCAGCGAGCGAAATAGAATCACGAATAGGGAGATATAGTATGGTAATAAGAAAACGAAACAGAACAAATCTGTAGAAAATGGCGACAGAGAAACATTTGATGAAATAAGTATGAGCCCGATAATAGTAGTGTTCCAATAAAAAGACAACCTGATCGAGGTACCTCACTGCTCGGTGATTTGATGACAAGAAAGGCAGATAACTATTAGAGATGGTGAAAAGAGAAACTCAGAAAACACTAACGCAAAAGCGAAGTATGTAGGAAACAGGTACAAGGTCGAACAACTGTAAACGCTACGCTCACAAAACAAGAAATCCTTAATACGAACATTGCGACTCGCTCCAACAAGGAAGCTTACGTTATTCGATAAATAGTCCGCCTAGCAGAAGCTGCGCCCTTTCGGCGTGTTATAATAACAATATAATGCTTATTTCTGCTGTGATATGGAGAGCAGAGAATACAAAATTCAAAATATTTCACCATCGAAACTCGTTCTTATGAGGAGACGATACTATCAATATTTATCCCACGTCTTCTTTTTGTATAAATTAATAAGTCTTCGTGAGGGCAGGGCAATGGTCACATTCCACTTAACACATGATTTCATAAAGGTTTTCGATATAATTACAAAAAATTATTTAAAGTACAAAACTGCTCCTAACAGTTAATATTTTTTTCAATACTTCCTCATCTTCAAACTAAGCCTAATTATTATTATTATTTATTAATTTGTTAATAGAAATCTGTATATATAAATATAAACAGTACAATGATGAAGTTAGTTGACACAGATATTATGTTCAAGTTGCCCAAAACAGGAGATAATAATAAACAGGAGGTGTAGGATATAATAATTATGATAATTTTCTATCCGACACCTGAGATGTATTTCCTGCGAGCAGTGTCAGATGTAAACGCACCCTTATAAATATACTGAGAAAAATATGGGAATAAATATTTATTATTTTATTATATAGAATTTCTCCCTACAAACGTACAACCGTCTTTCCCTTTAGAGACAATAAACAAAAATTACATGGTACGCTCGTGGAAATAGTTAATAAATTAAAAAGAATTGTAGAGCACTGTATGATATCAATTAACCCTTTAGGAGTTAATCTAATCTCCTGTAGATGGCAGGTTCATTGGGGAGAGGAGATAACCTCTACAAACATAATAATAACTGTAAAACACCTACTAACAGGTAGATTAGATATTGGATAAAGTTTTTTTTGTTTTTTTTTTCCGATAAGGTTTGCCATTCAATAACAAGATTTAGACGTTCCAGAATTTGAATCACGTTTCAATTTTTATTTTATGTATGTTTGCACATTTCTACCATTTAATTATTATTTTTTAAATATTCATTGTTATAGAGTAGAACGATTTCAATATTTTAATAGCGATTACACTATAATAATAACGATTTGATGACAATAATAACGATTTATTATAATAATAAAGATTTCTTTATGTAAAAAAAAATGATATTTTTTTGTAGACTGCTCATCTACTTATAGCTCAAACATAATTGCAAATCTTATAAAGCTGAGCAAATGAGTTTTTCAAAGATATTATTTAACTGTAAAACAGTTAAATATTTCTGTGTGATATAACGGTGAATTCCAGTCATACTGAAAACTACCCGTTCTTTGAAATGTAGTTAAATGTCTTAGTATAACTGGTTTCAAGGGATTAAAATAATAATAAACAACAATAATAATAAAATATGTACCTTATGCGTAATAATTATTAAAGGTAGGTAAGTAATATATTAGTTAAATTAAAATTCAAATAATATATTACACACCTTTAGAATAGTGCACTCTGTCGCTTTGAAACCAATGAAATATTGGCTCGAATAAGGAGACAAATTTCTTTAGTGAAAATAAATCGTTTTTAGAGAAGCCTGACACTGATTAATGAGGATCCCTACAACATACTTAAGTTTCATGAGTGTTGTTGATGATTAGTGTATACTTGAGTGACTACGGTAATCACTCAACGAGTAGTAAGCATTCATTCATGATTCGACCCCTGTCATTAATAAATTCTCTTCACTAGGACTATGACATTTCTCCGCTTGTCGAGATGGGTTTAATTAAATACAAGATAACATATCTTAGAGGATAAAGTGAATTTATAATCCTGCGTATTATAAGTAGATGACAATACTAAAGGCGGTAAAACCAGCTTTAGACCTTTATTTATTTTTATTCAACATTAATGCAAGACTTACTTAATCATTAAATCTCTATTTTATCAAGAATTATTTTCATTTAATTTTGAATAAGATCACAAAAATCAACAGGACATTAGTTTTATTTATTCCTTGTTTTCACCTCTAAATTGTCAATTACATTATGAAATTGAGAGATAATCTCAGTTCTGAGTACACCGTTGGGAAGGTAATTAAAGTTTACAACTTTTGTAAAATTCGCCAGCTTCCAGAATTTGTTTTGGAATAGTAGTGAATCTCAAATATTTGTCGCTAACTAAACTTGTTTATTATTATAAACTTTTAGAACAGCTATTGCGGTTTGAATGAGACCCTTATGGACGTTGAAAGGGTGTTAGCCTTAAAGACAATTTAATGGTGATTTAAAAAAAGTAATGGAACATTGAAAGATAATGTGTGTAAATTGAAAATCTAAATAAGAAAGTACAAAAATGAAAACTTGGTTCGTTTCTTGTTTTGCGATTTTCTCCAAAACGAAGCAAAAACGAGAAAATCTCTAAAGGACATTTTGTCTTAGTTTTTTGGTTCCCTACACGCTCCTGAAGTTTTGCCATTTAAAATCGGGACACCCTGTGTATATATATATATATATATATATGACTCGAGAGAGTATAGACATCACTACTTAGAGATGTGCAACCTGATACAGACAGCTAGTGAAATATTAGGAAAAGCTATATATCTGCTTTGCAAGAGTAAGCAGGACAGAAGATGCGGCTATGGCGCCTGTCCAAGAAGATACAGTCTCTGGGCTATATTTCAAGGACCCTTTTCGGACTGCGGTCTTGTCTCTTAATGTTCTCATAAAACATTCTGTCAGCAAAGTATGTAGACATTTTACAGGTAAATTCAGCTACTTCAAAGATAGCTGATTCATTCCATGGCACAATCACACTACCGCTAATCAAGTATTAATTCGGGCGGCGTGACGAATAAATCGGAAGGAATTGCGTTATCTTAGCGTGTTAATATAATCTTTATCCCTGGAGATATTTAGGAGGTCTAGAATGCAGATTCTTAGTATTTCATTTTCAAACTTGTAATTTAGGCTCAAGTTTTTTCAGCCCATTAAATTTATTGACAACAATAACAAAATACAATGAATAAAACACATGTGTCAACCCTTATGACGCCATATTTCTTTGCTATACTAGTTTCATACATCGCCCCTACAATGTCAAACTATCAACAAAATATGCAAATCGGAGCAAACTAGGGAACTAACATACTCTAATATATTGAACAACGCTACGAAGTAACATATTGAAAAATGGTCTTATTCGATATTGCATTAAAGGCTATTCTAAAGGGGTTAAAGTTGTGATTTTGCACCAATGACCCTAATGGTTGATGTGCCTTAAAAAAAAATAAAAAAATAAATAAAAAAAATAAATAAAAAAAAAATAAAATAAAATAAAAAAAAAAATAAAAAAAAAAAGTTGTGATAATTGGCATCAGGCCGTATCGTCCACAATCCAAGAGCAAAGTCTCGAATCTGAAAAACGAGATTTTTCTTATTCGATAGTTTGGCATGGTAGGGACGATATATTGGCGCCTCATCATTGGAGCTGTATGTTTAAAACCTAACTGTAGAAAGAGGCCTTCTGCTCCAAAGGACACGTCATGACGATAGAATAGATTTAGCTCCTGAAGAAGCGCCCAATATACCTGAAGCTAGTAATGTAAATGAAGATGTTTTAATAGCAGATTTTTTTCATTGGCCTTCTGCCTAAAGTAATATATATATATATATATATATATATATATATATATATATATATATATAGAGAAGAAGATTTGAAAAAAATTACTTTCATGATTGTAACTTTCAAAGTTACATTCTTTATGAAAGTTCTCAGAAATGTTATGACTCAGCTAGAGATGTCTGATTCGTTAAGCATAAGATGGGACAAAAGGGAAAGTTTTAGACGCCTCGGATTGCTGAGGAGGCAGAACAGAATAAATCAATTGAAAACCTATTCCCCCTCCACCAGCAAAAATGAAAATGACAACGTTGGAGCATAAAAAGAATTTTATTGATTTATGCAAAGAAGATATTATCATAATTTATGCCATATTCTTCTTAAGAAAATTCTTTTTCCAGGCATTGTGTTTATTAGCGCACATTGCTTCATTCAGATTCCTTGGAATATTTATGAAATTCATAATTCGCTTTCTTAGAGCATTGAATTACTATGTTGACATCTGGGATTTGATTATGAATCTTACTGATTATATTCTAATATTTCAAAAACATAAGGTATTAGAGAGACAAATAGTGACGGTAAGGTAAGGAAACTTATTACAAGAATATATATATATATATATATTATATATATATATATATATATATATATATATATTCGCTGTATATTTTAGGTGAAATATATATATATATGTTTTTTTTTTTTTTTTTTTTTTTTTTTTGTTTTTTTTTTTTTTTTTTTTTTTTTTTTTTTTACGGCGTATCAACAATTGGACTATTAACACCGGGCTATCTACAGGTCGCCGACGTTGCTTAACTACAGTGATCAACGTGGCCGTTGGCAATATCTATTAAATATTGTTTCAAATAAATAATAATAATTAAATATCGTAAGTAAAAACTAAATAAATGTTTTCCGTTATACTAAAGGAAAACAATTAACAATTTGACTGGTTAATAATAAATGCGAACCGTCTATAAATCTTAAAATAAAAAAATACTGTAAAGAAGGATTTTAAAAATACCTAGACGTTGAAGAAATTAAAATAATCAAAATAAGCCTGATGAATTGTTGGGGAAAATTCGCGTAGCCATGGTGACCACCACCGGGAGAAGAAACGAGAAGAGAATACATTAAATAAAATATACAAAGCTACCAGGTAGGTGACAAAACCACTCGACACACAAGCTGGGTGTAGGGATGACGTCACTGCCCACCTAACCTCATTCCATTCCTGTCTAAATTTAGATCCTTCCTTGTTTATACCGGTCATTATCACTCGTAACGTACGGGAATCTTTGTTGTTGTTTTGTTGATTTATATATTGTTGAAACAACTATATTTATAAAAACTAGCAGTTCTAGACGTCCGTATAACAAGGTGAGCGAGCATACAAGGTGTTCCCGAGCATATGTAGGTGTTTTACAGGTATGGGTCTTTTTGCAAAGACCACATCCAGTTACTTTTGATGTATCAGTAGTGATTTATAACAGTTACTCGTACTCGCTGATAAGCTTACTGATTAGCTTATAGGTTCTTTGCTGGTTATCTACTTCTTCTTGACTCGTTATCTACGGTTATAATTCATATTAGATAATGGCAATCAATATTTATTAATAAAAAGGTTAATATGATCAAAATCAATTCTCTCAACTATGAAATAAGTTATTGAGCATTAAAGTTGACTGTTTTGCAGGTTATGAAGGATAACAAACAACGTTATTTGTGAACAAACATATTTTACATTTATTAGGCATTACGTGCTATGCGTTTCCGCTAGCTACGCTATGCTCCGCTCGCTCAAAACCCAAGTCAATCCAACTCGCAATTAATAGAATTACATTAATTTTACCGACTTTAGGCTATCCAACTCGCTAAAATTAATAGGATTCCATTAATTTTTCCGAGTAAGAAACCAATCCCTTTTTCTTTGTCAGGAACATCGCGAACTAATTGTAAAAGACTCATTTTTCTCACTAACATATACAGAGCTCAAACGTACTCAAAAGCTAATTCACTGTTGAAGGTTACTTTTACTCCCAGCAAGAACCAAAGCAATTGGTCATCGGAATCCTCCAATAGGAAGGCAAAGGAGTTATGCGCATACGCTGAATCACTGATACAATCACTACTGCTACTTCAAAAGCAACTGGATGTGGTCTTCGCAAAAAGACCCACAGGTATTATTACGTTTGTACAAGTTCCCTCCCTCCGCTTTGCAATGACCCTTTCATCTACAGGAGATGTTGGGGGCCAAACTTTAGTGTGCAATAACGTTCGCGGGCCACGTAGATGGTTCAAAATAAAATAACGTCGGATTTTAAAGTAATTTTCATAATTTTTAGCGGTAGATATCAAGTCATGAAATAATACGACAACGTTATTATATGACAATTTATTGAAAGAACAAAATTAAGTGAAAACAAAAAAAAAAAAACATAATAATTAAATCGTGAAATTTGGAATTATTACAAAACACGAAATCAATGAGACACTTGAGCATGAATTTGGAAAACTAATCCATCGATGTTTGGATTAATTCAACTGATACAAGGACGTAAAGAATTTTCTAATTGATCAATACAAGGCTTTGATGTTTGCCGCCTCGCTCTTTGATGATCGCCGCCACTCGGCTAGCTATGTCACTTGATTTCGTAGGATCAAGCGACAAATCCCATCTCCCTCGTTGGGTGTGAGTGTGAGTGAGTGTAATATTTTTCTTTTTTATTGGGGTTTACAAAATGCCTCGCGGGCCGAATCAAATCTTACAGCAGGCCGGTTGTTGCTCAAATATGTCCTAAACGATATGTTTAGCTAACACGTATGGAACGTGATGAGAGGCGTTCGTGACCAGACGGGCGAACTCGCCAAATGTAATTGTAGAAAAAAATGCTACGACTGATCCCCGCAACTATCGCTCAAATCGAGCCCGCCGATTTTCCCTATGTGGATTTCTCGTACTGTAAAAAGGCTAACTCAACAAACTGCATCTACCACACTGTGCGCTTTTAATAAAGGAGAGGAACGGTAAAATAAAATGAAAAGAAGATGAAACCTTGTCTCGAAAGCACTCGAACTAAAACAATTCAAACATTGAAGGTTAGCCTTTTCATTTTCTTATATGTATGATGTTGAAACCCGCCAGGACCCAGCTGGTATTAATTCGTGGCACAACATAACGCATACTGAAGATGAGACCTTGCTAATAGGGTTAATTGTTTATGATAAACATAAAATAGCAGAAACAAGAAATTTGATGTCAGTAATAACCGTTAGCGTCTTAAGGGGTCGCCATATAATATTCAGAACTTATAAAATAGGCATATTACGATCAAGAGCAAAATCGGTCAATTAATTTGCTCTAATCTCCAATAATGGCACTTACAGTAACAAAAAGTTCCTAGTTAAATGGTTAAAATTGTATAGACCATTAGCAAAATCTATTCTAAATGACTAAAATATATTTATTCAGGCAAAGTTTCAAGAATTGGAGGCAAGCGAATAATTGTCGACAAATCGATGCTTCCCAAGAAAGCAACAGGTAACACAGAAGCCACTTGAATATCGAATGACACCTTTGCGCCGTTAATCTGCCACCTGTTCACGGGGCAGAAGCCACTCGACACACGAAACATCACAGGATGTGACTTGCCATCAGTAGGCTCTATCAGAGGATAGGTGGTCCAACGCCAATATCTTTTGATGGATTTGGCGTGTTTCCTTTCTTTGTTGGATGGTTGATTCACAAACAGCAGAAATGCCCTCATTTCGTGAACACTCTTAAAAACAACGACATTCACATTGGGTCAACCAACTTCCATGAAGAACTAAAGATATACAGGGTGTCCCAGTCTTAATAAACCGACAGACTTCGTATATCGATGGGGAATCGAAAAACTAAGTCAAAAAGTCCTTTGGCGATTTTCTCGTTTTCACTTCTTTTTCGAGAAAAACGCAGGAAAACGTGTTAACTGGAAAAGTCCCGATTTATGGCTTAAACGTAAACGATGCGTTGTACGAAAAAACACCTCAATACAAAAGTTGTAGCTTATTAAATTATCCTTATGACCAAGTTCAGCTAAGAGATAATCGTGTTTGAATAATAACCCATTGGATGGACATTTTGTTCCATGGAGAGTTAGACAATTTTTGATCTGACGAACCGTCTGCGAGTGGAAGTTTGGACAAATTTTAAAAATTTATTTTATTTGAGTCTCCCATAGAAAATTTTTAAGTTTTTGAAAATGAGGGACTTTTATTTCTTTTAGCGTATTTCCTGACGAACCGTTTGCGCGTTTTTTTTTTGTTTTTTTTTTCTTTTTTTTTTTTTTTTTCTTTTTTTAAACAAATTCTCACTTATTCCTTAACGGAAGAATTGTGTAAAAAACATAATCGTCGGTTTTGAGCTTCTTAGCTTGAATATTTTAAGATATAATCGAGTTTGAATGAATAAACCATCAAATGGAAATTTTGTTCCATACAGAGTTAGAAAAAAAATCTAAAAAAAATTTCGGTTCAATTTTTTTGATTTATTTATTTTTTGTTGACAAATTCTCACTTATTCCTTAAATTGTGTAAAAAAAAAAATTATGTACAAATTATTATCAAATCTAAATTGAACGCCTCAATTAGACGCAGGACGATAAATTAACAAACAATAATATTTGTATCTACCTGGTGTTTTAAATTAAAAAAAAAAAAGAAATGAAAGAATGAAAAAACATTAAAAAAAGGATGAAAATAAATTTAAATGTCTTTTTTAGTTAGTTTATTTTACAGAAATTAGAAATTTTATTACACAATTCTTCCGTTAAGGAATAAGTGAGAATTTGTCACAAAAAAAAAAGTCCGACTCGCAGGAACTGCGTCATCTTAGCGCAGTTCCGTTCATATCCCTAGTGTCATTAGCAAAGGAGTAGAAGCAGTTATTGGTAGGTTTTGATCTTTCGTGAAGTAGTATTCTTAGCGGAAATGACCCCCTCCCCAGACCTCCTTAACGTTTGCCAAGGAAAACACTATTACCAATACGTTTCTCATTTTCATACCTTATTTTATTAAAATACTAATTTTACTATTAAATGCGATTAAAAAAATAACCAGTTAAAACGTTAAGTAAAGAGTGACAAAACCCTGTTGAAAAAAACAAAACTAACAATTTTCATGTTTGAGTACTTATTTCTCGGATTGACATTGCCCCATCAAACATTACATTTGAACCTTTTTTGTAGGGAATTTAGTACGCTTTCGAATGGTCACTTCCACTTACCGCGACTTCCCTGCCGTTTTCGAGATTTTCGTATATTTTAGAAAATATACGAAAACATACAACTTTTGCATTGAGGTGTTTTTTTCATACAACGCATCGTTTATGCGATAAATCGGGATTTGTAAAAAAAAACACGTTATTTTTGCGATGTTCTCGAAAACGAAGCGAAAACGAGAAAATCGGCAAAGGACTTTCTGACTCAGTTTAGTTTTTCGATTCCTCATCGATATACGAGGTCTGTCGGTTTAAGACTAGGACACTCTGTATTCAGACCAACTAAAAACACTGGGGCCATAGACTTGCTAGAAAAAAAATCGAACCAAATAAACGGCCATCATTCATTGACACTGTTTCCTTCCACTCTTTAAACTATTATTTTATTTAAATTCTATCAATTCTTATTCTTCGATAATCTATGACCTTTTGTCATCTTCTTTGTCCTCTATTACCTCTATCTAACAACATCCATCTTGTAAATAAACCTACAAGTCGCTAAATAAACGCTATTTTTATACTCAGAACTGAGACTATCTCCTAATTTCATAATGAAATTGGAAAACAATAAATATCAATTTCATCAAGAATAAATTTAATTTATTTCTGATAATATCACCAAAATAAACGTCATATTAATTTTTTTTATTTGATGTTTTTCCACATTAGAGAGGAGGTATCTCAGTTCTGAGTATACCGTTGAAAAGCTGATTAAATTCTACAACTTTTGTGAGATTCGTCAGTCTGCAGGATCATTTTTGGAAGACTAGTGATTTTCGAAAAGTTGTCGCTAACCAGAAGCTTTATTAATGTCTACTATTTGAATTGATATTATGGTTTGAACGATATAATTTTGAACATTTAATGTTCATTAGCCTTAAAGCCAATTTAATGCTGATTTCAAAAATGTAATGAATCTTTGAAAAAAAGTCCGTCACTCAGGAGCTGCATAACTAAGCAGTTTCCTCAGAATTGGGTAGGGTCGAGTGCATTGTTGAATAATTTGCTTAAAATAACCTATATAAATAAAATTCTACTCTTTGGCTTTTATCAACAGCTTTTTCAATTATTAATTTTGTAATTTATTTCCTTCCAGAGTTTTGTGTATGCGTGATACTACACTACGTAATAAATACACAAAGCTTCACAAATTCATCCATTGATCTTGATGAGTTTTGCGGACCTACGTTACCAGAATTCTCCTGGTTAGGCGGGAAAATTCAATTCAAACAAAGCAAAGTACCCCCCCCCCCCTTCCAATAGACCGATTTAGTTCATTTTCACAAAAATTCTTTCTTATTAGATAGCCAGGACGTATACATGGTTTCGTAACAATACAACATAAATTACGACCGGCATAAGGTAATTTAATTAGTAATTTCTGTCCGGAGTAACCCCCCCCCCTTCTAGTCAACAAATTTAGTTTATTTTTACAACAAATTTTTCTCTTCGGTTGACCACAACAAATACCGAGTTTCGTTGAAATATAACAAAAAATATGGCTGGTATTGACAAATAACTACTTTGGCTCCGGAGTAAACCACCCTCCGGATGGACCGATTTTGTTGGTTAACGAACTCGTTCAATCGTTTGATGGAGGAATACTACATACCAAGTTTCGTAGCGAAAAAATAAAAACTCTGGCCTGTATCGTGTTAACGGACACATATATAACTATAAATAAATAAATAAATAAATAAATAAATATATATATATATATATATATATATATATATATATATATATATATATATATTTATATTTATCTATATGTATATAGATATATACAAATTTTAACTGGGGTCATTTTCATTTGTCATGAGTGCAACCTCAATAGCTACTTTCCTTCGGAGGAAAGTGCTAAAATGTGTACAAGCAGAGAAATTGGAGTTGTACTACGGGTTTTTCTAAAGAACCTTTAAAACAGCATATGTCTGGAACGGAGTTAGATAGAAATGTGTGGTTGGTGTTGTTGGACAACATTTTTTGTCTAGTTTCACTCCCGGGAGTATTGTCATTAACTTGCGATACACCCTGTATGTATATATGTATGTATGTATGTATGTATGTATGTATGTATGTAAGTATGTATGCATGTATGTATGTATGTATATAAATATATATATATATATATATATATAAATATATATATATATATATATATATGTATATAAATATATATATATATATATATATATATATATATATATATATATATATATACACGCCAATTTGAACCACCGTTATTTTCGCGATTTATGGGTTCTCAAACGTTAACATTTCTAGACGGTTTTCCAGAGTCGTCATAAGGTCAACCTAATAAGTGGGTTTCAATCATAAGGAGGAAGGGAGGTAACGCTCTAAAAATGCAGAAATCATCCTAAGATTTCTGATCTTTTCCACAATACCCTGCCTTATAAGGCTATTCGATATTGTGAAGATGGTAGAATGGAGAGAAACAGAGACCAGTAGGTCAGACAGTACTGCCCATCCAGGAGACTGCCAGAAAGTAGGCCTTGAGTATTGATTTTGCAATCCTCAATGATAACAACCTTAGGACTACAATAGAAAGATGGGCTGTTTGTTTGTGATTCACATTGGAGCGGTACAACAATAATGGAGGAACCCCAACTCTTTGGGGTTAAATCGTTAAATCTATTCACTACTTCCTTAAGATGCTTTTTATCCAGTCAATAGGAACAATCTCATACAGTAGTAGTAGTTCCTTTATTGCCTTTAAACAGTCCTGTGCGGATCTATAAAAACGTGGCTCTGCTTGAATGTTGAGAGGGAGGAAGCTAATTTTTGCAGGAATATCTTCGGGACAACTGCAATAATAATAATTGATATATACCTCAATCGATAAATTCCCAACACATTTTTTATTTCCAATACAAAAAAATCGATTTTTTTTTTTTTTTTTGTTGTTGTACTTCTTTCGCTCATAACTCCAAAAGTATTCACGCAAAAGATTTCCCTAGGCGTCGTTGAAATTCATGGAGATATACAATTTGTTAGTAACTTTAAACGAATTCCTGAAGCCATCTAAACTGGCTTAGTTAAAAAAAATAAATAAATAAATAAATTCAAATATGTAAAGCATTTTGTCTGCATTTTCCAACAATTTGAATTTTTTTTTCGTTAATACCTCAATTGCAAAATTATTATGCAAAACCAATCAAACCGATTTAAACGAAATTTGGTGGGTTGTTTTATTATATAATCATCATTTTTCTCCTAGAATAAGAAGTTCCTAAATGTATTTTAAACCACCGAAAAATGTGTATTTTTTATATCATTTTTCCATACTTATGGCCGTTTTGCAAAGTAGCGAATATATGTTAATGCTTCTAAATAAAGTAGAGTTATAGGAAATTTAAATATATATCTTTTGAACCCATATTAATTTTCTAACGTTCGGAGTTATATGCGAAAGAAGTACAAAACAAAACAAAGAAAAAACTTTTCTGTTTTTTTTTTGTTCTTTTAGCGCGGTTCCTCCCTCCCCCATAGGGAGGAACCCCGCTTATAAGGTTGATACAATGAAACAATCCGGAAGTGCCGACAAGAAAATTTCGCGTTTCAGAACCCCTAGAGACCGAAAATAACGGTGGTTCAAATTTGTATATATATATATATATATATATATATATATATATATTTATATATATATATATATATATATATATATATATATATATATATATATATATATTTGTCTGTTCGCTCTCTAGCTCGAAGACGAATGGTCCGATTTTGATGAAATTTGGTACAAAAATCAGTCGTCCAATATGAAAGATCAAGTTCGTTAACCAGCAAAATCCGCCCACTGGAAGATGGAGTTTGGGGCGAAATTCGCGCAGAAAAAATCGTAACGCTTACGTTTTTGAGTTCATAAGCTTGTAAGTACTCTTTTTATAGGCTTCTTGGGCTAGGAAAACGAATGAAACCATTTTCAAGGCGATAACTTTAACCGTTTTCGAGAAAATTGGAAAAATAGTTTTTGAATACCGTTTTTAATTTGGGTACTTAGAATCATGGGATTCAGTTGAAACATTTTCTGCATGTTCTACATTCATTAAAACTAATATGTTGAAATTTTGGTTACGTTTGGAGTTAAGGAAGGGTTAGAATAAAATATTTTATTAACAGACATAAAAAGTTTTGGTAACTTTGTATATTTTCCTTAATATCTCGAAAAAGGTTAAGAATTTGGCAAATGAAAGAATACCATTAGAAAGCTTACTAAATGCTCTACAAAAAAGGTTCTGATGAAAGTTTTGATTAGGCGATGTCAATCGGCTAATAAGTGCTTAAAACATTAAAGTAATTGATTTTGCTAATTCGAACTGTTCTTTTTGTCTGTTTTTATTCCTTGTTATTTTTTAATTGCTTATAGTTGGATAATGTATTTTACAATAAAACAGATTAGGCAAAATAAGAAAAACAATTCATTGTTAGAAATATAGCTTGCCAAGAAAAAAAGATTCGTTGACGTCTTTTGAATATTTTCAATTGCCTTTATGCTGTTGGTTTTTTTATTTTATTTTTTAATTGATTTTATCTGTAGAATTATTACTATAGTAAAAGAACACAGGAATGTGTGAAAATATTTGATATTATCCAATTCATTGAAACGTATGAAATGAAGTATCGGTAGAAGAGGATTCTAGGGTCTTGCGGACCTGACCCCAGGTATAGCCAGCCATAAAACCCTTTGAACAAAGGCCGAGGAAAATATTATCTGTTTCTATTCTATGCTTTTCAAATGAGAATAGGGATATGAACAGGAACCGGGGTCTCCCGTGGTCTAATGGCTAGCGCCTTGGATTCATAAGCGGGAGATGGTGGGTTCGATTCCCAACCTCCGGCTCGCTGGTGAAATTCCTCGCTACACCCTGGATGTCGGCGCTAATGACCTAGATGTAGATGTGCCGTAAAAAAAAAAAAAAAAAAAAAAAAAAAAAAAAAAAAAAAAAAAAAAAAAAAAAAAAAAAACTGGAACCGCGCTAAGATGACGCAGTTCCTGCGAGTCGGACTTTTTTTTCTTATATTTGAACAAAAAATATGTTCCGGCAATTAAACCCCACAAAAGTGTCTGCCCATTTGTAATTAGTTTCAAATATGTTTATTGAAGACGCTGTTTAAATCGCAGCGTGAATAAAGCACTTCATTTAATATTAAAAATAAAAACTAGGTACTTCGGGTTTTTTTTATTTACATTTGGACCTCCTTAAAAGTGTCTGCATTATTTATTATTCATTGTAAAATTGCCTTAATTTGCAATTTGTTTACATTAATGATAGTTGGCTTCTGTATAAAACACTATTTTTGGGCAATATTGTTTTGTACCTTTCCCCTATGCGCAGTACCTGGTGTTCCAAGTTATGTCCAGGAAACACATATTTACCTTCTTATCTACCCAAGAGGTACATTATACCACAATTTCAAGGTGCATAAAACACTTCATGAAAAGTGCGTTACAAGCTCTCCGACTATAAGTAAGAAACGTAGAGCGGCATATGTTTGTAACAAAAACAGATACAAAACTTGGGGTTGGCGGCATTTAACTACATATTTGGCCTAATTTCTTGTGATAAACCCCGCATATAATCATATTTATTACCACATCCAGTTATTTGAGGGATTACAGCAAATCCAATTCTAAAAGTGTGCAAAACATTTCATCATATATTCTGTGTTGCAAAACACAGCTAAAAATTTAAAACAAACCTACAAACAAAAGAGAAAAAAATGGGCCGAATTCGGCATCTCCGAGCTGAAATTTTAGTTTCATTTAATTTATGGTTAAATAAAATTTAACTTTTGACAATCCAGCGGAATAATTTTCTTCTTTTTTTTTTTTTTTTGCTATAACATGTAAACTTCGCTATTTCGCCTTCCTAGGAAGGCGATTCTTTTATCTAAAATTTAACACCCAGTTATAAAAAATACATATTTTTTGGACGAGTTATCTACAGGCTACCACCCTTTTTCTAGCCAGGATATGACTAATGCCTTTTCTTTTTAAAACATTTAAGGTATATATGTTTTAAAAACATATTGTCCAAAGATGAATAAACTTCTAACTTATAAAACGAGAAAAATATTAAAGGAAAACATAGGTAATATAAAAGTTGATGAGTTATTGACAATAAAAGGGAAAGGCTGAACTAAAGACTACCGCATTGGCGTGTTTCCTTGCAGAGGATGTAGTGGAGGAGGGGGATGAAGTAGCTACACTCCTGCCAAATAGGTCAGCTTGTCTATCCACACGAGGCGACTATCTATTCCACTAGGATGGTATGATCAATTCACACCATACTAAATAAGTATTTTAATTTTAACGTCGCTGACGTTTCCATACACACATTCATTCTTGCAAATCGCCATCGCTACGGTCTTGCAATAGAAATAAATAAATTTTAACGTCTCTTAATTTAAAAAAGTGGAGATTACGCCTTAAACCCAACTAAAGAAAAATATAGGTTGCACCTTAAAACCAACCAAACAAAAATATAGGTTACGCCTTAAACCCAACCAAACCAAAATATAGGTTACGCCTTAAACCCAATCAAACAAAAATATAGGTTGCGCCTTAAGCCCAATCAAACAAAAATATAGGTTGCGCCTTAAACCTAACCGAACAAAAATATAGGTTGCGCCTTAAACCCAACCAAACAAAAATATAGGTGACGCCTTAAACCAAGCCAAACAAAAATATAGGTGACGCCTTAAACCAAGCCAAACAAAAATATAGGTTACGCCTTAAACCAAGCCAAACAAAAATATAGGTTACGCCTTAAACCCAACCGAACAAAAATATAGGTTGCGCCTTAAACCCAACCGAACAAAAATATAGGTTGCGCCTTAAACCCAACCGAACAAAAATATAGGTTGCGCCTTAAACCCAACCGAACAAAAATATAGGTTGCGCCTTAAACCCAACCGAACAAAAATATAGGTTGCGCCTTAAACCCAACCGAACAAAAATATAGGTTGCGCCTTAAACCCAACCGAACAAAAATATAGGTTACGCCTTAAACCCAACCGAACAAAAATATAGGTTGCGCCTTAAACCCATCCGAACAAAAATATAGGTTGCGCCTTAAACCCAACCGAACAATAAATATACGTTATGCCTTACTTATTCATTCCATTCTTTTCCCAATACTTTTTGTTACCATTTCTTTTTAATTTAATGTTAACTCTTAGTTGTTAAGACTTTTTTATCTAAATATTTTAATTTACTTTACGCTTGCGATATGTTTATATAATTATATTTTTTTGTAACAATTTTTGTTACCTTTTGTTTTATATATTGTTGGCTTTTATTCGTCATACCTAATATGTATTTATTAAAGTCTACGTTCTTAATTTGGTAATAGCTGCTAAATGAATATGTCAGGGGAACTGAAGGTTTGTTTCAAGTGGAGGGAGTTATAGAGGATACAATAAATGTTTTTTAAAAATTAATAAAGGAAACAATGAATTAAAAAAAACTGGCATTAATGCTGCTTAACTACAACGAAATTCGCGCGAAAATAAATCCTAGCGCTTAAGGCATTGCGTTTATAGGCCTTTCAGGTACACGTTTTAGAGGAATTCCCACGTGAGAAATCGAATGAATTTCGAGGCCATATCGTTAACCGAAAAACAGCGGACAAAACAAAAGTTTGGATCCAAATACCCCAAATCGGATAGAGTTAAAGAAGATATTTAAATAAATTTATATTAGGAGTTATTTTAAATGGTTCCTATATTTCCTAAAATATCTTCGAAACGGTTACGAAATCGTGTTAAGGGAAAGGTGATCATTCAAAAGCTTGATACATTTCTTACAAAACTAGTTCTCATGAAATCTTCGATAGGGCGATCTCATTTGGAGAAATGATAACTAATCTAATAATATGATATAATAAAATTGAAAAGTTGAATCACCAAAATGGTGTAAAACTAAAATAAAATAATAATAAAAAAATCGTTTAAAGCCTTCTGCTCATAAATATGCTTTAGATCCACCCGACAAATCTATGTAATGTACTGTATAACTTACAGTCTTCTTTTTCGTACATGACTACTGCGCATGCGCGAACGCCAGCGGACACTTTTTTGTTTTTTCTCAGTTTATTCATCGCTGAAGAATATTTATGCTAAAAATGGGTTCGATTCCCACTGTGAGGTGGTGGCTTTGGTTTAGAAAAAAGAAAAGGCATCAGCTCTATCCTGGCTAGATAATGGTGGTAACCTTTAGATAACCCGTCCTACAATTCTTAGTTAATAATAATGGACGTTAAAATTTAGATAAATAAATATTTACATTGCTCCGGCGATTCTTAATAGGTGGGTAAAGAATATAAACAATATCACATTATTTTTCTTTTGATAGATGAAAAGTAACATGAAATACGGCCCTAAAAAGTTATACGTAATAATAAAATTTAATGTGGATTTAAAACATTAGGTTTAAATGTTTACGGCCCGGTAGCCGTGAGCTCTTAACACTCCGAGCCAAAGGTTGTGGGTTCGATTCCCACTAGGGGCGGTGGCTTTTCTTTCGAAAAAAGAAAAGGTATCACCCCTATCCTGGCTAGAAAAGGGTGGTAACCTATAGATAACCCGTCCTAAAATTCGTAGTTAATAATAAATGGACGTTAAAATTTAAATAATAATAAAGCATTAGGATAGACGAGGAACTAAAATTACTTTAGGCTTAAACAGAATACTTGAATTAAGTTGATGCTGGAGTTATTGGAAATCGGATGCCAAAATACTGATATGGCAAGTCAATACTGACACGAATAAGAAATATTAAGCATCAACGTGAAGCAGAAATAGTTGGGTTCAGATGAATCAAGGTCGGGCTATTTGCGAAAGAATGTTAAAAAGAATAGAATACACATCCGTGCATATCGCAGAATAATGACGTCAGAATTATTCCAGATTCAGTCAGGATGACTCGCTAATAAGGTAGAAATTATAGACACTCCATCTATTTGTTTGAAATAAAGGAACGCTAGCCCAAGCAGTATACCTCTTTCACCGTTTATAATATTCCTAAAGACATAAAAATTCCAATTCTATGGACCTCCGTCGTCGTACTTTTTTCGTATATTTCTTCCAAGTCTGACTGTTACAATATTAAAATCAGATAAACCGAATCAATTCATGTTAGTTATTATTTATTTATTTAAATTTTAACGTCTATTTTAATTAACTTAAAAGTATCAGGGTTATCTATTGCTTACCACCCTTTTCTAGCCAGGATAGGGCTGACGCCTTTTCTTTTTTCCAAAGAAAAGCCACCACTCACAGTGGGAATCGAACCCAAGACCATTGGGGAAAAAATTCAATAAAAGAATAGGTACTTTCATGTCAATTCTACTTTCAGTTCTGCTTTTTAGACTAAAACATTTTTTTAAAAAAAGGACATATTGGAACAAAACCTTAATCTTATACTAAATGTTTTAATTATTTATTTAAAATAACCAAATGTATTAGACAATTTATTGAGTTACTTAATTCATTAAACAATAACCAAGAGGAACAAGTAATATGTGTTGCTTCGAATGTATAAGATATATGTATATTTTTATTATAGTAATCAAATAAAAACATATATAATTTCTACGAAATATAACGTTCCGGATAAGTCACATATATAGGATAATAATTTTCTTGAGATGTAATTTACGTTTTGTGTTTTAAAAGGGAATCGTCGTCATGGCCGAGTTTTTTTTTCATTACATGTATGTATTTCATAAAATAAAAAAAATATCAAAATTTATGTGTACGTACACTCAGGCAAGAATTAGAAAAACTTAACGAATATGTCTCTACTGAAGAGAGAAAACACACATACTTATGTTCTTTTAAATTAAGTATAAGATATAATTTAGATTGAATACTCAACAATATAATTAATGCATACTTGAATTAAACAATATAAATGAAATACTTGATTTCAATAATCCAATAGGAGGAAACACGTTATCAGCAAGAAGATTAACCTCAATGTTTGTAAACATTGAGCAAACCAGCATAGTTTTTTGATAAACAGACAATTGTTATCAATAGAAAGTATTACAAAAATTCAAGGGCAATCTTTTTCTTTCGCTACGAAAGTTTTTTGTTTTTTTTTCTTCAATTTTGTTTTCGTTTTAACAATAAAGATTATATTATTTATTTATTTTTTTTAACGTGCGTTTATTAATAACATAGAATTTTGGGACAGGTTATATACAGGTTGCACCCTTTTTTTCTCAGGAAGAAGGAGGTACATTTCCTTTTCGTAAGAAAAGCCTCCACTCCGACCAGGAATTGGACCTCAACACAAACGGCCAAATGTTTGTATTATATGTGAATTATCAAATACAACAAAGAAATGTTGCACAAAATTCACGTTTAAAGATGTAATGATTGTACATTTATTTTTTCGCCCTATTTTAAAAGACCTATATGAGTACTCAGTGCTTAGGGTTGTGGGTTCGATTCCTACAAGAGTTGGTGGGTTTTCTTACGAAAAAATAAAAGGCATCTCCCCTCTCATGGCTACAAATCTGTGGATACCCCGTACCAAACAACCTATGTTATGTGTACGTGGACGTTAAAAATGAAATTAAAGAACAATAAGCTTTTTAAAAATTAATTGTATGAATTGTGGAAAAAATAATTAGCAGGGTGTCGTTATTTTCTTCTTGTCAGCTGATGTTTGTGTCCCGAAATTCATTACGTTCGGAAACGTGCTATTGATAAATTATCAATGATGACATAAACAGAGATAGTTTATTGATATGAGAAAACCCTTCTTCCTGACAATGAGCCATGAGGAAAAGAGAAGCTGTTACTACCAACAAGTTAGCACTTGTTAAGCATATATAGTATTTCAAGGTGTTTGACCTAGTGCGGCATTCTGAGTAAGATTTCGACTTGACAGGTGCTCAACGAAGAGTACAAATAAGATTTTGGGGGGCCAACCCCTTTTTTTAAGAAGACCAGGATGTAGTGCCACTAATTAATGTACACACAAGCTGATAACACCTCAAATTACAACCGGTCTCCAAGGAGGTTATATATAAATGCTCACATCTAGTGATAAGAGCACTGATAAGCAGTCTACTACTCACCTCATAGTAGGCCAGTGAGTGACACTGCAACGCGGGCGAGTAGAACACACGACTGATGTCTGACACTAGCACAATCCTTGCAGCGCGAGAGAGCGAAGACCCTACCGCCATCATCCCATACCTCGCACTGGGCTGCCTGTTCCTCCTTAGTTCCTTCCTTGGCCGCTGGCAGCGTGCGCGTCGCGAGGACCCACTGCAGCTTGAGTCATCAGCTATTTTATCGTAAATGCCTGACTCCATCAGCCTACACGACGTGTGGGGTTTGTGTATGAGCACAAAATGATTAGATCATCAAGATTGTCATTACCCAAGATATATGTTTCTTTAACGATATTAGGCCAGATTAGTACAGGTTAACATTTTACAGCCATAATTGTTGTACTGTTTATACGGGATGTTAGTATATTGTTTACATACATTTCGTTAATCACAGTCACCGACGTTCATTGACTTTGTTTATTATATTTTATAAATATTCCTCGCGCAATCATGTTTTCAAGGCTTGATTCGCCGGAAATTTCTCTATTAGCACTCATATGAATAACAACGGGAAACTCTTACTCCAATAGATGAACAACAGATGACTAATTTTATACAGCAGAATCCATTACAATTGACTCTTATGCAAGTTATTAAAGGAAGGCCGAGAGGAAACATAGATCAGAGGAAAAAAGCGTAGATCAGAGGAAAATAACGTAGATCGGAGGAAAATAACGTTGACCTGAGGAAAATAACGTAGATCAAAGGAAAATTACGTAGATCAGAGGAAAATAGAAAAGATCTGAGGAAAATAACGTAGACCTGAGAAACATAACGTAGATCAGAGGAAAATAACGTAGATTAGAGGAAAACAGAGTAGATCTGAGGGAAATAACGTAGCTCAGAGGAAAATAGAGTAGATCTGACGAAAATAACGTAGCTCAGAGGAAAATAACGTAGATCAGAGGGAAATTACGTACATCGGATATAGTACGAATACTGGCGGTTTCCGAATGTTAGCACTTTCCTCCGAAGGAAAGTAGCTATTGAGGTTGGACTCATGACGGAATTTTTGAAAAATTTCTTCAAATCTTTATCGATCCTACCTAGTAGACACCGAAAATGACCCCGTTAAAATTTATATATATCTATATATATATATATATATATATATATATATATATATGTGTGTCTGTTAACACGATAGCGGCCAGAGTTTTTGTTTTTTCGTCACAAAACTTGGTATATAGCATTCAATTAGCAAACGATTGAACGAGTTCGTTAACCACCAAAGTCGGTCCACCGGAAGGGGGGGTTTACCCCGAACCCAAAACACTAATTTGACTATGTCAGCCGTAAAATTTGTTATATTTCAACGAAACTTAGTATTCGTAGTGGTAATATAGAGAGAAAAGTGAGATATAAAAATGAACTAAATCGGTTCATTAGAAGGGGGGGTTTACTCCGGACCCACAATACCAATTCGCCACTACCAGCCGTGATTTTTGGTATATTTCGACGAAACTCGGTATTCGTAGTGGTAATCCACAGGTAAATATGTGTTGTAAAAATAAACTAAATCGGTTCATTAGGAGGGGGGTTTACTCCGGACCCAAATTCCTAATGTACTCATACCGGTCGTAATTTCTGCTGTATTGTAACGAAACGCGGTATACGTCGTGGGTAACTCGTGAGAAAGAAGTGTTGTAAAAATGAGCTGAATCGGTCAATCGGAAAGCGGGAGTTTAATTTGTAATATATTTCAATAGAAAAGCCCGTCAGACGTAGGTTCACAAAGCCGCCGCAAGGAGCGCTTTCTACCACTAGAGTGACTGTATTCAGTTCCTGCGTTAGATCAAAATACGATAATATGGGGTTTTTGTATTTATTACGTAGTGTAATAGGTACCATGTGTAAACGTAACTCTGGAAGCAAATTAATAATTGATCAGTTACTCATTACAATTTAAAAGAGAACTATTCATGTTTTTATTTTATTTATGTAGGATATTTCAAGCAAATTGTTCTGGAAAGCAGTCTACACTACCCAAATTCTGAGGAAAGTGCTTAGTTATGCAGCTCCTGCGTGACGGACTTTTTCACCAGGTGTTAAAAAAAATAAAAATACTTGAAGTAGTATGAAGTAAGGAGGCGCTTACGTTCTTGGTCGCAGTTTGCCCGGGCGACTCCGCGACTCGTTGTACAGTGACGACAAACAAGCGACTCCCGGTCACCTGGCGCTAGTTGCCTATGTTTTGTTCGCCAAGTGACTGAGTCACCGGCGACCAGTCGAAAGTGCGTAATAGCACTTATGGTAAGTTTTTTTCCCAGAAGAGAAAAAAAGATGTTCCTTTCGAATATTTCGTTTAGAGCCTTCTGCTCAAATTCAGGAACATAAATATACTTTAGGTCCACACGACCTATGTCATGTACATACAGTCTTCTTTTTAGTACCTGGACACTGCGCATGCGCGAACGCCACTGCACATTCGCGAACGCCACACCGTATGATCGAACGCCAATGCGCATGCGCGAACGCCACTGCTCATGCGCGAACGCCACTGCTCATGCGCCAACATGGCGGAGACTTTTTTGTAACGTTTTTTTTTTCAGTTTAGTCACCGCTAAAGCATATTTATGCTAAAAAAAAAGTAAAGGCATCACCCCTTCCCCAGCCAGAATAGTCGAATATCCTCTGGATAACCGGTGGGGATCGAACCCACCATCTCCCGCTTATGAATCTACGGCGCTAGCCACTAGACCACGGGAGATCCCTATGACAGATGTCTTTCCTTATTTTACAAATAAATAAAGGGGGCCTCCATCCCTTGCGAATATTGAACCCATGATCCTTTGCATAGAGTGTTCATGCGTAAGCTCTCACAGCCATTAGGCCTCGCCTCCGTTATGAATAAAAGGAATTATTATTATTTACATTTGAAAGTCCATTTCTAATTAAAACAGCATTTTGGAAGGGTTTGCGGTATTTACGTATTTGCTTCAACGCAGGCTAAAGATGTGGGTCTCGTTCAGAGATCTGCTGAAGGTTATATTGAAACTCTAGTCAACTCAAATCGTTGATAATCCCGTCGCCATATTGGCAAAAACTCAATTCCAGATCTCTGAGAGCCGGTTCTTTAACCTGGGTTGAAGCTAATACGTAAGTACCGGGTTTTCTATCGGTTACCAAACTCTTCTAGTCAGGCTATTGCTTATACCTTTTCTTTTTTCCAAAGAAAAGAAACCACCCCCCAAAGTAAATCAAACCCATGACCCTTGGCAAAAAAGAATTTAATAAAAGAATAGGAAAAATCATCCCTACTGGGAATCAAATCAAGGGCATTAGGCACTGAGTGCTTACGTCTTATGATTACCAAGGGTCTTATGATTATGATTACTGTGTAATTATAATCATAAGCCTAAGGTCGAGCCTACGACCTTAGGCACGGAGTACATACCCCTTAGCACTCACGGCCACCAGGCCAGCGAAGTATGATGTTTCTTGACATTGGGGCGCTCCGGACCTTCCCAAATAATTATGATGATTCATATTTATTATTACAAATTATAATTCATTCATATAAATTTTAAAAATATAACAAACAACTCCGAAAATATTGGCGCTGCCGGGTGTAACAACAAAATTAAAAAAAAAAAAAAAAATTGTAGTCGTAGTGTCTAATCTCTGGCGATCGGGCAGAAATTTGAAAATACTGGCCGACACCAAATATGTTTCTTATTTTATGACGATTTTTATTATTCTAATATACAAAGCGTTTATACAATGGGATTCTAAATTTCATTTTATAATAATAATTTGGAGGGGAACAAATTACATTTTTTAATTTTACATGGCGGATTACAGGGTCAACAAACTGCATGAACACATTGTTAGGATCCCCTAACGAACTGCTGACTAAGAATGACTTTATTCGGCCTGTTAGAAATTTCGGCTCCTCACGTAATATTTCGATAGAATAGTTTCCCCTCATGGGCTTATGATGTGAAACTAGGATTTCCCATCTCTTGAAATCGTAAACCATTAAAATTTACTTAAGTCGGGTAGAGTAGGGCGGGATAGGATTTGAAGTAGGCATTTGCCTCACCAGGATAACTAAAAAAAAGTCAGTTTGTCGTTTCAAATTGCCTAAGCCTTCAAATCTTATGTTATATTTTTTAAATCAAGGATACGTAGCAATCGGTATTTGATACCGATATTTGACAAACTTTCGTTGGACTTACAGACAACAGACACAATTATATTAAGGTTAGTATGTCTAATGTATGAAAATATTTCAAACGAGTTCACTCGCTGTAATCAATAGAAAATAAAGTCCGACTCGCAGGAACTGCGTCATCTTAGCGCGGTTACGTACATCTTCAAGAAATGGAATAGATTAGCATCACAAATCACAGGAAACTGACACTAGCCAACTTACACAGAAGCGGATAATTCTTAATCTGTAAAAGTCAATACAATTATGTACTGAAAACGTACTTACTCTTCGACTACCGCTAAGAAGGCTCTATTCTAAACAACCAAAAATTCGTTGTCATTTTAAGTATCTTGTTTTACTAGCAAATGCGTTTTACTGTTATAATCAACTGTAAATATGTGCTTCATGGCGAATAAAATTCCCTTCTGTCGTGGGTTAAATCTTTCTATAAAATAAGCAATAACGATAACTTCAGTTAGAGGCTATGAGGAAGGTTATATAGACAGGAGAATTCAAAACAAACTACGTCATCATGATTAGCCACAGCCATCTTGATTACCACAGCCAGTCCAAACTTATTATTACCGATACCTTTCGCCGTTTCTTAGCTTATTTTACTACTATACTAATTTTACTGGTAAATGCAATTTAAAACAAGAAACAACCAATTAAAAAGTGAGATAAACAAAGAGAAAAACCCTTTCAAAACAACAAAACAAAAACTTTTTAAGTTTTAAGCGCTTATATCTCTGATTGACGTTGCCCCATCGAATATTGCTTCAGAACCTTTTTTGTAGAGAATTTAGTAAGCATTCGAATGGTCACCTTCGACTTAGCACGATTTCCCAACCTTTATCGAGATATTTATGAAAAATGTATGAAGATCCGAAAACTTTTCATGTCTTTTAATAAAAAAAATTTTTTCGCATACTTCCTTAACTCTAAATATAACCAAAACTCAAACATCTTTGTTGGGATTAATTTCAAAGTTGTAGAAAATATTTCAAATG